>CM030366.1:244055530-244639889 GCA_017893485.1 Hemerocallis citrina | reverse complement strand
GAGAGTGTGTGTGTGTGAGAGAGAGAGAGATGGGCCGAGGGAGTGAGGTGATGGAAGAATTATATAGGCCAAAGCACAAGATTTTACCTTGCAATAAAGAAAACAAAAGGTAAGTATTCAAAATTAAGTATGTAATTTAATAATGAAATTAATACTAAATAAGGACACAATACAGGGCATTACACTCACACATACAACTCACACAGACATTCTCTCGTCTTTCTATGTATACTTCCTAAACCCTAGCTACCTATGTCTAGCAACCTTGCCTTTAATATTTGAATTCATTGCAATTCCTAACTCTACCTTGTTTACTAATTACACTATATGATAATTTTGCAAAAAATGTTATTTCTCTAGTGATAGATGCCCTTAACAAGATTTTCTTTCGCTACTATCATTTTAAGTAAAATTAATATATTTATATATATGCTGTTAGAATGTTATTCGTTATAGAGAACTCACGGTCAATATATGATTAAATGTGCTATATTCACAACCAATCAAGAACGTAAATTGTATGACTCATGTAAGAAAGGAACAAGTACAATATCATCTATTATCTAAAAGTGGTTTACATGTAAAGATTATTTATGTATGTGATCACTTAACAAATAAAATTCAAACTAGGTAGATATGTACATGGTGGTGGGAGAAATTAAATTATTTTTTAAAAATGTAGGGGTTAGTTAGAGTAGTTTAATTAACTTCAGTTATTTATGCAGATAGAATTCACATATCTCTAATCTCTAATCTCTAATATTATAATGGAATAAGACCTTAGTGTCATTTGTAAATCTACCAATATGTGCATTGCACGTATACAGCTAATATGAATGAGGTTTCAGGTTCGAATCCTCCTTTCGTCAGAATTTTTATTTTTATTTAATAAAAATTATTAAACCGTGTATTTTACATGTCTAAATTACTAGTTTATACTATACATGAAATCCAGCCTAGCCTAGCTAGGGTTGCTATATATATATAGCCTGGCCACTCCAATCCTTTCTCTAGAAATTAGGAAAAGAAGGCAAGGCAGGTGGTATGCCACTTGATTTCTTTCTCTTCTTTCTGCAGGACCAAGATTTTGTCCGTGTCTGCTTGGATCAATCCAACCCCGCCCGATTCTTTCTTTCTTTCTTTCCTTCCAACCGAACCTTAGATATAAACATTTTAATTTATTAATTTTCCCCACCTCGATCACTATCCATGTATATACTTTTCCCATGTGGATTTTATTATTTATATCCATAAATTTTATAGTATATATATTTGGAATTTTGAATCATGTTCAGTTAATTCACACTGTTAAGGTTAACTTACAACATATACTGCATGCATGATGCATAAATGAGCTGATTTTTTTTTTAATCTTTTAAATTAATTTCTTTTCATTTTCATTTTTAAATTTAGTGAAATGAGATGAACTGGATGAATGGCTTAAGGATATTGATGGTCATATTTTTTATTTTTTTTTTGAGGGAAAAGGTGGAATCTGGCCACCCTGTTTCATTAATAAGAGCTTAACGAAACAAACTCAGAGTACTGGTCCCAAGTACAAACTACACACAGAAAATAAAATATACATGAAGCAATATGACGCGTACAAACAACAAATTCCTCCAACAACCCTGGAGGGTGGGCCGACAAACAAGCTCGGTTCAGCAAAATTGTAAGTACGTCAGATTAGCTTCGTACAGTGCCTCCACGGCACATGCACACCCACCTGAGACAAGTATGGCAGGATTTTATCGGTCGCCGATCCCTGTCTTCACCTCACTGGGGGGACCCCATCTTTGGGCCCAAGCCCCGCAGATCGAAAACTGACCCCACGGCACATGCACAACAATTTCACCCTCCCACCACCTCCACCACTCATCCTACAAACGTGTCAGTAGCTCCCACAGCCGCTACCAAAGAGATAGCCGTGAAGAGGATACCTTCACCTCTCACACCATAGCACTTTCTCAGGCAATTTCTCACCAAACAACTATCTCGCACACCCCACCAAAACACCACGCTCTAGGATAGAGCCGTGGAGAGGATACCTTCACCTCTCTCATGCTCAAGCTCTCTCCGGTGATTTCTCACCACACAGACTTATCTCGACTCGTACTCCCAAACCAAGGAAAGAGACGATGCTGTCATGAGCCAGTGGCCTAAGCTGGAAGAAGCTCGACAGCTTAATAGTAGGCGCTGTGAAGATTTCACCAGCGACATCGTAGGACACTCCAGTTGGGTGGAAATGGAATGTTGGAGAAGAGCTGTAAAATGGAAGAAATCGAAATGCAGAAGAAAGTACGTAAGTGGAGGTATCTGGCATGGGGACCAAGCTCGACCTGTGATTCTCTTGTCCTCATGCTCAAAAGTCAGGAGGGGACGGCGCCGAAGGGTAGGGAGAACGGAGAGGCGAAGACGTGGGGGAACGGGGCGGCGCCATCGAACGGCGATCGGGAAGACGGTGGCGCGACCCCGGCCGCCACCCCCTCCAACCTCTCTCTAGATCTAGGGTTTTGTTTTGGGAGCTTCTCTCTCTAGAAAAATCTAGAGAGAGAAACTATTTTTTGAAACTCTTCTCCCTTGATGGTCATAATTAATAATAGAATGCAAACAAAATCCAACCCACGATCGACCGACGGGGTGAGGGCTCAAACAAAATTGATACAAACCACCAAAAGAAGAAAAAAAAATAGTGTGAAAGAATCCAATATTGTGTTTGCCCTTGCTTTTGTTTTTGGTTTGTTTTTATCTAAATATCAATTAATGTACTAGTAATTTGCACGTGCGATGGTCGTCCTAATAAGTTTTTTATAAAAAAAAATACTTAGACACAATCGGACTCAAACCAATGACCTCCTTTTACTCAGCACATACTCTTTACAAATCACACCTAGTGGCACAAAATTTTATTTTATATGAGTGACTCTTTTGTAAATGATTATGTCGTAAATAAATTTGAACTCTAAGGATATTATAAATAAATGGTTAATAAAACTTCCACTTAAAATTGATGAATGGTTGAGACAATGACGGAGCTTAGACGCGGGGGAGGGGGGGCCAAAAAATCCCTCCTAACTACACAGCCCCCTTCCCCCGGGCCCACTTTAATTTTTACCCCCCCCCCCCCAACCACCTGGCCCCTCTTAAAAATATATATATAGTAGGTTTGCCCGTTGACACGTGCCTACGGCACGTCTTCGGAACGGTGCTCCTTGTTTGATTATATAAAATAGTTTTGGAGGTCCAGTAAATTAATTGAAGTAGAAAATATATTATATGAGAAGCTTTTGGGGGTCCAGCAAAAAACATATTATATGATTTTTTTGAATTATTTTTAAAATTTTTAAATTTTAAATTTTTTTTAGTTTTTTGGTTTTTTATTTTGTAAAATTTTGTAAAATTTTTATTTTCTTAATTTTTTGAATAGAAGAGGGAGAGAGAGAGAGAAAAAAAATAATTAAATAAATATAGGAATTGTTTTGGGTTGGGGGTTTGAATTTGAGTTTTGGGGGGAAACTTTTTTTTGGGAAGGGGAGAAATATGTTTTGCGAGGTTAGATCTGGGCCTTTGATTTTTGGGAGGATTGAAGGAGAGCCACTTGATAGCTTTCTTTGTGCCTTATTATATAGATATGAAGAAAGAAACAACAAAGAATCCCCCCCCCCCCCCCCCACACACACACACTCACACTCGGCCCCTCTTAAAAAAATAAAATTAAAATAAATAAATATATATATATATATATATATATATATATATATATATATATATATATAAAGAAAGAAAGAAAGAAAGAAAGAAAGAAACTAGAAGAAGAAGATGAAGAAGAAGAAATTCAAGTTTAATTTACTACTAACGTCTTTAATTAATCGGCCATCTCCACCACCAACTAACCCCACCAATCATCATCTTCTTCGACAGAAAAACAAATCAAGTTTCGACTTAATTTGACTAATATTGAAGTGGCACACAAAGTATTTGGTGAGTTGCCACAAAGTAAATTTTCTACAATATCAATGGAAAAAAAAGTACTATCGATTTCCTTTTTCAAAGACATAAGGCTTAAACTTCAGGAGGAGTTGATGCACAATCGTCAATTTCTTTAACTGAAGAGCCTCCTTTTAAATGTCCAAGAACTGAATCGAAGACTTATGAAGTTGATCAACTAGAAAATATTGATATTAGTTCATTGGAACGTGATCTAAGAAAACGCAGAATAATGTGCGAGTTTCCAATTAACAGACAAGATGAGATTCGTCGACATTATTGGTCATTAGGACCATGCCGCGGTGATGGTAATTATCCTTTCTCAAAGAAAGGGAATGATGCTCGACGCAGATTTCAAGCTTCTTTGTTTGAGAATTATAGCAGTTGGTTGAAGTATTCCATTGAAAAAGATGATGCATTCTACCTACCCTGTTATCTTTTTAGCACACCAACAAAAACTATTTGATGGTTTACATCAAGAAAGAAATTGCTGAAACTTTCAGTCTAGATCCAACTGTCAAAGAATTTACTTCCATATTGGAACGTAGATCACAGATCTTCTAACATCCACTTTTTTTTTATTTTCTTTTTAAGTGTGTGTGTGTGTATGATCTTCTAACATCCACTTTTTTTTTTATTTTCTTTTTAAGTGTGTGTGTGTGTGTGTGTGTGTGTGTGTGTATCCTACACTTGTAAAATTTTGATAGAAAAACATAATTTTTTGACAACTTTAAATATATGGACGATCAATGCAAAATGATATCTATATTTTTTGTGTGTGTTTTTTTTGCCAATGAAACAATTTATGAATTTGTTGTCAGCTACGCCCTTCCTGTTAAAAGTTTCTGGCCTCGTCCCTGGGGTCGGATTACATAGTTGATTGTCTAAAAATTATAGTTTGTCAACAAATTACATAACCTCAACTCTCACATTATAGTATTCGTGTGATGCACGTCTTAATAAAAAATAGTTTTTTTAAAATAAAAATTTAGACTTTGTATGGACTTGAACCTAAAACCTCCTTTATAATAATTATGCACGTACATTACACGTGTTGGTAGATTTACAAATGACACTACTAACGCTTTCTCCCATTATAATATTAGAGATAGAGATTAGAGATCAGAGATAATTAATATTGTTAATTATCTCTTCTAGACTAGTGCAGGTTGCCGAAGTTGTCAACCAAATAAAGTGGGGAGTGATTAGTATATACTTAATCTCTAATCTCAAATATTATAATGGAAGAAGGCCTTAGTGTCATTTGTAAATCTATCAATGCTTGCGATGCATGTACATAACTAATATGAAGAAGGTTTCAAGTTCGAGTCCTCACTACGTTAAGAGTTTTTATTTTACTTTTAAAAAAAATTATTACGACGTACATTGTCTGTGCGTAACTAATACTCCTATAAAAGAGATCTCAGGTGTGAGGCCAGACTACGTTAAAATTTTTACATTAAAAAAATATATTTATTAAGACGTACATCACACATGTAAATTACTAGTTAATTAATTAATGATGAAAGTCACAATCAATCCACATTTAAGAAGTTCCCAAGCATTTATTTTCAGAGTAATTTAACTTCATGAAGTATGAATGTGAAACAGAGATTGTCAAAAATAATTGGCAACTAGTTTTGCAGAAGAACCTCTAATGAAGCAAGATAATGCATACAGTCTTTATAAGTAATATTTTAGCAAAATGCTTGGTTGTCTTGTTTCTTTGCTTGCATCTAGTAAAAAATAAATTAATATCAACAAATTAAGCAATGACAATGGCAAATTAAGCAATGACAAGGACAATGCCATTGTTGCCAATTGCGAATGGCTTTGACAAGATCAAAGTGTTTAATCTTGTATTGTTGTGCAAATTAAACCAAATGAGAGATGGCTTTCGTGTTCCTTCTAGAAAGAAGCTTTCCAAAAGTTGTTTGTTCCTATCCTTTTGGATTAATAAGCCAATCCATTTTATGTGATTTTATTTGTTCATTGACTACTTATCCCCTTTCCTTCAATTCGTGGGTTGTTTTGATTTCACCCTTAACATTCCTTTCGAGTATATGTAGTCTTTTAAATTCAAATTTTCGATATTTAGCATTTAAAAATAGAAATTTGGGGTTCAAGCTGTATTCATTTGAACCCAAAAATAACTTTCTTGTATTAAAAAAAAAGTGCCGGATGGTAGATGATTTATTGCCACGTTTAAATTTTTTTAATTTAAAAAATTCCGGACTAGAGATCAAATCCCGTCTGAAATTTTTTAAAAAAATTAAAATTGCACGGACGGGAGAACAAATCTCCTCCGAAGGTTTTTCTAAATTAATTTTTTTATATGTGATTTTATGTCTCGTCTGTTAATATTTAGGGGGGGGGGGGGGATTTTATTAGACGAAATTTCATCTTTCGTGAGCTATGTTTTTCAAATTCTAATTTCTCTTTCCAAATATGACAGATTTTATATATATATATATATATATATATATATATATATATATATATATATATATATATACTACTATAATGGGAGAAGGCCTTAGTGTAATTTGTCCTTCTACCAACCCGTGCAACGCGCGTGCCTGAATTTTTACTTTTAAAAATAAATATATGTATTTATTAAGCCGTGCATCGCACGTGTAAATTACTAGTATATATATATGGGTAAAAGGGATATGAGCAACTTGCTCATTTAGTAAATGAGCAATTACTTATGTGGTATGCATGTGATATATTGGACAACTGACTCTTTTAAGACTTTTCCAATCACATGTATGCCACATCATCAATTGCTTATTTACTAAATGAGCAAGTTGCTCATACCCCTTTTTCCCTATATATATATATATATATATATATATATATATATATATATATATATATATATATATAAAAGGAAGTCTTCTGCTGTGCATCACCTATGGTGCACACGGCGTGTACACTCGGCCTTTCCGTCTTCGTATCGACGATCTGAACCGTTCACATTGATCTACACATCTAAATTAGTTTAAATATGTAAAATCCAATCATTTGAAATTCATTTGCTCATCTATTGAAGTGTTACAAAATTGTTTAGCTGAAAATCATTGTTTTTTATAGTCACATGGTGGATGAGCAAATGAATTCCAAATGATTTGATTTTACATATTTAGACTAATTTAGATATGTAGATCAATGTGAACGGTTCAGATCGTCGATATAAAGGAGGAAAGGCCGAGTGCACACGGATGGGTGGTGCACAATGAAAGATTTTCATATATATATATATATATATATATATATATATATAGAAGAGTGATCTTATGAGAACTAGTTCTCACGATAAGCTTCGTGAGAACTTTTTACATAGTCATCACATGGATGATCTGAACGTTCAGATTATTTAAAATGACAAAATTAGTCTAAATATGTAAAATCAAATTATTTGGAGTTCATTTGTCAATCCATCACGTCATTATAAAAAATAACGATCTTCAGCCATACAATTTCTAACACTTAAATGCATGGACAAACAAATCTCAAATGACCTGATTTCTTATTTGTAGACAAATTTATATATATATATATATATATATATATATATATATATATATATATATAACACAAAGAAAGCTATCAAGTGGCTCTCCTTCAATCCCCCCAAAATCAAAGGCACAAAGAAAGCTATCAAGTGGCTCTCCTTCAATCCCCCCAAAATCAAAGGCTTATATCTAATCTCACAAAACACATCCCCCCACCAAAGTTTTCCTCCAAAACTCAAATTCAAATCCCCCTCAACCCAAAACAACTCATTATTTATTTAACTCTCTCTCTCTCTCTCTCTCTCTCTCTCTCTCTCTCTCTCTCTCTCTCTATATATATATATATATATATATATATATATAATAAATTACAATGAAAGCTATTAAGTGGCTCTTATTCAATCTTCCCTAAAACCAATGGCCTAAATTGATTCTTACAAAACATATTTTTCCGCCCAAAATTTCAAACCCCAAAATTAAAATTTTTCCCCCAAAACTAAAAAACTCATTACTTTATTACCATCTCTCTCTTCTCTCTTCAATTTTTTATGTTTTTCTCTTTCTCGCTCTCCCTCTCTCTCTCCCCCATTCTTTCTTTATTTACTTACAAACTTACAAATTTAGATTTTAAGATTTCAGGTTTGTAAAATTTTCAGAATTTTTATGTTTTTTTATTGCACATGTTATATTGAAAATAGCAAATATCTCTTCAACGGTTAAATTTCATCATTTTCCATTCTTAAAATTCTAAGAAGTTGAATTTTACACCCTCATTTATAATTATTTTTCAACATATACTAATAGAAACATGGGCTTTTATTTACAACTAATTATTGTCAAACTATTCAAACTTGAACTAAATAATTGTTGTTTCACTGTTTACAGGGCTTTTCGTGTGTTGTATCGTTTCGAATACGTGCCGTAGGCACGTGCCCACGGGCAAATCTAGTATAAAATAAAATACAAAGAAAGCTATCAAGTGGCTCTCCTTCAATCCCCCCAAAATCAAAGGTCCAAATCTAACCTCACAAAAGACATTTTTCCTCCCAAAACTCAAATTCAAATCCCCACACTCCTTTATTTATTTAATTCTCTCTCTCTCTTATTCTCTCTCTCTCTCTTATGGAAACATGAACTTTTATATATCAATTTATAATTATTTTTCAACATATACTAATGAAAATATAGACTTTTATTTACAACTAATTATTGTCATACTATTCAAACTTGGGCTATAGACTTTTATTTACAACTAATTATTGTCATAATATTCAAACTTGGACTATATAATTGTTGATTTACTGTTTATATACACTTATGAAAACATGGAATTTTATACCTCGATTTATAATTATTTTACAACATATACTAATGAAAATATAGACTTTTATTTACAACTACTTATTGTCATACTATTCAAACTTGAACTATTTAATTGTTGATTTATTGTTTACAAGACTTTTCATATGTTGTATTGTTCTGAAAACGAGCCTACGGCACGTGCCCACGAGCAAATCAAGTAAAATAATAAAACACAAAAAAAGCTATCAAGTAGCTCTCCTTTAATCCCCCAAAATCAAAGTCCCATATCTAATCTCACAAAACACATCATTTGAATTTGGATGGAAAAAATTTGTGGTATTGTCCCCCCCGCCAAAATAAAAAGGTTTCTTCCCAAAACTCAAATTCAAATTCCCCCATAAACTACTCCTTTATTTATTTAACTCTCTCTCTCTCTCTCTCTCTCTCTCTCTCTCTCTCTCTCTCTCTCTCTCTCTCTCTCTATATATATATATATATATATATATATATATATATATATATATATATATACTAGAATTGCCCGGGGGCACGTGCCTGCGGCACGTCTTCGGAATGATACAAAACATGAAAATCCCTGTAAACAGTAAAACAACAATTATGTAGCTCAAGTTTGAATAGTATGGCAAATAATTTGTTGTAAATAAAGTCCATAATTATATTAGTATATGTTGAAAAAAAATTATAAATGGGGGTGTAAAATTTAACTTGTTAGAACTATAAATGTGGAAAATGATGAAATTTAACTGTTGAAGAGATATTTGCTATTTTCAATATAACATGTGCAATAAAAAAACATAAAAATTCTAAAAATTTACAAACCTGAAATCATAAAATTTAAATTTCTAAGTAAATAAAGAAAGAATGGGAGAGAGAGAAGAGATAAATATAAAAAAGTGAAAAGAAAAAGAGATAGTAATAAAGTAATAAATTTTACAGTTTTGGGGTTTGAAATTGGGGGGGGGGGGGGGTGTTTTGTGAGGTTAGATCTGAGGCTTTGATTTTGGGGGGATTGAAGGTGAGCCACTTGATAGCTTTTTTTGTGTTTTATTTTATATATATATATATATATATATATGGGTAAAAGGAATATGAGCCACTTGCTCATTTAGTAAATGATATATATATATATGGGTAAAAGGAATATGAGCAACTTGCTCATTTAGTAAATGAGCAATTGATGATGTGGCATGCATGTGATACATTGGACAACTAACCACTTTAGAATTTTCCAATCACATGCATGCCACCTCATCAATTGCTCATTTACTAAATGAGCAAGTTGCTCATACCCCTTTTTCCCTATATATATATATATATATATATATATATATATATATATATATATATATATATATATATATATATCCCGTGGGCACATGCCTACGGCACGACTTTGAAACGATACAGCATATGAAAATCCAGTAAACAGTAAAACAACAATTATGTAGCTCAAGTTTGAATAGTAAAACAATAATTAGTTGTAAATAAAAGTCCATGTTTTATTATTAAATTTTGTAAAATAATTATAAATGGGGGTGTAAAATCCAAATTCTTAGAACTTTTAGTGTGAAAAATGATGAAATCTAATTGTTGATGAGATATTTGCTATTTTCAATTTAACATGAGCAATAAAAAAAATGCATAAAAAATATAAAAATTTATAAACCTGAAATATGAAAATATAAATTTTTGAGTAAATAGAGAGAGAATGAGAGAGAGAGAGAATAAACAAATAAATAAATAAATAAGTTGTTTTGCGGGGGATTGAATTTGAGTTTTTTTGTTTGGGGGGGGGGGGGGGAACTTTTGCGCGGAAAATATGTTTTGTGATGTTAGATCTGGACCATTGATTTCAACCCTATTTAATTGAGAGCCACTTGATAGTTTTTTTTGTTTTATTTTATATATATATATATATATATATATATATATATATATATATATATATATATATATATATATATATATATATATATATATATATATATATATATTTGCCCATGCACGTCTTCGGAACAATCGATACAGCATACGAAAAGTCTTGTAAATAGTAAAACAACAATGTGTAGCTCAAGTCTGAATAGTATGACAATTTAGTTGTAAATAAAAGTCCATGTTTCCATTAATATATGTTGAAAAATAATTATAAATGGGGGTATAAAAATCCAACTTCTTAGAACCTTGAGGATGGAAAATGATGAAATTTAACTGTTGAGGAGATATTTTCTATTTTCAATGTAACATGAGCAATAAAAAATCTGAAAATTTACAAACCTAAAATCTGAAAATCTAAATAGAGAGAGAATGAGAGAGAGAGAGAGAGAGAAGGAGAGAGAAATATGAAAAAGTGAAGATAGAAGAGAGAGAAGGTAATAAAATAATGAGTTTTTTTAGTTTTGGGGGAAAAATTTTTTGGAGGTAAAATATGTTTTGGGATGGTGAATCTGAGCAATAAAAAATCTGAAAATTTACAGAATAGAAATCTGAAAATCTAAATTTCTAAGTAAATAGAGAGAGAATGAGAGAGAGAGAGAGAGAGAGAGAGAGAGGAAGGGGGAAAGAGAGAAATATGAAAAGATAGTAATAAAATAATGAGTTTTTTTAGTTTTGGGGGGGAGGGGGGAGAGGGAGTGACTTTTTGGAGGAAAAATATGTTTTGGGAGGGTGAATCTGGACCGTTAATTTGATTTCAATTGAAGGGGAGCCACTTGATAGCTTTTTTTGTGTTTTATTATATAGATATATATATACTTATGGAAACATGAATTTTTATTTACAACTAATTATTGGCATACTATTCAAATTTGAGCTACATAATTGGTAATTTACTGTTTAATTACCAGACTTTTCATATGCTGTATCGTTCTGAAGACGTACCATAGTACGTGTCCACGGGCAAATTTAGTATATATATATAATAGGTGAATATATATATATGTGATAGAGATTGTACCTTATTTCTTAATTTCCTACCATCATTAGAAGCTATTATATATATATATATATATATATATATATATATATATATATATATATATATATATATATATATATATATATATATATATATATATATATATATATATATATATATATATATATATATATATATATATATATATATATATATATATAATAATAATAATAATAATAATAATAATAATAATAATAATAATAATAATAATAAAACACAAAGAAAGCTATCAAGTGGCTCTCCTTCAATCCCCAAAATCCAAGGTTCAGATCTAACCTCACAAAATATGTTTTTCTCCCAAAAGTTCCCCCCCAAAACTCAAATTCATATCCCCAAAACAACTCCTTTATTTATTTAATTCTCTCTCTCTCTCTCTCTCTCTCTCTCTCTCTCTCTCTCTCTCTCTCTATATATATATATATATATATATATATATATACACATTACAACTAATTATTGTCATACTATTTAAACTTGAGTTACATAATTATTGATTTACTGTTTACAAAGCTTTTCATATATTGTATCGTTCTGAAGACGTGTCGTAGGCACGTGCCCACGGGCAAATCTAGTATATATATATATATTTGATAAAGATTGTACCTTATTTCTTAATTTCCTACCATCATTGTGCGACTGGTCGGTCGACAGTACACCCGACCGCATGCTATACAGGGTCTAGCTAAGAGAGGGACAATCAACCACACTTGTGATGCATTCGATCGACTGCGGGGCTGCGTTATTTTGGCCACAATTTGTTAGTCGTTTCAGCTCAATCTTTAACTCCAAGTCAGATCGTATGACTCCTATTCAATTACTTCTTCTACATGATATATCGGAAGACTGAGAATCAAGATTAACCTAGGCTTCTCTCTATTCTTCTTCTATGTATTGTAATCACATTGATACGAGAGGTTAAGTACTTCATTGAATATTTTATCCATTGAAAATAAATGCTTGAGAGATATAGTTCTTGGTGAGTGAGTTTAAATCCCTTATATTGAGTGAATCATTAACTTTTCATAATCTCTTCTAGTTGAATATTATATCTCCCTATATTTTCCATCCGGATTAAGCGAAAACTAACCGAGATAAATCCTCGTTGTGCTTGTGTTGGATTTTTGAATATATTTTCTTGGGTGTTCAATTGATTCGTCGCATTTACTTCGACTTTCTCATTGCTCTAATTAGTTCTGCTGCGCTATCAGGGTGTTCTTAGACACCTCATCCCAATAAAGTGGTATCAGAGCCTCAGATTGCTGAGTCCCTTGGTTAAGATGACAGGTCACAGTCTTTTGAAGATCAAGCAGTTTGATGATAAAAGCAACTTCAATATTGGAAGGTAGATATGTATGATGTCCTGATTCAAGAACGTCTAACTGTCAAGAAGAAGGGAAATCCATCTGATATGAAAGAGGATGTTTGAGATGATATTTGTGAAAGAGCCATAAGTCTGATCCGACTATCATTGGCGGATGAGGTCAAGTGCAGATTTCTTGAAGAAACAGACGCGAGGAGTTTGTAGGAAAAACTCATAGCTGACTACTCTGGTTCATCATTATTAGATCGGATGCATTGGAAGAGGAAGTTATTCTATTTGTCAATGAAGGAATGTAACGATCTCTATGACCACATCACAGAGTTCAGCAAGGTTCTATCTGAACTACAGGCGATAAACGCGGATGTGAGTGTGGAAGATAAAGCTTTCAACTTGATATATTTACTATCGGATTCGTACGAGCTTTTGATCACTACTATACTATATGGATGATCTGCCAAGAAGAGTATTTCAGTAGATGGTGTAATCAAAGCATTGAAGAAAAATTAACTTAGGAATGTGTCACACCCCGCTTCTCAAAATACGGGAATACGAGTCCATGACGAAGGCCCAGCGAATGATGTTAACATCACCCATGAGTTGTACCAGTCTTAACTCGACAATATGAAAATGAATAATCACAACCACGCAGATAAATATAATCACATAAATAACAACTAGAATTAAGCATTCAATAGTTCAACATAATAACCAAAAATTGAGAAAACAAACAACGGCTACAGGTCAAAAAGCCCGGAATTCAAAGTTCAATCAAATGGGTAACAATGCAATAAAGATAAACATAGAAGAGATAATTTATTGTGAAGCAAGCTTGAACATGGTACATACTACTGCGTCTCATACCATAGGTTCTGTAATGCCCCTGCCCCTAGCTCAGAAAATTTATACAATTTATAATACAAATTAGATACTATGTAGTACAACTGCCCACCACAGGCTGCCTCTCAAAAATTGGTTAACCGATTAGATGACTCTTGATTATAGGCTATATTATTTATATTATAATATTCTATTATCAATTTCCGATATGGGATCTAGTGTCTTACACTCTATTCATTTTCGGTGAGCTTTTTTTTATGAATACATGCCACGTCAACATACCCTGTTGACCGAAGTCAAACCAGCCAAAGGCAACAGCAAGCATTTGCTGTCTTGGTACCTTCATTAACGTGGGTCCCCCCACCTTTTTACAACACTTATATATATTACCATATATATATAACCAGTAGATTATATATTCACAAATCCATATATTAATCCTACTATACTATATATGTCTCTTTAAAAATTACGGGGTGTTACAGGTTTGGTGCACACAAAACAGTGTACGTTTGAGACATAGTGATGGAATCTACAGAGCGTGTACTCGGCATCGATAACAATAATTTACAATTGACAATCAATAGTTCACAATCGATACTCCTCCTTCCATGACAATACGATATACGATAAGCCCTTACCGAGTACATTTTCTGAGATGATCCACTACTAAGTCAACCCTTATTAATCCCGGCTTGTTTAACATTATATTATTTCATTTATGGTAATGCAATTGTATATGTAAGATTGTCAACTTTATGATAGAGATGCAACAAAATGAGACAATGCATGATACACTACATGTAAATCTGAAACGAACATACATAGCAGTACTAACACATCAGTAACTCCTAAACCACAACTCGGAATTCGATTCCACAAAAAGGGAAAGTGAACTAGACATCCGGGGCTACAATTTATATTCAGCAAGTTTTTATTAATTTTGACTGTAACTACGTCAATTGTCCTAATCTTTATAGGTTAGCTGTTCTGCCAGCAACTTATAGTCAAAGTTTAATGGGTGAAAACTAGGCATAAAATAATTATAAAAATCTAAAAAAATTAGAAATGGATCCTAAACATGTCTACCAAGTTTCTGAAAAGTTTCATGGCATTATAATACTGTTATAATGGTGTTCCAACTGAAAATTATGTCGATGTTACATTAAATTGCGATCTGAAAAGTACAGACCAGCAGTTACTAAAACTGCGATAACTCACAGCTCACAGCTCACAGATCAGAATCAAGATCCGTCAATTATTCTGAAAACTAGATTCATTAGGCTACAATTCTATTTCATATTGTTTTTACTGATTCCTATTGTGAAACTGGATCGAAACCTCAGTACAAAATAGAAAAGGTAGCAGAACATTACAAAGATCATCACATAAATTCATCAAAGTAACTAATCAACATGTTCTAGTTATCATGGAATGCATTATCATTAATGTACAGCAAGTTGAGGTGAAATTCTACTGTATATAAAGCAAGATTATAATGTCACGATGCAATTCTTGAGATTTCAATCAATCAACATGTGTTCATATCATGGTATTTTTCTCATATCTATTCTCAATCAATTCTGGGGATACAATTGATATTCAGTAATTTTTAATTAATTCTAAGTGTAGCAAGGCCAATTATCCTAATCTTCACAAGTTAACGGTTCTAGCAGCATCTTATAGTCAAAACTTTATGGGTAGAAAATAGGTGTAAAATCAATATAAAAATTTATAAAAATTAGGAATGGATCCTAAGTATGTCGACTAAGTTTCTGGAGAGTTTCATGTCATTATACTACTGTTATCATGGTGTTTCAACTGAAAGTTGTGTCGATGTTTCATTAAATTACAATCTGGAAATTACAGATCGCAGTGACTAAAACTGCGATATCTCATAGCTCACAGATCAGAATTTATATCCATCAAGTGTTCTGGAAACTAGATTCATTAGGTTACAATTATATTTTACATGGTTTTGGTTGATTCTTATTGTAACATGGTCGAAACTTCAGTGCAAAGCAGAATAGGCAGCAAGACATAACAAAGGTCATCATATATATATTTATCAAAGTGAATAACCAACATGTTCTTGTTATCACGCAATGTATTAACATTAAGGTACAGTAAGTTGAGATGAAATTCTACTGTATATAAGGTAAGATTATCATGTCACGATTCAATTCACGAGATTTTAATTAATCAATATGTATTCATATCATTATATATTTCTCATATGCAAGTTCTAGTTAATTCGTTCTTGTCGTGTGTGCATGTATGTTGGGTTTGAATCAATGGATATTGGCACGAGTAAAGGATACTTCGGGTTAGCTCGTGTAAATCCTAGATATCCCCGATGGAAAGTATACAAGGCAAACTTAAGATAATCGAAGTGGAACTACTTGCATAAGAGATCAAAAATTTTGAACTAGAAAATAAACCAAGTTCAAGTAGACTTGTCTTTTGTAGACGATTCGAATATGCAAAAAGGAATAACCGGATCAGAATCCCGAGCGATGCTCCAAAAATATGTGCGAGACACGGCAAAACACCAAATGGCAAAAGACCCAAATAGCAACCACAGCAAGAGCAGCACACACACACAGCGAATCGGGGGCAAACAACACACACCAATCCAGAACCCGTGTGCCCAATACACCAAACACCAAAATGGGCCAATCGGATCTCGTCTTCAACCTCTTGACAGAGGGAGAGAAAGAGAGAGAACGGTAGGACTCGGTGATGCTTGGGACGGTGCGACACCACAGCAGCGACGACTGCGAAGACGACGACATTGCGGTTGGGAAGCGACGGCAACGGCAACGCTAGCGAACTCCAAACTCAGTTTCGCTCAAAATAGGGGAACGACGAACGACCGGGTCGCTAGCTCTGAGCGGCGATGTCGAGGTCTGGGGGATCTTCGGTGGTTGCGAAGGTGAGCGCAAAGTCAAAGGATTCGGCAATGGGTTAATGGGTTCGACTGAGTTGGCATTCGGCAATGGGGAAGGTTGAAGGTGACGAGGATGGGGAAAAGATGACGAGGCGGAGGAGAAGGCGAAGATGGGTTGAACGGTGAGGCAAAGGTGGGTTCGGCAATGGGGAGAGAGCGAGGGGTCAACGAGGAGGCAAGGGGTGATGGGTTTCGGTCTGGGGATGAAACAAGGAGAGGGCGGCTCGATGATGGGGGTGCTCGGAGGTAGGGGATGATGAGGAGATTGTGGCGACGGCAATGGAGGTGGTGGTGGTCGGAGTTGGCGACGGGAATGGGCAAAGGCGATGGGTTTGTTTGTTGGGCGGTTGAAGATGAAACGGGGAAAGAGAGAGTGGGACGGGAGAGAGAGTGGGAGAGTTGGGTTATTTAATAATAAAATAATAAGAGTGAATCGTGGAAAGTTAAGGGATACGGGGGATTGAAGGGGATGAGATCTGGGTTAGTTGCTCGGGATATGTGGATTTGGGTAGACTAGGATTTGGGTTCAGGATCCAATAAAGAGATAGGTTTGAGTAGACAATAGTATGGCCTTGCAAATGGATTTGACTAACAAAATATAACAATAATAATACTAGAAAAATAAATTGTAACAGAAGGCCCACAATAAGACCAAGACCCAAAATACAATAAAATAGAAAAGAGAACACCACCAAAATACAGGAAAAATCCTTATCATCGGAAACATGGGTTACAGAATAAGACTCAGAAATCATCGTTTACTCTAAGTTTCTAGCAGTGGAAGGTCCTTCAGGTGGATGACAAAGTGCTATGTAAAATGATTCGATCTGTTGCCGATATTGCAAGAGGCCAGAACATATCAAAAAAGACTGTTGAAAATTGTAAAATCAGAAAGGCGCAAAGGATGGAAATACTACTGCAAATGTAGTTTACCCTTCTGAATTCGGTGATTTGTGTCTTCTTGTTTCAAATTCTTTAAAAATAGATTCTAGTTAGTTTCTTGACTCAGGGAGCTATCACGGAGTTGCCAACCTACTCGACCGCATGATGTACAAGGTCTGGCCGAGAGAGGGACAGTCGACCGACCGTGTCGTTTTGTTATTTTGGACATCGATTTGTTAGGTCATTTTAGCCTAATGTTCAACTCCAAATCTGATCATACGACTCCTATTCAGTTACTTCTTTTACATGATATATCAGACGACTAAGAATCAAGATTAACGTAGGATTCTCTCTATTCTTTTTCTATATATTGTAATCACCTCCAATATGAGAGGTGAAGTATTTCATTGATTATTTTCTTCATTGCAAAGAGTGGCTTGAGAGAGATAGTTCCAGGTGAGTGAGTTTAATTTTTTGTATTGAGTGAATCATTAACTCATTGTAATATTTTCTAGTTAAATATTATATCTTCCTATATTTTCCATCTGAATTAAGCGAAAGCTATCCGGGATAAATCATTGTTGTAGTTGTATTGAATTGATAGATCTATTTGCTGGGGTGTTCAATTGATTCGTTGCATCTACTCCGACTTTCTCATTACTCTAATCAATTTCGATGCGCCACAAGACACCCCATCCCAACAATATGCTCCAACTTGGAATAAACCCTATGAGATATATTAAGCCAGTTGCAGCTAGCCATCGACGTCATTATTGGAGTTTCCTTAATTATTGTCTTTCCCTTAAATTTGAAAGAGTTGTATAAGCTGTTTCAATAAAATTTAAATCACCTTTCCAAGAATTCTATTTATATTAATTTGCCAATAAAAAGGACAGAGCAAGAATTTTAGAGGATGTTAAAGATGAGTGTATATATATACCTTATGCCATGTTACATGTATGTATGTAGACAATATATATGACAAGTAAAAGGAAGTAGCTAGATCCAAATTGCAAGCATGTGATTTGGGGATGGTAGATGGAGATCAGTGTGCCAGTGATATATGACTCAAGCTTTTGTTGCCTCTCATGGCTTTAAGTGTTTGGGAGATCGGGTGAGGGAATATATATAGATCGACCATAACTCCTATATTTATTCCGCTCTTAGGGTATATTTCGTGAATTGCAATAACTTCTACACATCGGACCATCTTCACCATTTTCTTCTGCTTGTTATATATATTTAGATTCAAGAAGATGAAGTTCATATTAAAACACTTTTTACATGGATAAGAGCATCTCAAATTCCTTCTTTACTGCTTTGAAAGTATTTCTGGGATGAAAATCAATTTTTCCAAATCTTGTTGTATGTGGATTGGAGGTGATGATAATAGGCAAGAAGAAATTTCTGCTTTCTTTAACTCTCCTAAAGGCTCCTTTCCCCTCAACTATTTGGGCATCCCTTTAAGAGTGGGTAATCCTCATAAATCAGACTGGTTTCCTGTAATTAATAAAATTGAAAAGAGACTTAATTGTTGGGTTGGTAGATCTCTTTCTAGAGCTGGTAGGCTCATTCTCATTAATTCTATCATTTCTAGTATTCCTTTATATCTTATGTCCTTTTTCTATGTCCCTGTATGGGTTATTAAGAAGATTGATCTTCTTAGAAGGAGATTTTTTTGGGTTGGCTCTTCGTTGAAATATGATCAGGGAAAATGTCTTATGAGTTGGGCTAGGGTTTGTAAACAAAAATCTGAAGGTGGCTTAGGTGTTATTAACCTTCGTCATCAAAATTTAGCCCTGCTTGGTAAGTGGCTTTGGAATTGCCTTATCTCAGAGAATAAAGTCTGGATCAGAGTTATTAAAAGAAAATACTTTCGTAGAAGAAATTTTAGTGACTTTCCTAATATACCATCTTCTGTGTGGGATCTTCTTTTTGGAAAGGAATTTGGAAAGCTGCGGCTCCTTTTAAGTGTGGTCTGCAAAAGATTTGTGGCGATGGTAAGAATGTTCGTTTTTGGACTGACATTTGGATTGGTAATTGCAGTCTTTCCTCTAGATTTCCAGATCTTTTCAATATTGCTTGTTTACCAAATGCTTCGGTCTTCTCTCTTTACTCTACTAATCGTTTTGGTAAAGTTTGGAATATTGAGTTTCGTAGAAATCTTTCTCTACAACAATCTCATGACTTTAGCTCTCTTCTTCATATACTTAGCAACTATGATTGAAAACCTCATAATAAGACTATTTGGAGATGGACTAGTTCTGGTTTATTCACGGTTAAATCCTTTTATAATTTTTTAAATGCGGGTGGTCTTATATGTCCTTTCTATAAGTTCATTTGGCAAAATGTGGCTCCCCTTAAAGTTAGAATTCTTGTTTGGCTTATTATTCACAACCGCCTCCTCACTGTTGATAATTTGAATAAGAGACATTTAGCCGTGGGTCAAAAATGTGTTTTTTGTGACTGTGGAGATGAATTTGCTTGTCACCTCTTCCTTAGATGCCCTTTTGTTAAACAAGTATGGATTATTTTGAAAATGACCTTTAGTTTTAGAGGTTTCCCTCCTTCTATTAAGGCTTGGTGGGGTATTTGGAGGAAGAAGAGGATTAGAAAGAAAAAAACTCTTGCTCTGGGATATGTCTATGATGGCTCTGATTTGGGTTATTTGGAAATAGCGTAATAATAGATTTTTATTAAGAAATCTATTGATATTGTTCAGATTTTGGATTCCATATGTTATTTTGTTTCCTCTTGGACAGATATACTACCCCCTTCTAAGAAAATCAAGACGGAGGTGAACGTATTGGTGGATGCCTGCAAATCCTTCATTCCAAATGTTATCAACTTAGCTACCTCTGCTGTTCATCCTGCGAGGAGTTCCTCAGCTAATCCTGGTGCATCTCCTGTTACTGCAATTACGATTGAAGATGATGTAGAGGATGTCCCAGTTGATTCTCATGCACAAGATGCTCATGATGAAGAGGAAGATTTGGTCTCCAACACTCTTGCCTCGATTACTAATATGTCAGCTTATCATCAGGAATTGGTTACCGGCATTCTGCTTGTGCATAATTTACAAACAGCTCATGAAGATCATGTGTCCTCAAGTTTGGGATCGGATGGCTTTGCTTAATGTCTTGTTCTAGGCTGTTCTACTCTTTTTTCTGTTTCCTTATATTCTGTTTAAACTGTTATCCTCTTTGTGTGAGGTTGCTTTTGGTTGAGTTGGTGGTGCTATAATCCTCTGTTTGAGGATATTTTGGGTTTGTTTTGTGCCCACCGCTCTATTAGAGTCTGTATGAACTCAGGATCGATCCTTTTTAGTTTATCTTGGCTGAGGTCTTCGGACTTCATCCCTTCTATCAAAAAAAAAGAGCATCTACAGTCGTTAGCTAAAAATGTATTTTATGCATAATTTTCAACTGTAGTCGCTGCACTCTTTAACTATTCTGGCATTTTTTTTCATTTTTGCTACAATAAAAAGCCAAATTTAGAATGAGATATAGCAATATGCATATTATGTGTGACGCATGTTTCGTCTGAAGAAAAAGAAAAAAAATCTTTAAATCTTAACCTCTTAATTAGTAGTTAATTAGTTTAATTAGTATTTTAATTAAAATTTTAGTTAAATAATTAGTTAATTAATTAAGATTAGTAAATTAATAACTTAATTAAGGCCTTAATTACGGAGAAACCCCTGGGACAAAACATGATGTTTCGTCGTCTCATTTGATCATGCGAATTTTTTTAAATAAAAAATACACTTAAAAATTTTCCAAAAATAACCCAAAAAATCCCACAAAAAAAAAAACTCATGTTTCGTTCGTGCAATTTTTTATAATTTTATGCATATTATATATTTTGGCGATTACACCAAATGATCGAAATACTTTTGTATAATATGTATATATGCATATTATTCAGACTATTGTGGATGATCTAAGTGCATTATTCACTTTCTTATTAATTTGTAGCGTAGAATTGATATATCATTCTATTTCTTAGTTAGAATAAAAGTATAAATGAATCATGCATTTAGTTTTAAATAAGAGTAGAAGGTTATAAAAGAATAAATTAATATTATGGAGTAGAAGGTTATTTATTTTTTTGATATATCGGATAGAGCCAAAAGGCTCCAGCCATCAAAAAATATATTAATCAATTAAAACAATAGCAATACAAATAAAGTTGCAATGATTTTACATTTGTAAAACAGAAAGAGAAAAATATAAAGAATACAATAAGCGACAGACAAGCAAGTAAATAATCGAAATGTGGTACAAAAATAGAAACAACTCCGATAAGGGGGACAGTTCCAGAAGCCAGGAAAACTGAGACTGAAGACAAGCGCCCTGTCGCGCCCAAGAGGACTGCAAACTCACACTTCGGCTCGCTGCCGCAATGCACAAGGAGCTGACACAAGCAAGAAGCGAAGGCACTGAGCACTGACCACTCACCAAGAGGGAAAGGCCGGATAAAAATAGCAGACAAACGAGACCGAAGCTCGATTAAACTCTATCAACAAAAAATTGAAGGCCCTGATAGCCTACACCGTAAATGGCCAAGGGACGCCGAGACTTAGCTGTGCGGAAGCCGAAGATCCGACACAGAAACTGTTTTCCTTGCTAGAATACGAGCGCTCACCCGATTCTGCAAATTATAATAAACTACCCCCTTTTCTAAACTACCCCCTTTTAAAGCGCAAGCTTCATGCTAGCTTGGCAAGCAAGTTTAGTCGTGTATCTGGAAAGGATCTCAAATCCTTGGCAGTTGTGCCTTTACCAGCTTTGATCTCCACTACTTCTTCCACTACCTATTGTGATTCCATTGCTTATCTTCAGCCTCCTAATTTTGCTAACCTTTTTAAGGATTGTATGGAGTTCTCGAAACTGGTCTCCTTCCCTCATTTGAACTATTTCAAGTGTCGTGGTCCTTTTTCCTCGGTGGCACCTTCTCTGTGTTTGAATCTGGTTAAATACGGAGGATTATTTAAATCCTTAGCCCCTGGTCGTTCTTGGACTCAAAGTGCGATTAGGCAAGCTCTGCATCGCCGCTATTCAGGCCCTCAGAGGCATACTGCCAAGGCGTATCTTTCCTCTAAGGCGTCTTCTTTTTGTTATAATTATCCTTGTTCTATGATGTTTTCTTCTCCCAAATTTTCAACATTCTCTTTTCATTTCCCGGGTTGCATCTATTCGTTGTATCAAATTTTAGGGGTTCAAGCTTGGCTCAATCACCTCCTTATGGAGGTCTTGCACAACCCGCACTCTTTTCCCCTAAAACATTCTCCGATTCGTGTTAACTCTTCTTTCTCTTCTTCTCCCTATCTTTCTAACTCCATCCCAATAGCCTCTCTAGTTGATTCCAGTCTGCTCTTACCATCTTATTGCATCATCAAAGATGTTGCTAGCAGGTCTGACCCTGCAGCAGATTTGTCCCCATTGGTGAAGGTCATCCCTCCCACCGTCAAGCGAAAATATAATAAGAGTAGAAGGTTATTTAAGAATCATATACCTAAGTTTAGGTATAATGATTAAAAAGAGAGATTGGAAGACACAAAAGTGAGAGCTAGTACATGAGCTAAGCTAAGCTATTTCTAGACATCCATCAAAACACAGCCATTCGTACAAAGAATATAACCCTAATTTTAATATTATATTAATTAATTGTGAGAGAATATTGGCTTTTCTTCTTCAAACGATGTGCACGCGCCTGAGGATTAATTTCAGGATTAATTTCAGTTAACCCAGTATGTTTATATCTTTAACAGATTTTGGAAGTTTTTTCTCAGCAATTATGTAAAATACCTAAAATATTTTTCTTAATTCAGATTAATTACTAAATTGTTATGTTCATTATCACTGTTCTTCATCATCTCCTTCATCATCATTATTTTGATCAATAATAATAAAAATAATAAATAAGGATAATTTGATCATTGCAAAGTAAAACGGCGGCAAAAACTAATCAAAATAGACGGAGTACTCCAAAATGTCCTAAAAAATTGACTTTAGTAAGGTTAATTGTCATTTTAAAAAAAACAACACTAAAACTACAGTATGGTAAATTGCCGTGGGTATAAAATATAATAGGGTTAACTCAAATTTATCCTTAATTTTAAACTAAGAACAATAAGAAAACTATATTATACATACATGTTAATTTTTTAGGGAATTATATATACTAGTATACATATACATTCTACATATTATTGTTTGAAGATTATAAAGCACAAAGAATATACATGTGTTATACTATCTTAAACTGACAGTTTTTTGATCGTTTATAATATTACTAGATTTGCCCGTGGGCACGTGCCTACGGCACGTCTTTGGAAAGACACAGCATATGAAAGCCTTGTAAACAGTAAAACAACAATTATGTAGCTGAAGTTTGAATAGTAAAACAATAATTAGTTGTAAATAAAAATCCATATTTTCATTAGTATATGTTAAAAAATAATTATAAATGAGGGTGTAAAATCCAACTTCTTAGAACTTTGAGTATGAAAAATAATGAAATTTAACTGTTGATGAAATATTTGCTATTTTCAATGTAACTTAAGCATGGGCGGAGCTATATGGGGGCCGGGGCCCAGGGTGCCCCCCCCCCCCCCCCCCCCCCCCAAAAAAAATTTTTTGAAAATCTCCTTAAAATTTTTGAAACTTTTTAAACCCCCCCTTAAATTTATTAAATTTTATTATTTGGCCCCCCTAAAAATTATGAAAAAATACCTATATATTTATATATAGTTATAGAATTTTTTCTTGGCCCCCCTGAAAAATATGTTCTGGCTTCGCCCCTGATTACTTGAGCAATAAAAAAATGCATAAAAATCTGAAAATTTACAAACCTGAAATCTGAAAATATAAATTTCTGAGTAAATAGATAGAGAATGAGAGACAGGGAGAGAAATAAATAAATAAATAAATGAGTTGTTTTGGGAGGATTTGAATTTGAGTTTTGGAAAAAGTTTTGGGGGGAAAATATATTTTGTGATGTTAGATCTGAACCATTGATTTCAACCCTATTGAATGAGAGCCACTTGATAACTTTTTTTGTGTTTTATTATATAGATGATCATGTTTTAATACTGCTTAAAATTTGTATAATACATTAAACTCCCTAAATAATAGTGCGTTAGAGCATCTTTAGTCGTCTGTTAAATACCCAAAATATGGAAAAAATGAAGAAAAAAAAGTCGCTGTAGTCATCTGCCAAATACCCAAAATTTGGGTGTCGCATGAACAGGAGTGTGCCAAATATGGAAGACGGTTTGGCAAATGCCAAATTATAGACGGACGAAAGTTATGTTGAATGTATATGTATATTCTCAATATAATAGGATAATATTGTGTATATTGTTCGATGGGGCAACACGTGTTTACACGTGTTATGTATTAATTATTGGAATGTGTTAAGTGGGCTAAAAGCCCAGTACCCTAAACCCAGTCTAATCTCTTTATAAGCTGGTCTAGAGGTAGTGCCCTGTGATATTCCAATACTGATAAGCAGGGTATAATATCTTAAGCAGCTAGAGATAAACCCTAACCCTAATTTCTCCAAATCAGACTTAACAATCTTAAGATATTACACATCACCTCTAACGAGATTGGCCGTTGCCGCCGTCAACAACCACGTCTCCAATCGTCAACGACGTCAGCAGCATAGCCACCATCGCCGATCGCGATCGTAGTCGCAGATCTTTGTCGCTGTCACCGATCAGAAGTCGTCGCATCCATGTGCGACTGTAGACGCAACCGTCGGCATCGAGGACGATGACATCGCTGCTATCATGGAAGATCGAAGACCTCCCTCTCTTTGGCTGCGCTGTCGAAGTCAAGCGCTGCAAATCCTGATCGTCTTCCTCCCCTTGGATCAGTTGCAGTTGCTGTTGTGTTTGGGGGTTTGATCGGATCAGATCGAGTGGGTCTTTCGGTTGCTGTTGATTGTTTGGGGCTTTAATAGGATCAGATCGGATTCTTTTCTTGACTCGCTGCTGTGTGCTCTCCAGATTTGGTCTATTCTAAACTCAAGTTATTTTCTCTTTACTAAATCACATAAGTAGTAACTATTCAGAAAGAACTCTCTATTGTTGAAAATTTATTGTTTATTCCTTTGTGATGGAAAAACATAATCGTTCGTACGAGGTTTCCAAATTATAGGGATTCAGTAGTGCTGAATTTAATAGTTAGAAGAGAAAAGCCCAATACGGAATGAAATTCATAAAAATTTTCTATACATGTCAAACAACCTATGATGAATGTGTTGAAGATGTTGATGATGCGACATGGGTAACTGATGAAGACTTATGTAGAGAATTCTTATTGAATAACATATCAGATCACCTTACAGACGTGTATATGAAATATGAAACAGCTAAAAAATTTTGGGATAATCTACTAGATGAATTTAAGAAGGAAGAGAAAGTATCTAAATCACATTTAGTTGATAAGTTCATGAGTTTCTGTTTTAAAGAAGAAAATGTAATCCTTCCTCAGGTAACAGATTTAGAGAATCTGGTAGGGAAACTAGAATCAGAAAACATTACTGTGTGTGATGAGTTCCTTACTGGAGCAATAATTTATAAGTTACCTGCTTCGTGGCTATCTTTTAAGACTGAGATGTATAGGTTGCCTGAAAAAATTTAACTTGCACATCTGAAACGTTGCATCAAAGTTGAAGATGAGACCAGAACTAGGATAAATTTGAAACTTGTTAATAAACAACTTTCAAGTGCTAATGTGTTAATCAATAACAAACGCACTCCTAAGTTCAAGAAGAACAAGTTTAATTCTAAAGTTGAACCAACTAAGTTAGAAGTTACGAAGAAAATTGTTAAAAAGAAAGGAAAATGCTACAACTGCAGAAAGTGGGGACATCATGCCTCTGAGTGCAGGCTACCCAAAGTAGAACAACCCAACATGGAAAAGGTGAACTTGTTGGAGGGGAAAACTGAGCCCACCAATTTTCTTTATGTTATTAGTGATGTCAAGGCCAGTACCTCTGCTAGTTGGTTGTTAGACTCGGGAGCCACCTGCCATGCTTGCAACGATGATGGCCTACTATCTAATCTAAAAGCTGCAAATGAGTCAGTTTCAATGGCAAATGGAGAATCAGTGAAGGTGCTTCAGACTGGGACAACGAATCTTAGTCTCTCCTCAGGTAAAACTTTAATTTTGCGAAATGTTAAATATGTGCCTGCTTTAGCAAAGAACTTGATCTTTATTAGCTTACTAAATCATGCTGGTATGATTGTTACTATGATTAGTGGTAAAGCTATCTTGTCTGTAAATTCTTTTTATTTTGGTTGTGCTTATTTAGTTAATGGAATGTACAGAATTAGTTTAGCAGATAAAGTAATCAACAATGTTAGTTCCAAATTGTGTAGTCCACATACATGGCATAATAGGCTGGGACATGTGAACTATGTTAAGATTCTTAATGTTGCTAAAACTTTTAATTTGCCAATTGACACATCTATTAAAGGTGACAAATTTGAAGTGTGTGCTCAAACAAAGATAACTAGAAGACCTTTTTGTACCGTCTCTAGGAGTACACAATTACTTGATTTGATACATTCTGACATATGTGATTTCAAGAGTTTTATGACACAAGGAGGTCAGAAGTACTTAATCACTTTTATAGATGATTTCTCTAGATATTATCACATTTATCTGTTAAAAACTAACGATGAAGCACTAGAAAAATTCAAAGAATTTAAAGACCGTGTTGAGAATCAGTTAAATGCTAAAATTAAAAAATTTAGATCAGATAGAGGTGGCGAATATGTCTCATTAGGATTCAGAAAATTTTGTAACTCACATGGAATCATAGCAGAAACTACAACACCCTACTCACCACAGTCAAATGGTATCGCCAAAAGAAAGAATCGAACACTCACAGAGATGTTGAATTCTATGTTACTGATTGCTGGATTACCTTCATATTTTTGGGGTGAGGCTGTATTGACTGCTAATAATATTTTGAATATGTTGCCACACTCTAAGTTACCTGCTACACCGTATGAACTGTGGCATAAGCATACACCTAATTTTAATAAACTAAGAACTTGGGTCTGTATTGCTTTTGTTAGGATACCTGACCCTAGAAGGCCTAAAGTGGGATCTCGGATAAATACGTGTGTGTATTTGGGTAGTGCAGTTGATAGTGCTGCAGACAGATTCTTAGATCTATCTCTTAACAAAGTAATAGAATCAAGAGATGCAGAATTCTTTGAAGATATGTTCTTCAAAGATAAAGTCATCTCATTATCTGAACCTGCAGACACAAGGAATGATTCACAACAGGAATCTAGATATATTTCAACTGACACTGAACCTTCACATAATGTTGAATTAAGAAGACTCTCTATAAGAGATAAAACTCCTAGAACCTATGGTGATGACTTCGTGACTTATGTACTAGCAGCTGATCCTGTTAGTGTTAAGGAAGCCTTAAGGTCTAGGAATGGTTTGCTTTGGAAAGAAGCAATTGTTGATGAAATGGATTCTTTATTGCAGAACAACACTTGGGAATTGGTTAATTTGTCAGTAGGGGCTAAAACTATAGGAAACAAGTAGGTTTTGAAGAAAAAACTTAATCCTGATGGAACTGTAGCTAAGTATAAAGCACGCTTAGTAGCTAAAGGTTATACTCAACAAAGTGGGATGGATTATTTTGATGTTTATTCACCTGTTTACCACATTACTACAATAAGGATTCTTCTAGCCATAGCATCTATTCAAAATTTTGTTATTCATCAATTGGATGTTAAGACTGCTTTCCTAAACAGTGATCTTAATGAAGAAATCTATATGAATCAACCTGAAGGTTTTGTACTTAAAGGTTCAGAATATAAGGTTTGCAAATTAATAAAATCTTTGTATGGTCTAAAATAAGCACCAAAACTGTGGCATGAAAATTTTGATAAAACAATAAAAAGATTAAGTTTTGAATCTAGTAATTCTGACAAATGCCTTTATTATCGTGATGAATCGAATAAAATTGTTATTATTTGCTTGTATGTTGATGACCTACTAGTTGTTGGAAGTGACCTCTCTATTGTTATAGAAGTCAAAACTATGCTATCCAAACAATTCAATATGAAAGATCTAGGTATTGTGGACACCATATTGGGCATGAGAGTGGGCTTTAGAAGGTAAGGAATAATCCTTAGCCAATCCCAATATATTAAAATTGTGTTGAAGGACTGGGGATACAGTGATTGCAAAAGGTTTAATACACCTTATGATAATACCAAAAAATTGACACCTAACGATGGTGCAATAGTGAGACAGTTAGATTATTCTAAACTCATTGGAAGTCTCATGTATGCTATGACATGCACTAGACCTGATATAGCCTTTGCGATAGGCATGCTAAGCAGGTTCACAAGCAATCATAGTCAATTACACTGGAATACCCTTGAGAGGCTATTGGGATACCTAAACGGTACTCAAGAGTTTGATTTGTGCTGCTCTGGTTATCATTCAGTACTAGAGGGATACTCTGATGCATCGTGGTACTCTGAAAATAGTCACAGTAGGTCTACTAGTGACTATGTGTTTACACTAGGAGGAGCAGCTGTGTCATAAAAATCTAAAAGACAACCTGGTCTTGCCTTTTTATCCATGGAGTCAGAACTCTTTGCGCTATCTTGTGCTGGTGAAGAAGCGGAATGGATGAAAGAGCTATTGTTAGATATTCCTTCGAGAAGGTTTAAAGTAACCACTCTCAGTTTGTATTGTGACAAACAAGCTGCAAATGTTGTAGCTAACAACACTCTCTACAATGGTAAGAGACGTGTTGTGAGCCTTAGACAGGCTAAGTTGAACTATCTCATTAAACAAGGGACTGTTACCCTTATTGATGTACGATCAGAAAAGAATGTGGCTGATGCCTTTACAAAAGGACTAAGTAGAGATCTAAGTATCAAAACTGTGGAGAAAATGGGGTTAAAAACTATTGAAGATAAGTTTTAACACCCTAGTTATTTTGATAAATTAGAATCCAAAGTTAAGAGCTATAGAGTAGTTCAAACTTTAAGCATCAATCTTGACAGTTGACATGCTTTAGATAATTAGAAAAGTTCTATGTATTTATTGTTGATATATAACTTCATTCCAATTGATGATGATATATATGTTTCAAAACTTACATAAAATTATCTTTTATTCCAAAAGAAATCATGAAAATTTGTCGATGTGTTTTCTATGTTTAGAACTGTTGTTATATCATTTCAACTTTAATGATATATCTCTTTTATGGGGTTTATGTTTCATTCCAATCTTGATGATTCAGAACTTAACCATAATTGATCTAACAGTTCTATCATTCCAACATGAAATACAGTATAGCGCTTGTGTGGAAACTATAATAATTCTTGTATTTTATTTTGATAAAGATACTTGATTGTGATGCTTATGATGTACCTTTGCATATCTATATTGAATTGTACTAAGTTCTTTAGCATGAACTAGATACTCTTATACATTTCATTTGAACTCTAAGAGAAGCGACTCATGAGATCTCTATTTGTTATGTTTAAAACAGATGGCAGCAAAGGTAATGAAAATGAATCAGTCAACTTTAATTTTGAGAATGATGATTTGCTCGATATGGAGGAGCAGACACAAAAGAACTCGTAAGAATAGTTTGTCAATTGCTTGGAGAAACTTCTATTTGAGTTTAAGACTCTTTATTTTGATTGAGCTTAAAACTTTTCGTTTATTTTGGAGTTTATTATTTGGTTGACTTGAGATTATGATTTCTTGCTTTGTTGGTTTAGTCTTTGTGAACTATTTATTTATGGTTTTAGAACTATTTGATTATTTTGGTTTAGTCATATTTGAACTATTCAAGTTATAATTTAATTAGCCTATGATCCATGTTCTTTATGATTCAATAATGTTTGAATTTTTGTGATCCAATAATATAACATTGCTTAGCCTAATATATTGAGAATATAGGAGGAGATTGTTGAATGTATATGTATATTCTCAATATAATAAAATAATATTGTGTATATTGTTCTATGGGGCAACACGTGTTTACACGTGTTATGTATTAATTATTGGAACGGGTTGAGTGGGCTAAAAGCCCAGTACCCTAAACCCATTCTAATCTCTTTATAAGCTGGTCTAGAGGTAGTGCCCTGTGATATTCCAACACTGATAAGCATGGTATAATATCTTAAGCGGCTAGAGATAAACCCTAACCCTAATTTCCCTAAATCAGACTTAACAAGATAATCTTTCGTCTAAAACGTGGGACGACAAACAAAATGTCGTCGCTTCAATTTCGTATACGACAAATTCGACAGATGGAGGATAATATTCCTCCCGATTAATTAAATTTTTAAAAAAGAAATTTGAAGGACGGTACAATATGTACCGTCCCGTCCAAGACCAACTGTGCAAAAGGCCAAATTTCCTAGGACGGAAGATTATCTTCCGTCCAATGCATTTGGCAGCTTTCAATTTTTTTATTTTTTTTGGTCCTTTTGTGCATTCTTTGATATGTTTTTATTTATTTTTTAAATTTTTTTTTTGTCCTTTATCCCTCACTTCAATGCATTTATATATATATATATATATATCATTTTTTTAGTTTGAATTTCTGAGACGAAAGATAATCTTTCGTCTGACCCATATTTTGGGTTATGACGACTACAGCGCAAAACCATTTTTTCCATTTCTATTTGCCAAATACCCAAAATATGACTCAAAACGACTACAGATGCTCTTATAGGGCTGAAGTTACAATCAACCTCGAGAAGTACAAACGGGACAACGTTAATTAATAACAATAATCAATTTTAAATCGAGATATAAGATACTCTTATTGTTGGATATATAGGTATATTCTCAATATAATAGAATATTATTGTGTATAATGTTCTATGGGCAAGACGTGCAAAGCACGTGTTATCTGTTTAATTGTTGGACCGAGTTGAGTGGGCATGAAGCCCAGTACCCTAAACCCAGTTCATCTCATATAAAAGTTGGTCTAGAGGTAGTACTCTGTGATATTCCAATACTGATAAGCAGGGAATAATATCTTAAGCGGCTATGAGATATAAACCCTAACCCTAATTACTCATGTTGATCTCTAACAATCTTAAGATATTATATTCGAGATTAAGAGAAAAAAAGAGATGGACCTGATCGATCGACGGACTCAGCCGCCGGCACCAACACCACGCCACCGTCGCTGTTAGTGCCGATCCAGGCCGCCACGTGGCTGTTGGCATCGACGAAGGCTGCCGCCGCCAGGCTAGTTGCTGTCGCTGTCGTCGTCGATTCAAGCTGCCGTCACTGACTGCTCCGTAGCCATCGCAGCCTGTACTGTCGCCGCCGCCAGGGATTGAGTGACTACCCACCTTCTTATCGAGGTTGCCGTCGCTGGGAGTTGACACCGCCTCTGACCCGATCCCTCCATGACCGTCGGAGATCGAGGTCGCCATCGCTGGGAGTTGACGCCGCCTCTGACCCGATCCCTCCATGACCGTCGGAGATCGAGGTTGCCATCGCTGGGAGTTAACGTCGCTCCTGACGGCGGGTCGTGCGAGCCGCTGCCGTTGCCGGAGGTCGCCGAAATCAACCTCTGGTAGTTGCTACCTCATCCTCCACCCTCCTCTCCATTGTTCTTGTGAGATAGAAGGAGAAGAAGTAAACAACTCAGATCCAATTTTTGATTGGACATTTTTGACGTTTGGTGTTTGGTGTTTGGACTGTTGGAGCAGATCCATATTCAGATCCAGTCAAAAGGCATCTGGGTAGATCTAAATTAAAGATAAGTTCTTGACCAAATTTAAATTGTTATTTAATTATTTATTCGTATTAAGCATTGTTTGATTAAATGCAAATTTGAACAATTGCTTTAGCTATGTGCTAAAATCAAATATTCATTTTGATAAGTTAAGTTATAAATTTGCATCTCCAATTAAATTGTTGTGAATTAGATAGTACTGATAATTCGTTTAATTGGCTAATCTTTAACAATTTGATGAATGTAGGAACTTCAAAGTGACTTACAAATTGTGTGTATTGGAGACGATGGATTTGCATCACGATATAATAAGTCTGCACTATGCAGGCTTCTCCATCAAATTTGGAAAACACTTCTAACTTGAAGTCTCGGTATGATCTACTATAATCTCTTAGTATTTTCATGTGATGAATGGGTTAACACTGTGTGAGTTTGATCACATATTTGAGATTTTTAGATCATAGATATTCTTGCCGTGAAAACTAGCATGTTTAGGGTCGTTAAGTTCTTTATCATACTATGTGTATAGATATTTTGACAAATTCATTGTTTCCAGTTTGTGGGAGATTATATATTTGCTTCTCTAATAATTAAAATTTTTGTATAAGATTTATAACAAATGTTCGTAACTTAGATAGGAGCATTCTGTAATGCAGAATATGACTCCATTATTTACGTTTTGTTCTTTATCGTTCATTATACTATGTGTGCAAAATTTAATTATAAAATATGAGTCATTATCTCGCTTAGTGTTTCGAAGATGATGAAGAATGAATAAAGAAAAATATAGCTCAATTTGTTTGAGCACGTGGACATTGTTAGAATCACTTGAGAAAGCAAACAATTTTGTAAAATGTAATAGAGTAATTTTGTATTAACTCTTATAATGTGCATACATAGTCAATCACATGTATAAGCTGAGTTTAACAAATGAGACAATTAATAATAATAGTTCTAATTGTGTTCTTGAACAATAGCATGTTTGGCTAGAATTTGAGAACTATATATTCAATTGTTTGTGAGAAAATGTGATCTAATTATCAAAACTGTGGGGAAAATGGAGTTAAAAGCTATTGAGTCAAAAGTTTTAACATTCTAGTTGTTTTGAAATTTAGAGTCACTATGAACTATACATTAAATTGTTTGTTCTTGTTAAAACTCATAACTCTGCTAAATGACACCCCATTAAATATGACAAATATGAAAATTGTGCTCAGATTATGATCACTATAAAATCATTTAGTATGGTCTCTAGGAGTACACAACTACTTGAGTCAATACATTCTGATATTTGTGATCTCAGAAGCTTTGTGACTAGATGAGACGATTATTGGTCAGAAGTATTTAATCACTTTTGTAGATGAGTAATATAAGTCTGTCATATATATGAAGAATGAAGCACTTATTATTCTTAATGAATTAAAAATTATAGTTGAATGCTAAAAATCAAGGGTTCAGATTTAATAGAGGTGATGAATATGTTTTAACAACTTTAGAGAAGTTTGCATTGGGCATAATCTCTACTGCACTCTACTTACAACAGTCAAACGGTATTGATAAAAGTTAGAATCAAACACCTAGCGAAATGTTGAATTCTATATTATTGAGTGTTGTTTGTCTTGTGTAATTATGAGTGATGTTGTATTGTTAATCATATCTCTAATGTGTTACTACACTTTAAATTGAATACACCTTGTAGATCATGGCATAAAACACAAATAATTTTGTTAAAGTAAAATTTTGTGTTGTGATACTTCTGTTAGAGTACATAACCCTAGAAGGCCTAAAATATGACCTACAACAAATATTTGTGTGTTTAGAAAGTGCAGAATGTAGTTCTGTGGACAAATATTGGATCTATCTAATTTGTGTTAGAAAAATCTAGATTTGTAGAGTTCTTTGAGGATGTGTTCATCAAAGATAAATGTATGAAATAATCTAGTCCTACAGACACGTTCAATGATTCACAGTTGGAATCAAGAACCGGCCTTACTGACACTTAAAAACCTGAATGACAAATGAGCCAAGAATAGTCTTTAGTAGACAATGAGATGATTTTGTGTCATACAATAATACTTTAAATTATTTGATCGGCCGAAATGGGCTAAAACTATAGTACGTAAGTGGGGTTTTGTAGAAGAAACTTAATTTTGATTGTTCAGTATCAATTTTAATGCACTTCTAGTAGCTTAAGAATTGACTGAGATAAATGGGGTAGACTGATTTGTTGTCTACGCACATATTTGTCATATTGCTACAATAAGTATTCTTCTTACCCTTACATCTATTGAAAATTTTGTCATTCATAAAGGATATTTAAAAAGTTTTGTACTTGATATTTTGTGCTGAATAATTTTGTACTGGAAAGTTTTGGACTAATATGTTTAGTAAACAGGATTTACAATTTAGTAAAATCATCGTATGCTTTAAAACATGTAATATAGCTAACGTATAAATATTTTGACAAATTTCTCAAAGAGCCTAGTATATGAATTAAGTAATTCAGATCAGTGCCTTTAACTTTGTGGTGTGTCAAATATAATGGCTATTATTTATTTAGTTTTATTGATATACTTGTTGATTGGAAGTGACATCTCTATTATAAATGGAGTTAAATTGTGCTATCCAAATAAATTTAGCATGAAACACCTAAGTGTTGTGGGCACCATATTATATATAAGGCTGAGTTTTGGTTGGCAAAGGATAACCCTTAGTCAAACTCGATAAATCAATAATGTGTTTCAAAAGTTGGGATATAGTGATTGAAAGTGTGTTTTGAAACGCCTTATGATTATGATAAAAGGTTGACACCTAATGATGGTGCAACTATTAGACAGGTAGATCATTCTAAAGGAATTGACAGTCTCATGTATACAGAGATCTGCACTAGAATAGACATAGACTTTGAGGTAGGTATGATCTACAGATTCACTAATAATCTCATACATATTTGAGTGCCCTTAAGAGGCTAATGAGATACCTGAGTGATATTCAAGAGTTTGCTTTGTGCTACTCAAAGTTTAGTGAAATTCAACAACTAGTGGATATGTGTTCACACTAGTAGGAGCAGAAAAATTATGGATATTAATAGGCAAACAAGCGTTGCGTTCTCATCCAAAAAATCAGACCTCTATGTGTTATCCTCTGCAGGAGAAGAGGCTGAGTGGATTGAATGACTTATTGCTAATCATCCATTTGAGAAGTTTAATGTAAACTCTCTAATTCTGTTATGCGACTATCAAGCTATAATGCACTGTAGCTAATAACTCACTCTATAATAGTAAGAGGAGTATATTAAGGCTGAAAGAAGCCTAGTTGAACTTTTTCATAGATTAAGTGCAACTGCGACAAGTATAGCTAATGCTCTTGCTAAGAGACTTGAAAGTGATCTAATTATCAAAACTGTGGAGAAAATGGAGTTAAAAGCTACTGAGTCAAAAGCTTTAACATCCAAGTTGTTTTGAGATTTAGAATCCAATTGGAGCCATAGAGAAGTTCAAACTGAAGCATCAATTTTAGGCAGTTGACATGCTTTAGATAATTTGAAAAGTTCTATGTAAATTTTGTTAATATATAATTTTATTCCAATTTTGATGATACAATATATTTTCATAATTTACTTAGAATCATCTCATTATTCCAAAAGAAAGCATGAAAACTTGTCGATGTGTTTCCAATGTTTAGAATTGTTGTTATATCATTCCAATTTTGATGATATAACTCTTTTATGGATTCATGTTTCATTCCAATTTTGATGATTCAGAATTAACCATAATTGATTTGACTGTTCTATCATTCCAATATGAAATATAGTATAGTTCTTGTGCAGAGACTATAATAGTTCTTGTTCTTTATTTTATTAAAGAAACTTGATTGTGATGCTTGCGTTACATTTTGCTAAGTTATCGTTGAATTGTACTAAGTTTTTTAGTAGAACCAGATATTTTATGAAATTTGCTAGAATTCTTAGAAATGCGTCTCTTGATATTCTTGTTTTCAATAAGCTAGCAAAGATGGAGGAGTTGAATCTGTCAACATAGATTTCAAAATAATGATTTGCTCAAAATGGAGGAGTAAACATAAAACAGTTTGCAAGGATATAGTTTTGGTTTATTTATCTAAAAAATAAATTTGTCACTTGCTTGATAAAACTTCTGTTGAGTTTAAGACTCTTGTGTTCATGAGCTTAAAACTCATATATTTTGTTCTTGAAGTTTATTTGCTTTGGTTGATTTTGAAACTATGACAGGTTTCTCTAGTTAGTTTAGTCATTGTGAACTATTCTGTTTTGATATAGTCTTTGAACTATTTGATTATTTTGGTTTAGTCTCGTTTGAACTATTCGAGTTATAATTGATTTAGTCTATGAACTGTATTATATTGTGAGCCAATGATTTAACGGGGCATTGCCTAATATATTGAGAATATAGGAGGAGATTGTTGGATATATAGGTATATTCTCAATATAATATAATATTATTGTGTATAATGTTCTATGGGCAAGACGTGCAAAGCACGTGTTATCTGTTTAATTGTTGGACCGGGTTGAGTGGGCATAAAGCCCAGTACCCTAAACCCAGTTCATCTCATATAAAAGCTGGTCTAGAGGTAGTGCTCTATGATATTCCAATACTGATAAGCAGGATATAATATCTTAAGCGGCTACGAGATATAAACCCTAACCCTAATTACTCATCTTGATCTCTAACACCTATATCAGATTTTACTATACTAATTGATCGACTTATCATAATTGATCGAGTTATGTTATTACCTCAAGTTTAGCGGTCAACTATATATCTTCTGTGAAATCAATCAATGTGGATATTTCTCCTTGTAAATATTGCACATCACCAATTGCAATTAATGTTAGAGATCAGATGGTTATACAATTTCTTCTATCAATTAGTATTCTTAGAGCATCTATAATTAGTTTTCTTTTTCTTTTTTTTTAAAGGAAAAGGTAGAATCTGACCACCTTGTTTCATTAATAAGAGTTTAACGAAACAAATGCAGAGTACTGGACCAAAGTACAAACTACAGACAGAAAATAAAACATATATGAAGCAACATGATGCGTACAAACAACAAATCCCTCCAACAACCTTGGAGGGTGGGCTGACAAACAAGCTCGGTCCAGCAAAATTGTCAGTACGTCAGTTTAGCTTCGTATAATGCCTCCACGGCACATGCACACCCACCTGAAATAAGTCTGGCAGGATTTTATCATCCACCGATCCCTGCCTTCACCTCGCTGGGGGACCCCATCTTTGGGCCCAAGCCCCGCAGATCGAAAACTGACCCCACGGCATATGCACAACGATCGCACCCTCCCACCATCTCCACCACTCATCCTACAAATTTTCCAATAGCTCCCACAGCCGCTACCAAAGAGATAGTCGTGAAGAGGATACCTTCACATCTCACACGATGGCGCTTTCTCAGGCGATTTCTTACCAGACAACTATCTCGCTCACCCCACCAAACACCACGCTCCAGGAAAGAGCCGTAGAGAGGATATCTTCACCTCTTTCATGCTTTGGCTCTCTCCGGCGATTTCTCACCACACAGACGTATCTCGACTCATACTCCCATTCCGAGGGAAGAGGCGACACTGTGACGAGCCAGTGGCCAAAGCTGGAGAAAGTTAGGCACTGTGATGACTGTACCGGAGACATCGTAGGACACTCAAACACGCACATCATAGAGGGACCCCATCTTCGGGTTCAAGTTCCACAATCGTGCAAGACCACGTACTTCGGGAGGGGGCGCGCACCTCGCCATCGCCCCGATCACACTTGAACCCCATATCCATGGCGTTCGCGATAAATGGCGTGGGAGGAAGCTCTGGCGTGACATAGTCGCTCCGCGACAGTTGAGACAAGCTTCTTCACAAGCATTAACAACCCTCGCAAAAACCAAATCATAGTCACAGATCGTCGTGATTTGCCATGAGAGTGTGGACATGGTGCCAAGCGCGAAGAACATCCGGCCAAACATCTAGCAAAGCCAACCAACCCCAATCTAACCCAAACCCCAACCCCAATCAACTCACCCCCAAACCCCCAACTCCAAAAGCAACCCAGATCTGGATGCAAAGTCATAGATCTGGAGCCAAACCTGCCGAAGCTATTAATGAAATCCAAACCTGCCGAAGCTATTAATGATTTACAGCATCTGCAAGCTCCTCCACTCCTCTAAGCATCAAAGCACGTGCATCCACTCCAAACATGATATCCTTGGCTGCATAATTTCTACTCCATCCCAATCTACTTCCAATCTGACGGCCGTTGCCACTAGTAGCCCTGGCTTTGGAGGCAAGGCTGGTGGCTGCACGATACATGGTGGAGATTGAAGAGGATGTGAGATTTTGCGATCCACTCGGAGAAGGAGAGGGAGAGGATCCATTCGGAGACCCAGATCTGGACGCATCGCAGATCTGGTTCGCGCTTGATCTCAGAAACAGAGATGAGGTCATCGAAGGAAGGAGGGGAGTAGATGAAGAGGGCACGGTCGGGGAAGGAAGGGGGAATAGGACGGAGGTGTGGGTTGCGATCCCAGTCGCGACGGGAGAGGTGGTGGAGTGATGTGCGTTGCGGATCTAGGCGTCGATCGGCGGTCGGGGAGGGGGCGGCGAGATCCCCGCCGCCACCCCCTCCAAACAATATCTAGATCTAGGGTTTTGTTTTTTGGGTTTTTTTGGGGAGCTTCTCTCTCTAGAAAATCTAGAGAGAGAAACTCCTATAATTAGTTATTTTGTCAAATTTTGCAAAACAAAATGACTGACAAGTACAGATTTTCTATTCTACGCATTGGATGATATGCTGGATCAACTCATCGGAGCCGCTATCTTTTCAATTTAAAAAAAATACCTCGCAGTTGTTGGCCAAATATCCAAAATTTGGGTTTGAGAGTAACAGCAGTACTCGGCTATATGAGAAATAGCAATTTGCAAAATATAACTAACGAAAGATCATAATCCATCCGTTCAAATTTTTATCCCAAAAAAGTATCGGACGAAAGATGGTATTTCATCTCTACTTTTTTTTTATTAAAAATTTATCGGATGAAAAATAATATCTCGTTCAAAAAATTTAATGACAAAAAAATTTCATCGGATGAGAAATCATTCCCCGTCCGAAACCTTTTTTATTTTAAAGAAATTGGGTGGGACAAGACTTCATCTAATGTCCGTCTATTTTTTAAAATCAAAATTTAAATTTTGAGTTAAAACAACCACAGTTCGAACCCAAATTTTGTATTTCTAAATATCAAATACTCAGATTTTGGGCTTGAATGATTACAGATGCTCTTAGTTCGTTACCAATTTCTTTGTTGTACCATTAGTTTTTTATTCAATTAATTCACCTATAAATAAAAGAAGAATAATGCTTCATCCACTGTCAACTTTAGTACCATTTGTGCCACCTTAGATAATGAAGAGAAATATAGTGATTGATAGTGGATGTAGTATTACTCATAAAAGAATACAAAGGGTATGAAAAGCCACCTCTTCTCTAGCTTCCTTCTCATTCTAAGAAAACTACCGTATAAAGGCGATTTTCAAACCTCTGTATTAGCTCCCCTTCGACGTCCAGATCCCCCGTCCCCTTGCAATCTCCTCCTCTACCCTCTTCATTAAAGTTTGAGATCTCGCTACCCTCTCCAAACCCATATCAGTTTTTTAGTTCTTCCCGATTTGTGGCTTGGAAGGGTTTTGGCTTCCCTCCAAGCTCGTACAGGAGGCTCGGAAGTGAAGGAAGCTTAGTGCCGAGATCTTATCAGCTCCTTCTGGTCTCACTACAACACACGATGGATTTACCGGCGTATATTCCCCGGCATTTTACCAGAAATGCCGGGGTGGGAAGAGACCAGGAATGGGGCGTCAAACAGGATGGTTATACACCGTCGGCCTCTATAAAATACCGAAAAATTATGATATTCACTGGCATTTTTTATTAAAACGCCGGTGAAGTCCATATTCACCGGCGTTTTAATAAAACACGCCGGTGAAAGTATACAGATAAAGTGTACCAAAAAATCTTATCCCATTCACCGGCGTTTTTAGTTAAAACGTCGGTATAGGGTCTTGGAATAAATTTCTCCCAAACCCTATACCATTTCCTCATTCGATCCCAAAAAAAAACCCCAATTTTTTCCCCTCTCTCGCGCTCTCCCGCTTTCCCCAATTTCCCCAAACCCTATACGTATACTTTCCCCAAATTTTTTATTTCTCTCCTTTCCCCATCAACATCCCCCTCTCCCGTCGTCGTCATTTTCCCCCTCCCCCGCCGTCGCCCCTTCCCCCATCGCTGCACCTGCCCCCTTCGCCCGCCCCTCGTCCTCCATCGTGCCCCCCCCCCCCGTCCCCCTTCTCCCAATCTCTCTCTCCCTCTCAAAAACCGCCATCCCCCCTCCCCCAATCAACTCAAGTAAGGAATTTTAAACCCTAAAGTTTATTCTAGTATGAATTTGAGAATATGAGAATAGGTTAATTAATGATCGGTTCTTGATTAGGGTTAGGGTTAGGGTTTTGATCGGTTCTTGATTTATCGTACTAACCGGATTTGATTCTAGTCATGCTTTTGTTGTTTGTTATTTTTTAGGGGTTAGTATGGTTTTTAGATGAAGTTGTTTGAGCCCAAATGGGCAAAAGGTGATATTTTTGATGGGTTTCTTTGAATGGGATGAGGTTGTTTGAGTTGGAAAGGGAAAAAAAGGCAACCCTTTTGATGGGTTTTTGGTTGAATGGGTTTTGGAACAGGTTGGATGTGTACATTTATGATTACTTGGTGAAGAGGATACTTACTGGCTTTTTTGGTTGAATGGGTTCAAGCTCAAGGATCATATTATGAAACTTTTGAATGAAGTAGTTGAACTAGAATGAGAAGCAATTGTATCTAATAAATATTCTATTTTCTAATTCTAGGAAGGGTGGACAAAAGTTAATCACCTGTTATGATGATCAGTGGTAAGAAAGAATGAATAGATATAGAGGCACATATATTTTTCATTGATGTAGAGAATATTATTGATAATGTTCTAGAAATATTATGTGGTGAGTTTTAGATATTAAAAAAATATCGATCAGATATATTGAATGATACTGTACATAATGTAGTATTTATTGTGAGGGAAGTTAGATTCAAATCTCGTTACTGTAGGCTTATTGACAAGGATCTCACATTGCTTTGGGCTATGCCTTTAGATTGTAATACACAAAAACAATGTAAAATGTAACTTTAGCAAGATTCACAACAAAGAAATACCTTAAGAGTGACAATTTTCAAAATAATTTATGATTTTGGTGAGACTTAAAGTTGTCAATAAGTGGATACTGAGTGGGATAGTTACAATGAAAAAGTGCATTGGGAGCATTATGTGATTGTAAAATGTCCTTGAAGTTGAAGAAGCTTTTGTATAAAACAACTATGTAAAGAGTCAGAATCCTAGGCTATTACGAAAGATGCGTGAAAAAATGAGTTTAGTTCAAATGAGAATGTTATGATGGGCAAGTAACACAACATCAAAAGATAGGGATGGATGAGTATAAATACACACTAAAAGAGTGGTTAGGAATCCGGGAAATTGAAGTAGCAGATGACATCTAATGAGATTTTTTAGAAATGTGGAACAAAAGCTAGTAAGTATGTTGTTAGGACATGAATATATGATAGTTAATAGAGCAAAGAGGACTAGGAGCAAGTGATATGGGTTTGAGGATATCTATTGCTAGTGATATGGGTTTGATGATAAATTGATTTCAACAACCATATTGACTCTATTAGAGCCAATGAAGTTACTAGAGCTATGGAGAATGTTGATTTTTATGATTAGTATTTCCTGGAATATTCAAGGTGTTGGTAGCTTACACAAAAAAGAAGCTATATATGATCTTATCAATTCTCATAAATGTGATATTATTTCCATTCAAGAATCTAATATGTCCTCATTTTCCTCTTCTATATAAACAGCTCTAGGTGGTAATTTCATGACTGAAGGGGTAGCACTTGATGCTATTAACTCTTATGGTAGTATCTAATTTTGTTTCAAAGCTTGTCTTTTCCACTTAGTGTCCACCCACAAATTGAAAAGCTTTCTAGTTGTGGTTTTGAAGTTGCTTGAATTTAATTGTCTTCTGAGTTACTGAGTACTGTATCAGTGTAAGGGTGATCGACCCTCCACTATCTCCTTTCTTAAATGAAGTGTTCATCAAATTGGATGATGTCTGGGGTATGCAATCTGAATCTTGGTACCTAATAAATTTTTGTCTGAGTTACTCAGTTGCTTTTTTGTCTGAATTTGGAGATGAGATGGATAATGTATCTGAAGTTGCACGCTATGATTTTTTTATATAGGAGTGACTAGTGATGGAATTTTTTACATCTTAACTTTATATACAATTATATCATGATGTCTAGATGAGTATCAGTTTCTAAGATAATGTTCATGCTTGTTGCCTGGGTTTGAAAATGAGATTGTTCTTTCTCGTTGGTTTTAAGTGATGATGAGATGGATTATGTAACTAAAGTTGCATACTATGATTTTACAGAGGAGTGACTAGTGATGAAATAATCATGTTTGAACTTATATTGTGGTTTCAATTGACAGTTATCTCATGAGTATTATAAAAGTATAAGTTTCATCTCAGTTAGTATCTTGACAGTGAAAATAATCTTTTTCACTCTTTGTAACTCAATATTTTGAACTCCATATTTTGGTTATGAATGTGGTGAGATCACATTATTATGTTTATGAGATTACAATTTGTTGATATTATACTATTATGCATCCTTTATATATATTATAATGGGTCTCTTTTAGTTTTGCAATTGGTTTTGATTAATAAGAGTGCTGAAGTTTTTTTTTTTTTTTTTTTTTAATTTTTTTTTAAATTTAAAAAAATATATATATATAACTACACCGGCATTTTTACAAGAGCCGGTGTAGCTTCCAGTAGAAAACTGGCGGTATATACCGGCGTTTTAAAAACGCCGGTGTAGGTGATGGCTGAAAACAGCACTTCTAAACGAAACCACACACATTCCCCGGCGTTTTTACGACCGCCGGTATAGTTTTAACCTACACCGGCGGTCGTAAAAAATGTCGGTGTAGGTGATGGCTGAAAATAGTACTTCCAAACGAAACCACACATTCCCCGGCGTTTTTACGACCGTCGGTATAGTTTTAACCTACACCGGCGGTCGTAAAAAATGCCGGTGAATGTCCCTAAGCTACAGCGACACACGATTCAGCAACACTTGCACCGGCAATTTATAAAATGCCGGTGGTATCTACAGCGGGGTTTATAAACGCCGGTAAATGTGCAAAAAAATGCCGGTAAAGACTGTTAGTCTTGTAGTGTCTGATATCAGCTCCTTCGGGTGTCCAGATCCATCGTTGGGCATTTTTTTTCATTTTAGCTCCTTCTCAGCGTCCAGATCCTTCGTACCCTCCCCATTGCCTTCTCCTCCTCTACTCTCCTCTTTTTAGTTGTGACCTCTCTAGCTTCTCCAACCCCATCTCGTTTTGGTCATTTTCCATTCTTGCTGGGTTGGAAGGGTTTTCACTGACCTTCATGCTGGCAGTCCCTGCTCAGTGCCGCGATCAGTATTATCGGTGCCTCAATGCTGCTCCATTTGCACCGTAAGTTCGGGTGTGTTTTTGTTGTTGTTTTTTTTTGTTTGGGTTATCTTGCTCCCTGGTTTGGGGTGTTTGGTTCGGAGTGAGTTTGGTATTTGGATCTCAGTTCCTCCACCATCCGTGGAAGTATCTTGAGGCCATTTGGAGCGGTGGATGTTTTTGTCCCACCGAGCATTGCTTTGCCGTTTGGATCCCCCGGTGGTGGGCTGAGATTTTGTGTGTTTAGGTTTCTTCTTAACTTTTCGTTCTGAACTTTTGTGAGTTCAGATTTGTTGTGGGTTTGGATCATTCCGATCCCCTGGTGCGTGATTTTGGGTAGCTCCTGTGCATTGAATTGCATTAGTAGTTTTATCCTGGATCGGTTGCGATCAGTTATCCTCTTTGTTCTAGCACTTACTGCAGTAATTGATCTTCTCAGTATCAGTTTCCACAACCCTGCTCGGGTATCCTCTAGCTCTCTCCCTTCTCGGGTCTTGGGTTATGGCCACGTTATGCCCGTCTTGGGTTGAGGTCATTAAAAAAAACAGGCCCTTTAAAATTGTTCGCTCTCGTGGCATTCCCATATCCCCTATTCCCCTTTCCTCTTGTAGATCTGATCCGCACCTGGTTTGTTTCAGGTGTCTCCTTCCTCGGCATTCTAAACGAGGGTGCTTGAACAAAATGAAATGCTTCTTCTGTGATAAGTTTGGTCACTTGTGCAGGCGATGTTTTTCCCTTCAAAAACTCCTTGGACTTCCGAGAGGCAAAGCCTTACCGGACAAACTCCTCTCCTTTCTTAACTATCCGCTCTTAAATTGCAAGCTTTATGCATGCCTGGCGAGAAAGGTTAGTTTGGAGCTGAAAAAGGATTTTGACTCCTCGGCAGTTTTGCCTTATCCTTTTAAGAACTCAACTAATTCTTCCAAAGCTTATGGTGACTCCCTGGTCACGCTTCAGCGTCCTAATATTGCTAACCTGTTTCAGGATCGTATGATTTATATGAAACTCGTTTCCTTTCCTTGTTGGGGTTCTTATCAGGCTCGTCCCCTATCTAAAGCTGTGATGCCTACATTGTTTAGGAGTCTGGACAAGTTTTTGGTATTGGCTAAATCCTTACCGGCCAATTGCCGCTCTCTACTTACCTATCCCCTCTTTAGGCGCAAGCTTCTTGCATGCGTTGCGAGGAAGAGTAGTTTTGAGATTGACAAGAATTTTGTCTCCCCGGTAGCGGTTCCTTATCCATCTGTGAACCCACTACTTATGCCACTGTTCTTGGTGTTTCGCTAACTACTACTCAGTGTCCTTATTTTGCTAGCCTGTTTATGTCACGCCCCGCTTCCCAAAAATACGGAATACAAGTACGTAACAAAAGCTCAGCGAATGATTATTATCATCCTTAAGCTGTTTCAAGAAATCCTTACAACATGTCACAGTAAAATCAGAGTCGGAAGCCAGAAAAATCAACCACATGAACATATGAACCAAATACCAACAAGAATACTTGAAATAAAATGCATTAATCTCAAATAGTCATGATCTGAAATAACACAATAATCCTGGGTCACATCGCCCAAATACAAGAAATAATACAAGTCTCAAAATACAATATTGTCCAAAATAAGCAACAAGAATAGTAATAGCCAAAATTTGAGCCTCTAGCCCCTCATCTTGCCAATACCTTCAGGAACTTGTCCTCCAAAATCTGCAATACAACGAATGCAGGAAAGGGAAAAGAGAAAACACAAGTACCCGCCAATGGCAAGTCCGGGTCACAAATAGAATATGATACAAGCACATGGATACTATCTAACCACAGGATATACTAACAGGTATAGGTAAACATATGTCTAGTGTCAACAGTTAAACAGGTAACATGTATAATTATCAGGTAATCAGGATAAATATGTATCAAGTATCAGGAAAATAGGTAACAGGAATATCAGGTAATCATGTATCAGGATAATCAGGTTATGTTAAGTCTAATCTTTTTATTAACTATCTAGGTAACACTTCATGTGCCATCTTTTTATCACATGGTTGTTACAGTCAATGCAGTTTCGCTTTAGATTTCGTAGTGGACCATAGCAGGGCAGTATACTCAGGTACAGGAACAGTAATCCAAATCATATACCAAATTCCAAATAATCCAAATCATATACCAAATTCCAAATAATCCAAATCATATACCAAATTCCAAATATGGGAAACACGGGCCCCCTTCCGAGTATACATTTCTGAATTATCCACTACTAGATCATTCCCTTAAACCCCGGCTTGTTTCTTTTATTATTAAGATCATCAACAGGCATGAGAGTGTACTAAATAATGTCAAACTAACAGGTTATAATCAGGTTTAGACTCAGGGAATTAGATCAGCAAGTATAGGTAACAAACATTCACAAATACGAGTAACTTAGCGTATGTTTATAATCAGGACAGCAAGACCAGTCTGTACAAAAACAGTGATCCAAAGATCTACAGGCATGCAAATCATGGTCCGTCGAATGATCTGGAAACTAGACTTCCACACGCTTCTAACGGGTATAATAAATCCATATACTAGTTCACAACATCCCAGCGTAAAACGCATTCCAACACAGTTTTCGAGTACAGCAAGAAAACAGGGGAATGACTTAAACCACATGAAAACAGCATACAAAGTCATTAATTAAACACACGAAAATTCTGGGGTAATCCCCTATAAGTATATTCTCAAAATATAAATTTTCATATTTTTCCAGAAAGTATAGATATGTTTTCAAAAATAGAAAGTAACACATAACACAGTTTTGATGGATCTGGAATTCTTCAACACCGCTGTACAAAATCATGCATATCTTGCACACAGCGCATCAAAATCCACTTCCGCCAAAACGAGGTGAAAGTATACACAATTACCCAACTTTCATATCTCACATGAAATATTCATACAGTAATTAGAAATAAGGTGAACACGGCATTCCACATACAATCACACGCAGTTTACAGCAAAAGTAGGTTATAGAAAATGATATGAAACATCGTGCCAAACTCATCTTTAAAATACCACATAAATCTGGGAACTACCTATCATCATGTTGAAACACTGGACACAATATTATGGTATGATATTGGGTATAACCTAGATCTTGAAATTATTTAGTTCACAAAATCTACCCCGAACTGAATCTGGAATCTACCGATATACAGTCACTAAAATAATCACAACTAATTCATACAAACTCCAAACGGGGTGAAATCAGTGGGATTAGAAATTAGATTCAATTCTCTTCCAAATTCGAAATGCAGCCTACCCATTGTCTAAATATCATGTCTAAGGGTTTCTAACATGTCAAAATCTAATATTTCTCATGTGGGTGTTCAAACATACATCGGGTATACAATATGTCGCATACGCGATCAAAATCGCGTTTGGGTGAATCCTAAGGCATAAACCTATCAAACTCCATATCCTAAGTCATCTATGGCCTGATTAGAACAATAAAGACGAAACCCACAAATAAAAACATGATCTTTGGCCGTCTCTAGTTTCAAACTACCCTATGTGTAAACTTTCGACTTGTATCAACCTAAGAAATTTAAGTACAAGTTACTTGTCTTTTTGTGACGACGGTTGCGACGAATCCAAGCCTAGCAAAGAAAACCCACGAGCAAGACGCCTTCTAACGTGATTTCAAGCGAAACCCACGAACAAAACGCACCAACGATGGATCTCTTCGACTCACGAACCAAAGTGGGAGATGCCCACAACTCAAAACAGCGAGGGGAGATAATTAGGTGCTGTTTTGGGATGGTTGGGTGCAACCTTGGGTGCTGGCCGGCCACAAGAAGGAGGAGAGACGAGGTATTAATGGTGCGAAGTAGTATAGAATAATGGATGGAAGGGTTTTGGGTGGTCGGCTATGCAAGGAGAGAGCAAGGGATGGTCGGCCTGGGGTTTTTGAAGGCAGGCCGGGGGTACTAGGGTGGAGGTCGGGTGCAAGTAGGAGAGGGAGAGAGAAAATTAGGGTTAGGGATTAATTAGTGTTTAGGGGTATATATAGGAGATCAAATGTGGGTTAATGGGTAGTGGATATCAATAGGATACAATAGGTATACAATTGGGTAATGAATATTGGGTAGATTTCAAAGGGGGATGCAAATTGCAATGAATCCTATGGTTCCTAAAAATCTCCTTAAGGGTCAAAAAATCTCAAATTGATCAAAACTCCTCTAAAAATTCATCATGACCCAAAAATAATTATTAAATATGAACGGGACCAAGAAAATGAGAAAACGATCTCAAAATGACGAAAAACAGACAAACGGTGGACAATCGGCACAAGGAGGTCAAAAATACAAGAATAATAATATAATTTGAAAATAATTCCAATATGAAAATTAATACAATAATTAATAAATATAATTTATGAAATAATCTAATTTTAACAATACAAATAATTATTCAAATAACCACACTAGCAAAAATAATACGAATAGTAACAATATTAATAATAATAAAATGATAAAAATAATGAAGGTAATAATAACAATAATAAGATCTATATTAAATACAAAATTATAGAAAAATAGTTACAGCTAAAATTATGGATCAAAATAGATTTTAAATGGAAACTCCAATAATACCTTTTGACAGAAGTGTTTGAAAACCGGAAAAATAATTTGAGAAATTTTTTTAAAATACAGGAAAATACACTAAAATACATTTTTGGGAAAACGAGGGTTACAGTTTAAGGTTCGCTCGGTTTTCAAAGATTTAGTGCCCTTTCCGTGGTTGGGTACTTCTCAGCCTCGTTCCCATTCTATTGCTGAGAGGCTTTCAGTGAGTAAGAGTCTGGATAAGCAGTCTGCTTTGGTTAAATCCTTAGGATCTTGCCATTCTTAGTTTCGAAGTGCGAAGGGGCACGTTCATCAACCAATTCTTGGTGAGTCTTCCTTTTCCCGTTATTCTTTTTCTACAAATTACATCCCACTATCATCCTTAGTTTCTTCCAATTCCCTCTTTCCCTCTTCTCGCCTAAACAAAGTCAACGCGAGCATGCCAGACTGTAGTGTGAGTTCGCTCTCTTTGGTGGAGGTCGTTCCTCCCCCTGCTAAGTGTAAATACAATAAGAAACTCTACTCTAACGCGCCAACTCGCGTGAGTGCTCATATTTTAGCGAAGAAAGTAGCCTCTGTGTAGGCTCCTCTTCTTGGGCACATCTGAGGTTTTGCTCGGTTTCAGACCTTCTCGTAGCTGGTATTCTGGGGTATTGCATGGTTGGTGTAGCTTGTGTTTTCCTGAACTGATCGATGGGTCTGTCTCTTTTCATTTAGCCTCATCATAACATATTTTGTGGTGTGCCTTCTCTCCTTTCTTCGCATTCAGTGTTCGCAGACACGCGAATGGGGGTGCGTCTGGTATTCTGCATTTTTTTCTTCTTTTCTTGTCTATGCAGGTTGTGTTTGGTGCCTTCGGGTGGGGTTGTTTGCCTCCTGAGTCTTCGATTTGTCTTTTGGATCGGTTTCACAATTTTTGCGCATGTCTTCAAAGTTTGTGTATTCCTGGATCGTACTTCCTGTACGTCGCAACTCCTCTTTCTTCGCAGACGTTAACCTTGTGGACGTCTTCTCTCCGTTTTGATGTGAATTGATGTTTTGCTCCTTTCGTTGCGATGTTATTCTGGCTGTTATGCTCTGCTGCCCGTCTCAGAGTTGGTCTTCTTTTAGCTCGCAGATTTCTATTTGCGTACGAATCATCCGTTTTTTGTACTCTTTTTTGTAATCTTCTTTCGGTTTTACATCTTGTAAACTCGTGTATTTATTTCTGTAACTTAACTATTTATATATATATATATATATTTTTTTTTTATGGCTGAAGCCGTTTAGCTATATCCCGAATATCAAAAAAAGAATACAAAGGGTATAAATGAAGGTGTACATATACACTAAATTTTGCTATAAATTATTAAATTACAGTAATAAATTTGCTAGTCCTTATTAATAGATGTTTTTGGGGGGGAATTTTTGACTTTGACCAGAAAATCAAATGATTGACCTGGGAAGGCGGGAAGCGGAACGGAGCTGAGAGCCTGAGACGCATGCAGGTGCGTGGCCCGGGCCCCGGCTGGTTCTCATTTGAAATTATTTGTGGGACGTCAGCAATTCCTGGTCAGAATTCACTATTTAGTTTGGGGACCCCGGAAAGTGACCCCAACAGTAACCCAATGTACCGCATTGGCGGGAACATATTCTCTAGTGCTCTCACCATAGAAACCAACTGTAGGTGATGTCCTTAAAATTAATTTATCATCTTACATGTATGTGTGTATCTTGTTTAAAATTTTAGATAGTGATGCGGTTTGTTTTTGGAGTGCGGTTGTAACAGGTGCGAGTTCTTATAGTTTGTATAGTGAAAATTACGGTACTGGTCCTGGTTTGATCGTCGGCTGAGTGACCGACTCGGGAGTAGCAGGAATGAGGTAGGGACCGGGTGCTCGGCTCGGATGAAGAGTCTCGACTCAGTCCTGGTTACATGCACACTGCCTAGAAATACCGGGCAAAATTTCGGCGACAGACCCTCCAACGATCTAGTCAGTCACTGAATAAGCAACAGTAACTAAGGTTCAGGGGTAGAAAGTTTGATTACCTTTTTCAGTAAGGAGTTGGTCTGGTATTTATAGGCAAGAAAAACAGGTCCAAGACCCTGCTGGGCAGGGTCGGGCTCGTTTGCTTGTGGGCCTGACGTGGCCGAAGTCCACGTCACCAAATACAGGGTCCTGCATTTGGTTCATTACAAATGAAGTTACAAACTGTAGTTATAGGAAAAAAAATCCTCTGGTACTTCTTAATTAAACAAATTGTTGACTCATACGACCACTAGATATATAATCAGAGTTTATCTATACTCAACTTAAAAAAATAGTCATGTATAAGAGCATCCACAGTTCGTTGGGGGATAAAAATATGCATATATGAATAAATAGAAATAGTAATCGGTCGTTTTGCTGCAGTCGTCAAATGCTATTTTTTACCTTTTTATATTAAAATAATAAGGAATGGTCCTTCATGTTCTATCGGAGAGGGAAAAAAAATAAAAAACAATAAAAAATGGTGGGACGGCATATGAAGCTCCGTCGGAGTGGGAAAAAAAAGTAAAAAGTAATAGGTGGGACGGCACTTGAAGTGCCGTCGGAGAAAAAAATGGATTCGAAGGTGCAAAAAAAAAAATTACAAAAAATTACAAAAAATAACAAAAAATACAAAAACATTACAAAAAATTACAAAAAAAAATCAAAATTTGCAAAAAACACAAAAAGTGGAGGGACGGCACTTCAAGTGTCGTCTGAAAAGCGGGGTCTTTTTGGGGTCTTTTTGGTTTTTTTTTAATTGCGAAATTAATTTTTTTTTTTGGGACGACACTGGAAGTGTCGTCCGACCATTAAAAAAATAATTTTTTTACGACGGAGTGCCGTCCGACAATTAAAAATATTTTTTTTTTCGTGCGACGGCACTTGAAGTGCCTTATCTCATATATGCATATTTCTCATTTTCTCTCTCATTTATGACAATCTCCTGTAGCGAATTATGCATATTATGCATATTTGGCCAACGACTGCAGCACTATTTTTGACCAAATATATACATTATGCATATTTAGCAAACGACAACAGATGCCCTAAACATCACAAGAGAACTAGATTACGGTAATTCATGATATTAATTATACTTACCTGCAGGGAAGGTCATAAATTAACCAACATAAAAAAAATAAAATAAAAATGGGATAAAGTATTTCTATTTGTTGCTAGATTAAGTAGATTAAAGTAAGGAGCCTCCTTTTCCCCTCTCAGATCCGGCGTCTCTACTCGAATTCATCCCCCTCTCCCTTCATTAATTCTCTTTGGCTTCCCCTCTTCTCCAAACCCTTTCCGTTTCCACCCTTCTTTCGTTGGTTTTTTCATTCCACCATCTCTCCCCCCCTTTTCCGGTTGTCCTTTCCTTCTCGGGGTCCCGTTAGTGCGTCGATTCGCTGCTTCCGCCCCCCAGGCAGGTTCAGCCTTCAGACCAGCGACAGCGGCCTTCAGCGAGTCCTCATCCCCCTCCGTTTGCTTGGCGTTCTCCGTGCATCTGTCTCTCTTCTGGATAGTGGCTCATGCAGCTTTGAGTTATCAAGCGTTTTTCAAGCCTGTTGATTCACGTGTTGGTGTGGTGGTCTAGTCCCTGGAGCCCAGTCACTGGTAAACTTCAATAGCATCCGAGCACTGTAAGTTTTGCTTTTCCCCCTTTAGCTTGTTTTTAGCGTGGTGATTGTACCATCTCTTCTTCTCCTCTTTTCGAGCGTTCTGGCGTGGTTTGGTTGATTTCTAACCATTCTTCCGCGGTTCCCCTATTGCTCTGATTGTTGGGCCTCTCCTTCATCCTAACCTAGTTGTTGAAGGTTCCTTATTGCAGAGGGTTTGCTCCCTCATTCCGATCAAGTGTTTCTGCTCTCAGCGTTGAGATTGGGGCATCATTGTGGTTGCCTTTTCCAAGCGTACCCCACTCGGATTGCCCTCTATCACGTGATCTTCTTCTCCTATTCGGTATTTCCCCTTTCCCTGCTTCCTAGAACAGCGTTTGCTTGCACTTCCCTATATCTTGCCACTCTTCAGTGCGGTTTTACTCCGCAGTATCTCTGGTTCCCTACTGTGGTAAGCCGCTCTCAGCGCTTTCCATTTCCGCTCTCAGGTCCTCTGCGGTCTCTTCGCCGGTAGGGCGCCTATTGTTTCGGCTCTGTTCTTAGTGGGCCGTTTCTGTTTTTGAGCCCATGGAATTCTCATGGGTCGAAATTGTAAAAAGAAAAAAATAAAGAAAAAATAAAAAAAAGGGTTTCTGGTTTTCAAGGCCCAATTGGGCCTACAGTGGGGTTTGGGGCTTTCGACGCCCGGCCTTCTAGGCCATTTCGTACTCATTACCCAGAGACGTCTTATCCAAGGCACTCCCGCCCTTTACACCGCACTATCTCTTCACCTTCCTCTTCGTCCCTATCTTACTCTTTCCCCTTTCCCCTCACTTGCTTCTGGTGTCTCCAACCGGGTCATTCGAAGATTTCTTGCGTTTCCAAAATGAAATGTTTATTCTGTCTCAAGGAGGGGCATGCTCGTCACCGATGTTTTGCCTTCCAAAAACTCTTGGGGCTTTCGGTGGGAGTTCCGATTGCTGACTCAGTTCTTGAGGCCCTTGACTTCCCCGCTCTGCGGTGGAAACTGGCCGACCTTCCCTCATCCAAGTCCAAGCGTAAGAGAGGTTCGGCTAGATCACCTCTCCTCCCCACCCCCCTACTTCTTCTCGCCTGTCCGCCCCCGCTTCATCTATTACTAACGAATTGGTGGTGCCCTCCCCTGTGCCGGTCAAGCCGGTTATGACTCAGGTCTATTTATCTGATACGGAACTAACGGATAGGTTGAAAATGTTCTGTAATTACGGAGCCATTTCCTTTCGCGAAGGTTCGATCCCCTTCTACACCCTCAACTCGTTTCTGTGCAACTCTTGTAACATCCGAGAGTGGGATTGGGTTCTATATTCCTGCTCCAACGGTGACGCCGTTATTCAGTGCCCCTCTCCCAAAATCCTTGAAAAACTTTGCGCCAACTCTTCTTTGGCTATCGGAACCATTTCCCTTTCCATCCGCAAATGGGTCCCGATTAGCTCCTCATCCTTGGCTGTGGACCCAACGCCTACCAAAGTTTCCCTCATGGGATTATCCCCGTTCTGTGACTCGGTGAGACTAGTTGCTCCATTCACCAAATGTATAGGCGAGATCATTAGCATATCGTCGTGTGCTCGTCTTGCTTCTGGCAGTCTGCAGGTAGAGGCATTGTTCCGCTGCCCTCCCCCAAAGGCACGCATTGAGGCTTTTTGTCTGAACGATGGCATCAGTACCTTCGCTGTGTCTGTTCAGTATCATGAGGCGTCTCCCCCATCGGGGTCCCCCAAGCCTGTTTTCCGCACCGAGTCCACCGCGGTGTTTCACCCAGGTTCTTCCTCCGTTCCCAAGTCAGGTATCTCTATTGGGAAGCTAGCTCCAAAACCTCCGGTGAGGCAGATCCTCCCTCCGCCTCGTAAGCCTGTCTCGGCGCCCACTGTTCCAAAGATCTCGCCTTCAAAGGCGCCAAACCTGGTATGGATCAACCCAGACCGTGCGTCTCAGCAGCAGTCGAGGAATTTACATCAGCCATCCTCATTGGCTCCTCTGCCTCCCACCCCGCTGATCCAATCATAGACTTCGACGTCAGTTCAATGCTCTCAGGCTCCTCTTCCTCCTCCCCAAAAGTCTGATCACTGGCCCGCGTGGGAGGTTAATCCATCTTTCGCTTCAGACTGGGAGCATTTTGAACAGCTAGCGCACTTCCCTACTTCCAGCTTGCCCCCGTCTTCTCCGCTCTCGCATCCAGCTAAGTCTACCCATTCCCCAAAAGACCCAGGTTGGGAAGATCAGGACGATTTGCTGCAAGACGAAATGGCTGATCTTGAGATGGCGAAGCCCTCCAAACAGGTATCACATATTTTGTTGTCTGTTTCGTATAAACTTTATTTCAGTATTGTGGTTGTTACTAGTGCGCCTTTCTGCGCCCTGTTATGTGCGTATCCAGCTCCGGGGGTTGTGCCTGTAGGGCTTTATTGGGCCACGAGCCAACCCTCATCTTTCTCTCTATCTCTTATGAGTCTATCGCCAGACTTGGCAGACCGGTGTCGAGGGTATCGAAAGGTTCATCCCTCCGGTACCCTCCCCGTCAATGCCTTGCCGCGAGTCCCTGAGACTCGCCCTCTGGCTGAGGACTCTTCTCCTCACGATTCGTCGCTTAGTCCGTCCAAGGACAAGGACTTGTTTCCTTCCTCTCCTTCTTCTGATCTGATGCTCGCATCGCATCAACTCTCCGCTTCGTCTAATCGTTCCTCCAATCGCTTGATTCGTTCTAGTGCACGTTTGTGGGCGAAACGATCGTCGCTTGCGTCGTCCGGGCATCACGAAGCTCCGAGCTCCCCCGGGGCCCTAGCTTCCCCCTCTTCTGTACCTTTAGGTTCCATCTTTCTCCCTCAATTCGCCTCATTGTCGGACCATGAGATGCAGTCTCTCGTCTAGTACTTGGGTTTTAACTTGGCTTCCGATGCGTCTGTTCCTATTAATATTCTTAGGAACAACGAGCGTATCAGAGTCCGGGAGCACCTTTTCTCTGATGATTAGTATCTCCTGGAATATCCGGGGACTCAATTGCCCCGTAAAAAAGAGCTATTTTTGACCTTATTGCTTCATCCCATTGTGATATCATTTCTATCCAAGAATCGAAAGTCGAATCCCCCACCCCTCGGCTCTTTCGTAGCTTAGGAGGATCCTCCATAGCTTCTTGGCTATTGCTAGATGCTATTGGCTCCATAGGCGGTATTCTCTTGGGTTATAAAGACTCGGCCTTTTCTTTAATCTCGGTTCACCGTCTAAACTTCTTCTTGATCGTCCAACTTCATTGGAAACTTCACAATTGTGTCTTGACCGTTATTTCGGTATACGGTCCTTCTACCGCTCAGTATCGGCCTCTTTTTTGGACGGAATTTCAAACTTTACATCATTTCGTCCTAGGGCTATGCTTTCTTTGCGGGGACTTCAATGTTACCAGGTTCACATCTGAAAGATCGAACCCGGCTGCCTCCTTTGCCCAATCTTGCATCTTCAATGATTGCATCTGGGATCTTCAATTAATTGACATCCCTATCAATGGGAGATCTTTCACTTGGTCGAACCAACGTCAACTCCCCTCCTTGGCCAAACTAGACAGTTTCCTTGTATCTCCTTCTTGGTTCTCCAAATTTCACAATTCCTTTGTGAAGGCATTACCCAACCCTGCTTCCGACCACGCTCCCATCGCCCTTTACTCCAACTTTCACTTCCATCACCACCATCAATTCCGCTTTGAAAAATTCTGGCTCCAGGACCAACTTTTCGTTAAGATGGTTGAGGAATGTCTTGCCTCGATTGCTGGGTCTGTCGGTCTTAGCAATCTGCTCCTTAAGCTTCACGCCATTAAATATGACTGTAAGATCTGGCGTCGTGAAAGGCAAGCCAACACCAACTTCCTTAAAAATTATCTCCTTGCTTCCATTGAAGCCCTCGACACTATGGAGGAGCAAGCTCCCCTGTCTGGTAACGCTCGCGTTGAGCGCCTAGCTTGCAAGCGTGAGTATGCCAATATCCTTCTTCAGGAACACACGAAATGGGCTCAAAGAGCCAGAGTCAATTGGCTCAAGGAAGGAGATGGCAACACCGCCTTCTTCCACCATTTTGCGTCTCACAGACAGCGTTGTAATCACATCTCGGAGATCTATGATAACGGAATGGTCTTAACATCAGAAACTGAAATTCACCGTGCTTTTCTCTCATTCTATAAAATCCTTATAGGTTCTCCAAAACCTCGCTTAATCTCGTTGGACTGGCAGCAACTCTATGGATCCCAGTCCTACGACCTCTCCTCTCTAGAGGCTCCCTTCTCCTTGGAAGAGATTAAATCGGCTGTTTTCGCTTTAAAAAGCGATTTGGCGCCGGGACCGGACGGTTTCCCGGCTTTCTTCTTTCAAAAGTTCTGGTCTTGGCTTAAGGATGATTTGTTCAACCTTTTTCAGGACCTGCATCAGAGCTCCTTTTCCTTTGATCGTATCAACTATGCTCACATAGTTCTCATTCCGAAATTGGCGGGTGCCAATGTGTTGAAAGATTTTAGGCCCATAAGCCTAATTAACACAACTTTCAAAATCATTATGAAAGTTCTTGCTGCTAGGCTCGGTGAGGTCATACCTGTAATGCCCTGATTTTTCAATTAATGAAAAATTATTTATTTTGCATGTAGTGTGCACGTGTAATATTTTTGGCTCATATTTTCATCAAGAAGAGTAAAGATATTTCAATTTGTGTTTTTAATCGTTTTGTACCAAAGCCTTATTTTAATAAAAAAAAGCCCTTTTTCTTAAAGCCCAAAATATAATGCATTCTTTTATTTTTAAATAACTATTGTTTTGGGCCATTTATTAAAGCCCATGGTTTAATTCTATTTTTTTCTACAACCTGTAATGTGGAACACTTTTTTTTAAAGAAGATCTTTATTTTGTATTTTGTACAAGTGTCTTATGATGACTAGTGCTTGCACGTGCATTTCATGTACACGTGCATGAGCACTCTTTCTTGGCCGGATTGAGAGAAAGTGGGTCTAGTCATGGGTGGTTATTTGGGATGTGGGTAGTTATTTCAACAACCTAGTTCATCCTAGCCCTTGATCCTATAACTATCTACTAAATCCTAGCCCTCCATCTCACCTAAACTGGTGTATAAATACCCCTCTCATTCATCTATTTCTTTTACACTAAGATTATATTGTAAGAGAGATATATTGTGAGAGAGTTGTGTGTGAGAGTTCTCTTGGAGACCGATCATATCTGCAGAAGGGCTTCGGTGAGGAGCAAGGAGCAAGGAGCAAGAAGTCGTGCAGCGCATTAAGAGACTTTTCTGGATTCGTTTATTTTCGTCAATAAGATGGGTGTTTCTCAGGACTTCTAATGTAGTAATTATGTTATGGCAGTAATGATTGTTACCATGCTTGGGAAGAGTAAGCTTAAACATATTAGATTGCTCTATGTATGCTTATGATGAAAGTTGTGAAGGACTAATGATGAAGTAATGACACTGTAAATAAGACTGAAATAGGTCTGTACAGTCCACTGTCACTTGGACAAGTCGACTGGTACGAGGCTAATGTTTATTCATGATTTATTGGAAAATTTAATAATGTACGTGTGTACAATTGAAGTGATATAAGGATTGCTAAATTCATATCCCCCATGTTATATATGATAGAGCAGACATGAACAGATGAAAAAGAACTAGTGATAATTAGTAAAATTGGGAATAACCTGTACAGTCGACTATTGATATGAACAGCCGACCGATGTATTAAAATAAATTACGAATAGTCCAGAAATTTAATGAAACGAAGTATTTTTATTATGATGTTCTAGTATGCTAAATTGAGATTTAGTGTTCATTTCTGCAAGTAAATGATGAGTAAATGAAAAGGCATGTTTAACATTCCCTTGAGAAAAGAAAACATTAGTATGAGAAAGTATGTGTTGTGATGTTAGTGAACAGCTAAGAAATTATATGTTTATGTAGTATGAATATATTGTAATGTGACACAATGATGCATGTGAATGGAAGAACAGATGGAAGATAATTCCTTAAATTGAAATTTAACCTGTTCAGTCGACTTCATGCAAGCGGCAAGTCGACTGGGCTGAGTATTAAAATGTACTGTTGAAACCCCAGGACAGACGACTGATTGAATGACAGTCGACTGTCACGTGAATGATATTTTGAACATGGAAAATTGCGGAGCAGCCGACTGGCCATGTGCAGCAGTCGACTCTCCTGAGCAGTTATGGTGAACTTGATTTTGACTGAACAAGTCGACTGGACTTTCTCCAAGTCGACTGTCCAGAACACTTTGATATGTCTTATTTGGTTTATGTTAAAAGTTGTGAATCTTATGGTTGATGTTGGTAAACTCTATTTGTTGCTGCATGAATTTATATGAAATGAATCATAGACTTGAATTGAGAATTAAATGAATATGAAAGCTAAGATCATGATAAAAGAAAGTCTGTGAGACTATTAAATGAATTATGAGTTGAAATGCTCAAATTGGAAATTGTGAATTGGGAATTGAAACCAAAGAGTAGCTAAGTCTCTCCCGGCATTGGAAATGAAATGAAATGAAATTGAAAAGAAAGACCAAGGTTGGTCATGTTGAATGAATGAATAAGTCCGGTTTAGTGGAGAGGCTAACTCTAGAGCTTTGATTTTTGTTCATGATTCTAATAAAAACTAAGGATTAGTACATAGTGAAGATGTGATGAAAGTGAGAGAAAAACACGAGTATGAGAACTAGGGTTTACGGTGCGGGTGTGTGAGCCACAGAATGCATGCTTGATGAGTCAAGACGTGGCATGGGCACAACTCAGAATGATCGGACTCTAGTCACGTTTGTGGGATGTTTGGTGACTGCAAGAAGATCGTGTACCATGAAGTGAGGCTGAATTGCCACAGAATGCATGCTTGATGAGTCAAGACATGGCGTGGGATTCCCCTCAAGAATTTTCTGTACACGAGCTTGTACTCATAGATCATCTAGGATACTCACCATAGTTACAGTAGTAGATTAAGTCATGGCGAGGGATTGAACCCTACAACGTTGAAGAACGGTTAAGAGGCTTGCCCTCGGACCTATGTAGTATGGGATGCATAGAATCCGAACAAGTGCGCATTAGTGTCATCTAATATAAATAATTGCATTAAGGATTAAGTGCACGATCACGACACGACATCATTAAGATTTCCCTTTTACTTTATTTTTGATATGTGAACAAGTTTGTGATCTGTTAAGAAATGAGAATCGTTATACTGTTTCTGGCATAGAGAGGATGGCCATGTATAATTATTGTCGGTTGAATAAACTGACGTACCCACAGTTTGTATGCAGGATGAATGGCATGAAAAAGATTAAAGAGGAACAAATGCTTAAAGATTCATTCAATGTTGTTGTACATTTGTTCATTATTGTAAAGTTTACTTCCGCTGTGCAATGTAAATGTAATATTGATGTAAACTCTGATGTAAAGTGTAAAGTTTGAATTTCCTTGTAAAATTGTACTAAGAGGAGCGAAAAGATCCTGTAGAACATCTCGAATTCAGTGTAATTGGGATTCGGGGCGTTACAATACCGCCTCTTATTGACCCGGCCCAATCGGGTTTCATCAAAGATCGATTTATTCTTGATAGTGTAGCTTCCGCACAAGAGATCATCTCCCTTTGCCACCATTCCAAAATGGAAGGTATTCTCCTTAAACTGGATTTTCAAAAAGCTTATGATAATGTCAGTTGGGATTTTCTTCTCGATATTCTCCTGCATCGAGGATTTGGTCCGAAATGGATAGCATGGATCAAATCCAGTTTACTTGCGGGTACTTCTTCTATCATTATCAACGGCTCTGAGGGGCACAAATTTTAAAATCAAGTGTGGTCTCCGCCAAGGAGACCCGCTTTCCTCCCTCCTGTTTACTCTGGTCGCAGATGTTTTCAGCAGATTGCTCCGCAACGCTCAGGAAGCTCAGGCCATCGATGGCTTGGGACGCTCTCCTCACTTTGACGATATCCTTAATCTGCAGTACGCAAACGATACTATCATTTTCACCAAACCGAATCGCACCTCGTTGCGCAACCTTAAGCTTCTACTCTACTGTTTCGAGATGGCTTCAGGCCTCTCCATCAACTTTAGCAAATCTTCTGTGCTCTTGTTGGGCGGTAACTCCTCTCGCCAATCAGAGGTCTCCCAATTTTTAACTGCCCCACGGCTTCTTTCCCCATCACCTATTTGGGTATTCCCCTGAGATGGGGCAAGTTACACCGAGCCGACTGGCTTCCTTTCATCGACAAAATTGAATCCAGGCTTAATGTTTGGTCAGGTAAAATGCTCTCCCGCAGAGGAAGATTAGTCCTTCTTAACTCCGTCCTTTCTGCCATACCGCTCTATATGATGTCCTTCTTTTTCATTCCATCCTGGGTCCTCAAAAGGATCGACCAAATCAGAAGCAATTTCTTCTGGACTGGAGCGGCCCCCTTTAAACAAGGTTCTCACCTTTGTAATTGGAACATTATCTGCTCCTCCAAGGCCAATGGGGGTTTAGGGGTTTTAAATCTTCGGAACCATAACATCGCTCTATTAGGCAAATGGCTCTGGAGATTCCATAAAAATCACCAACTATCCTGGGTTCGGTGTATCAAAGGATATTATTTCTCCACATCCCCCTGGTGGGATTTCCACTCTCCAACCCACCGTTTCGCTTCTCCTTTCTGGAAAGGAGTCTGGAAGGTTAACGCCGCTTTCCAAAGCGGTATTTACCGGTTATGCGCCAACGATTCCAGGACCAAATTCTGGACAGATCTCTGGATCGGCAATATCAAGCTGTCCTCTGCCTACCCCCAGCTTTTCAGTTTGGCTTCCCTCCCGGAAGCCACTGTAGCTGAATCCTTTATCTGGTTTGAATCCAATAGGATCTGGATCGTTCCTTTCTCGATCGAGTTGTCCCCCCCCCTTAGTCTCTGATCTTTAGGATCTTATCGACTCCCTTAACCTCTTCGAGTGGCAACCCCAGGAAGATATCGCTTGGCGTTGGAACGGATCCGGATGTTTCTCAGTTAAGTCATTTTATAACTTCCTCAACTTCCGCGGTATCAAATCCGCTTCGGCTCCTTTCATTTGGAATTCCTGCGCTCCCCTCAAGGTTAAGATCAACTCTTGGCTGGCTCTCAATAATAAATTACTTACTGTCGAGGTTCTTAACAATAGAAACCTAGCGTGGGGACAACTCTGTCCCTTATGCTCGGTAGGCTCCGAAGATAGTAACCATCTATTTGTGAGCTGCTCGTTCATTGCTCCCCTTTGGAAGATCGCAGCCTTAGCCTGGGGAAGTCCTTCCTTGCCCTCCAATTTGATCTCTTGTTGGAAGTCTCCTCCCTCTCTCCCGAGGTTTCGCAAAGGTTGGAACCTCTCGACTCATATCATCATTTGGATCGTGTGGATGGAAAGAAATCGCAGGCTTTTTTCGCACAAAGCTTCCCCTATATTATCATTGATAGAAGAATTCATTTTTCTGTTTAATTTTTGGTCGTCGAAAGTGAAGGCCGAAGCCAGATTAGACTTTCATAGTCAACGATTAGATGAATCCTTGATAGTTCTTTCCAGACTACATGATTTATGATTTCCTATGAGTTATTTTTGATCGTATTGTTTTTTTCACAGGTTTAATCGCATGGATGGTCCTCCTCCTCTGGGCTATCCCCAGTCTCTGTTGCTACAGTACCCAGCATGTTTCTCTGGCTCCGCTGAGCTTTTTTGGCACAGGTGTTTGGGCGGTGTTTATGGTTTCCCTCTTGGGGACTTGTTGTTGTAGCTTTTCTGTCTTCTTTGTTTTGGTCTGCTTCAGCTTGATTAGCTATTTTTTTGGGGACTTGCGGTCTCAGTGCATGATCAGCTCTCTACCTTTTCTTTTGTATGCCCTTACCCTGACTATGTTGTTTATGGTACTTGTAAGTTTTTGTATCTGGTATTTAGGATGGCTATCTTTCTCTCTTGTTCTCGCCCTATGCTGTCGCAGGTCTTGTCCGGTTTGTGTGACCTTGCTTGATTGCTTTGTATGGCTGCTCATCTTGGTTTTGTTCTCAGCCATCTCGTGGAGCTCCAGGACCGTGCGCACATGCTCTTACTGTTTTTTGCCCAGACTGGAGCGGATACCCACGAGCGTGCGACCTTTAGTGGTTGTTTTCTTATTGATCTGCTGTTTTTGTTGTTGTGTTATTGCGTCTGGGCATCGACAGCAAGTCTGCTTGGGTGGGCATCTGGTTCACAGTTCCCAGGACTCTGATCCCATTGTTTTGGTGGGAGTGTCGATCAGAGTTGATCATCTTGGGCCTGTCATTGGGTGTCCAGAGCGCGGCGTCCCCTTTCCCGATGCTACGCGCTGTGCTCCAGCCGCAAGCTCCGTTTTTATTTGGCTAGGCAGCTTTGGTTATCGCGCGTGTCCGTGTGGAGTGTCGGCCCTGCGCCTGTCACGCTCAGAGCGGTTTTTATGGTGCCTGTGAAAGACGCCTTAGCGGTCTGTAGCCTGGGTCGCTGTCGCTAGCCTCATCCTCCGCCGGATTGTTCCACTACCGATTCTCGATTGTCAGCGTGTAGCTTCCCTTTTCAACTGTGTTATTACTCGTTTGGTTGTGTAATTTTGGGCGCTTTCAAGCGCGGGTTTTACATTTCGTAAAACACTCATCTTGTTATTGTACAGTTGCTTTATTTTAATATATTTTTTGATCTGGCTGGAGTCTTTAGACTCTAACCGCTTACATAAAAAAAAAAGTAGATTAAAGTACGTATTTCCAACAGGCAATGATGGTGGTTCAGAGGAAGGACAAAGACGGGCTATTGAGTTGACGCCCCTTGATGCTGGAGGCTGAGACTTGGATCTTTGGATGGCAATGAGAGGTGGAGAGAGATTTTGGTTTTAAGTTTATCTTACTTTACTATGGCTTTTGCAACTGATGATGGTAAAAATTATAGCAGATCAGAACCGTACGATTTCTGTACAAATCTCAAAATATCTACAGGTAGATTAGTCATTACAGGCTTATTTTACAGACTTGGGCCCACTTCAGGGCATGGGTTTCTTTCAGAGCATCCACAGTCGTTCAATGTAAAAAAAATGGCAAAATGCATATTTTGCACATCCAATTCGACGAAATGCTGCAGTCGTCGAATGGCAAAAAAATGCATAAGTTCGTTAAAAAGAATAAGACGAAACATGATGTTTCGTCCCAAAGAAGAAAAAAAAAATCAAAATAGCCTGACGAAACATGATGTTTCGTCCGGGTTTTAAGGAAGTTTTTTTTGTAAAAAAATTTGCAAAAACAATTTTTAAAAATAGTTTGTAAATAATATTTGCAAAAACAATTTAAAAATTTGCAAAATCAATTAAAAAATTTGCAAAAATAATTTAAAATTTTACAAAATGTGCAAAAAAATCAAAATAACCGGACGGGTTTTACGGAAGTTATTTTTGCAAAAAAAAATTGCAAAAACAATTTTAATAAATAGTTTGTAAAAAATATTTGCAAAAACAATTTTAAAATTTGCAAAATCAATTTAGATAATTGCAAAAAAAATTAAAAATTTACAAAATTAATTTTTAAAGTTAATTTTTTTAAAAAATTGGACTGGGACGATACATGATGTTTCGTCCCACATGGGACGAAACATCATGTTCATTCCCACGCTTAAATTCATTTAACCGGTTATTTAATTTGGTTTTTAATTTTTTTTTACCTCGCCCGATCAATTAAAATAATAATTAAATAATACATGTTTTGTCTGCTATAATATGCATTTTGCTATATCGAATGCTATTTTTCCCTTTCTACTGCAGCCGATTTGCCAAAAAATGGCAAAATAGCTCACGAATGTGTGCGCTACAGTAAAAAAAAAATGAAAAATGGCAAATAAGCAAACGACTGTGGATGCTCTCAAAGTCCATAAAAAGTGACAGACTAGGCCCACTAAAAGAGATACCCAGCCCATGATGGCTAGGAGTCTCATCTCTTATCCTCTCACAGTGATATCTTATCTCTTCAGGAGGGAGACATGAAAGATCTGACGGTCACAATTCAGCTTCTAGAATGTCTCTCAGGCTTATAGATACTCCCCCCTCCTCAGTCTCCAGGTAATCAACAATTTATCAGTTTTTACTCTCTTTCTCTCTTTCTGGTTCTGACTTGAGCGTCGGAGGGTCTGTCGCCGGGGCCACACCCTGGTGTTTCAGACATTTTTGCAGGTCCGTCGGCCGCATCATCCACCGTCCAATCCAGATCACAGGAGGTTAATCAACGATCCAGATTCAATCTCAGGAACCCTAACAGCTTATAACGGCCAGGTTACAGCTTCAACTTTTAGTAGTGTCCTTCATTTATTTAACTTACTATCTGTTTGCTCCCACACCGAAATAAGCAGCAATAGCAATTGTCATTAGGGTTTAGCAGTAAGCATGTTTGATAGCGAGCGAAACTTAAGAACTGCAATTCACACTCGTGTTATCTTTTTAATGAAAAAAATTTATACGTTAGTATGTGGTTACAGTCATGTTAAAAAAAAGAAAGAAGAAAGAACATTGCGGCTCATTGATGTACATGTGGATCTTTTGGACAATTTGACAAAGTTGATGAGGAAAGAATTAATGTAAGTAGGAAAAAGGTACGAGTGGACCAGGTTGATATGGAGAACAGTGTGATGGGCTGGAATTGTCTTGGAGATTGAATCAGACGGGAACGCTAGCTCTAAAAGAGAGGGAGAGAGGGAGATAGAAAGAAACCCTACACCTTGGGGGTTAGATCTTGAGAGATTTGTAAACCTATTCTTCATATTTCTTGTAGTACCCCGTATTTTTAAATATTATTTTTAAAGGTTTATAAATGAATAAAAATGATTTTTTGGGGATTTAATAAATATTTTCTGGAAATTTATCTTTTTACACGTGCGAAACACGTGCAAATATTTTCTTGAAAAGTTCAAAAGCCAAAAGTATTTTATGGAAAATCACGATTTATTATTTGGGATTTATTTATAATTTTTCCAGATTTTTCTGAAATTAATTGGATCTATTTGCAAATACTGAGAAAAATAAGGACCTTTTTGTAAATTTTTCATTTTGAGGGGTAAAAGTACAAAACTATTTTTCTGGGCTTTTAATCAGTGCCGGCTGGAAATTAAGGGTTATTTTGCTTTTAAATATCAATTTAATTAATTTTATCAAGTTCCAAGTATGGGAATCTATTTATGTAAAGATATGTTTTCGAGGAGTTATTTCGCAAATATGTCTAAAACCCTAAGATCCTATTTCTGGGTATGTAAAAGAAGAGAACGCAGCCGTCATTCACTGCACAACACAAAGATTTATTATTTTCGGAGGATTGAGAGAAGGATCTTGGATTTCGCAAAAAGGGAAGGTTTTCTTGTTGGATTTCTTCATTTCAAGGTGAGTGACATGTTGTTTTCTTTTATTATGCGTATGTTGTATGTGAGTGATGTAAATTTGTTTTGTTGTTTTGATTTATGTGAGTAATTGTTTTGTTGTTTGTTTTTGACATGTTTGTTTTTCTTTTATGGTGAGTATGTGAGTAATGTAATGGATTGGTTGTTTGATCTATGAATGTTTATTGGATCTGGGATATTGAATTGTATTGCTAGAAAGCATGTTTAGGATTGAACATGATTATTCATATTATGGATTGGATGAAAATTGGATCTTGTGAAACCCTAGTGGTATGTGATTACAAATTTGATTATGGTTATGAGTTGTGGTAGAAATTCAGATTTTTTAAAAAATTAAATGGAAGAGTTATGAATCAAGAAATCGTGTCTTGAGAATTGAAATTTGAGGAATTGATTGATTGAGGAAGTACACCCAAATTGGGGACTCTTTTGAGATTTGATATTTTTATGTTTGGATCTGAATACGAACTATTTCAGTGATCGATAAATTTTTAAGAAAACTCAAATTTTTATTATATGCACAATCCATGTATTAATTGAAAGAAATCAACAAAATCTCCATTTTTATGATTTTAAGTAGTTGATCTAGTTTTAAGGACTATTTTGTATTCTACCAGTTATATTTGATCATATAAAAAATATGTTTTTCGTAGAAATCGTTTTCATGAAGTAAAACTACGTATCAGTTGAATTGTGCACAACCAAAACTATACAATCTATAGGCCGACAGTCAACTGGCATGACCTTTCAGTCGACTGATACGATCCGGCTGCTATGTTCTTTAGTTGTATTGAAATTTCTCTCTGGTAAGTCGACCTATGACTTTTATAAGTCGACTTATAACACTTAGAATATTTTCTTAAAGATTACTAGAATTTCTCTCTGGTAAGTCGACCTATGACTTTTATAAGTCGACTTATAACACTTAGAATATTTTCTTAAAGATTACTGGAATTTCTCTCTGGTAAGTCAACCTATGACTTTTATAAGTCGACTTATAACACTTAGCTTATTTTCTTAAAACCATAGAATTCTCTTTCTGGACAGTCGACTTACGCTTGTTATTAGTCAACTGATACTGATGTACCTTTATATTTTTGAATGTTCTTTCAAATGATTTATTCTCTAAGTGCTTTAATCTATAACTTATTATTATACTCTACCTCCTATTGAACATATGTTTTCAAGATGTTAAGTTGAACAATTTATGTTGGAAGTTCGGTTTGGATAATTGAGTTTGAGTTTCTAGAGGGTGTGTGTGACCCTAGTATACCGGCGGTTGAGTATTTATGTTTGGTTCTGTTGAGGTATTTAGTTGATCAGTTGTTGAATTAAGTCTGGTAGGGTACACCAACTCTAGGAGATTTGTTAAGTAATTAAATAACCTAAATGATAAGGACAGGCACTAGTGGTGATATGATGAATGGGAACATGAGTTATGGACCTCAGTATGGCTTGCGGTGTGAGATGATCCCCGGAATTATCCAGGTGTGAGTGAAATAGTCTCCGGAATTACCTGTGGTGTGGGATTGATCTCCGGAATTATCGGAGTCGAGGCGACGCACATGTGGTATTCGTGTGATGAGGTGCCATTGCTTGCGGTGTGGGGTATTCTCGAAGATTCCCAGGTATGAGTGAAATAGTCTACAGAATTATCTGTGGATAGAGATTTACCTCCGAAATTATCGGAGCATGGGCTAATACTCACAGTTTATCTTTATCTCGTAGTAGTCATCGTGATAGGATTAGTTGCATAACGGGGATTGAACCCTATAATGTGGAGACGTTAAGGGCTTACACCGGACCTATGTAGAGTGGGATGCATAGACTCCGACAAGTACACATTAGAGAGTCAGCATATAGAATTGTGTCTTCTTGACTTGGTTTTACGCATTTGGTTTCCTGTTTTATACACTTGACACTTAGTTAGTATCACTTGATGCTTACAAGTTTCCTTGCTATGTCATATTTATGTATTCTTGTTTATTACATGTTGTTTATGAATCCATGCTTAATGTTTATTTATATTGTTTGTTTTTATGTCACTCACACCTTTATGGCTGACCCCTTTAGTTTTGGGGGTTAGGGATCATCTCTAGCCTCATGTTTACAGGTTGTTGTTGATTAGAGCTTGGGATTTGGATGATTGAGTTCAGTTGATTTAGTGACATATGTAAAATGAAAAGAAAGTGTTGTAAAGAAAAGAGAATTGTGATTTAAGATGTATTGTATTCTGCTGTGCTATATAAACGATTATTGTAATGAAAGTTGAAAAATTTTATTGGTGTTTGGTTGTGTTTAATATTACATTGAAGTTGATGCTGGGAATTGTGCCACGTATTTTCTAAGATATTATATTAGAAATTCGGGGCACTACATTTCTAGTGGAAATCGCAGGAGTGCATCTGTGCGGGGAAGTAGCCATTGTTTTGGGTGAATCTCGAAAAAATTTGTGTGTTCTTGTGTGTTGCTTTTGGTTGTTCTTTGTTCTCTTGTTTTGATTCTATAGTTCTTGCATCTCGTCGTCGTTGTTGAGTTATTCCGCAGTTAGAATTTAACAAAGTGGTATCAGAGTTACAGGTTGGTAGTATTAATTGAGATGGAGGACAAGAGTAGATTCAAGGAGTTCGATGGAACAGATTTCACAATGTGAAAGATCCAAATGATTACGTATCTCTAACAGAAGGATCTAGATGATCCGTTGTTTGGTGTGAAGCCAAAAGGGGCGGAGGTCGATCCGGTTGCGTTGGCGGCCTGGAATAGATTGGATCAGAAAGCGCTTGGGCAAATTCAGTTGTCGCTGAGCAGGAAAGCACTATTTCACATTGAGAAGGCAAGAACCGCAAAGGAGGCAATGGGGATATTGACAGACATGTTTGAGAAGCCGAATGCAGCGAATCAAATCTTACACTTAAAAAAGTTGGTTAACTTGAAGTTTTCGGAAAGGGGTTCAGTTGCTGAGCACATCAACAATTTCTATATGGTTTACAATCTGATTGAATCGTCGGGTTTAAAATTTTAGGAGATGGCACAATCATTGTTGTTGCTATCCAGTCTTTCCGATAGTTACGACACAGTTGAGCAGACTATTACTAGCACCATAAATGATATGACAACCCTAAAAAATGTTATAAGCAGCATTATGAATGGGGATGCAAGGAGAAAAAGACATAGAGAGACTTCGGTGTCATATCCTAGTAATGCCGCGCTGTCAGTTGATAACTGTAGTAGAAGTAACAACAGAGGAAAGTCACAGAGTAGGAATCACAGATCCAAGTCAAGAACAAGGCATCGCAAAGGTGAGTGTTGGTACTGCAAGAAACTAGGACACATAAGAGACCAATGCGAAGAGTATAAGAAAGCACAAGCAGGGTCACAAGTAGCCAATGTGGTAAGTATTGAACCACGTCTAGATGTGTTTATCTGCTGGATTTAATATTTTGCAAGATGATTGATGTATAGACTCAGGTGCTTCTTATCATTGTAACCCCATGATGAATGTTTTTGAGGATTACAAGATAGATAATTTTGGTGCAGTTTCAGTTGGTAATGGGTAGATATGTCCAGTTATAGGTAGAGTTACTGTGAGAGTGAAGGCTCGCAATGATGGGAAATTGATCTTGTATGACACAAGACATATTCCGAGCTTGAAGAAAAATTTGATCTCAATTAGCAAACTATACAAAGAAGGGTTCACAACAACTTTTGAGCACGGAGAATGGAAGGTGACTACGGATGCCAGGTTGGTGGCAAAAGGAAAGCGTGGTGACACACTGTATTTACTCAAAGAAGGTGATTTAAGTGATATCATTGCTACAACATCAGCAGGTAGTTCCCCTTCAATTCTATGGCATGTTAGGTTAGGGCACCTTGGTGATTGGGTGTCAAGCATCTTTGTTCTAGAGATCTTTTGCCGGGGCTGAAGAATGTTGAGATGGATTTTTGCGAGAATTATGTGATGGGCAAACAGAAGACAGTTAACTTTTAGTTGGGTGGGCATGAAAAGAATCTTGGAAAGCTAGAGTTGGTACATACAGATGCGTGGGTTCCAGCTCAGGAATTTTCTGATGGTGGTAAGAGATACTTCGTCACATTCATCGATGATGCTACAAGAAAGATTTAAGTTTATGCAATTCGTGAGAAATCAGATGTTTTTGAGGCATTCAGAGCTTGGAAGGCCAGAGTTGAGAATGAGACGGGTTGCAAGGTGAAAGCAATAAAGCCAAACAACAGAGGTGAGTACACAAGCAAAGAGTTTGTTAACTATCTGACAAAGAAAGGTATCCGAGGAATCAAGACAGTTCCTAAGACTCCACATGAGAATGGTGTAGCAAAAAGAATGAACCGCACGATACTCGAAAGGGCGAGATGCATGAGACTTCATGTGGATCTTTCGGTCCATCTTTGGACCGCTACAGTGGATACAGCGGTGTACTTGGATAACCGTTGCCCGTTTAGTGCCCTTGATAGGGCCATTCTAGAAGAATTATGGTCAGGTAAAATTGTTAATTATTCGCATTTGAAAGTTTATGGTTGTATGACATATGCACTAATTGACAGGGAAGAAAAAAAAGTTGGACTCTAAGTCCAGAGGTGTGTGTTCATTGGCTACGGTAGCGATGAGTATGGTTACAAGCTTTGGGGTCTTATGGATAACAAAGTCATTCGCAGCATGAATGTAGTGTTCAATGTAGAAGTTCTATACAAGGACAGACACATAGGTCAAGACAGTACAATTAGTTCAGAGTCAGATTAGGGTTCAGACCCAGACTCAGATTCAGATTTTGAAGGCGGCCCTAGTAGTGGGAGCCCTACAGTGCAGCAGAGGTACAGGTACCACAAGATCTACACAGGAGGCTCATGGTGAGCCTATTTGGAATGATCAGGTTATCTAAGACGAACAGGTACAGCCAGAACAGTTCGAAGAACTTGAACCGATCGGTGAACCGGTACCCACGTTGAGGAGATCGACACGAGATAGGAGGCCAACCAAGATATTTGATCCATCAACTAGTGTTGTTCACGAGCATGTTCTGTACACGGATTCAGTAGAGCCAGAGACTCATGAGGAAGCTTTGAGGGATGAGGCTCGGATTCAGTGGGAGTTAGACATGAAGGATGTGATGAGCTCCTTGGAACAGAACCAAACTTGGGAGTTGACCAAGTTACCTGCAGGGAAACACGCTCTTATGAAAAAATGGGTTTTTAAAGTCAAAGATGAGGCAGGTAGTAGTAAGAGGTACAAGGCAAGGCTTGTTGTGAAAGGATTCTTTCAAAGAGAAGGAGTTGATTATAGTGAGATCTTCGCACCGGTTGTGAAGATGGCTTCTATTAGGGTTCTGCTTAGTATTGTGACAGTTGAAGACTTGCACTTAGAGCATTTGGATGTGAAGACAACATTTCTTCATGGTGATGTCGAAGAAGAGCTGTAAATGAGACAACCCACAGGTTTTGAAGCTAAAGGAAAGGAAGACATGATGTGTCGATTGAAGAAGAGTCTTTATTGGCTCAAACAAGCACCACGACAATGATACTTGAAGTTTGATTGCTTCATGAGATGAAAAGGTTTCGATAGATGCAAAACGGATCATTGTGTGTATGTTCGTAGATATGAGGACATTGATATAGTTACCTAGGCGTTGTATGTGGATGACATGTTGTTAGCAGGTTCATGTATGGAGAAGATCAAGGAAGTGAAAAAGATGCTAGCTTCGAAGTTTTCAATGAAGGACTTGGGTGAAGCAAAGCAAATCCTCAGCATGAAGATTAGTAGAGACAGGAGTAGCAAGAAGCTTTGGTTATCACAAGCGGACTACGTGAAGAAGGTGTTGAAGAGATTCAATATAGATAGAGCGAGGCCAGTCACTTGTCCCTTGGCTGCTCACTTCAAGTTATCAATGGACTTGTGTCCTAAGACGGAGGCGAAGATGGAGGAAATGGCTGTTATTCCTTATGCCTCAGCCGTTGAGAGTTTGATGTATGTGATGGTGTCTACATGACCAGACATCGCACAAGCAGTGGGAGTTGTCAGCCATTACATAAAGAATCCAGGTAAACAACATTGGGATGCAGTAAGGTGGGTTCTTAGATGTCTAGCAGGTATTTCAGATCACTCTCTTTGTTTTGGAGGGAGATTCTTTGCATATACATGGTTATGTGGATGCGGATTTTTTGGGCGATTGTGATGGTTGCAGAAGTACTACATGATATGTATTTACAGTTGGAGGAACAACTATTAGTTAGGCTTCGCAGTTACAAAAGATTGTAGCACAATAAACCACAGAGATACAACCACAGAGTCAGAGTATATGGCACTTACAGAACCGACGAAAGACATGTTGTGAATTTCGGAGCTTATGAAACAGTTGGGCAGGAAGCAACCCATAGGTGAACTATGGTGTGACAGTCAAAGTGCAGTTTTCTTGGCGAAAAACTTGGCATATCACTCTAGGACTCGGCACATTCAAATGAGGTATCATTTTATCAGAATGGTGGTTGAGAAGAAATTGTTGAAGCTAACTAAGATTCTTGGCACTAAGAATCCAGTGGACATGCTCACTAAGGTGTTGGATAGCATGAAACGTCAGTTTTGCTATACTGCTATCGGATTGTCTCCAGATTAATTGTTGAGGAGACTCGCAGAGGCATAGGCCTAAACTAGGCCAATGGAAGAATGAAGAACAGGTAGAGACTTCTTGTATATGTCTCCAAGTGGGAGATTGTTGGGGTTTGTGGATCCAATACACAATAATGGGTTGGAGAAGTCAGATGAGAAGAAGAGTCGAAGAAGCAGCAAGCTGTGTAGGTGAGTTGCGGTCGACCGTAGGTGGATAGTCGACCGCATTTGTACAGGCAAAAGTGTTAGGGATTTCTACCGAAAACCCCTCTTTAGGATCTTGTTGAGTTATTCGATGCAATTAACACAAACCACCAAGCACATATGAGATCATACCAAACACACCAAAGCACATTCAAATATGTCACGGTTGGGGCTTTCGCCTTAATCCGGGGGAGAAGAAATCCAAGATGTTATTCAACTAGAGAAGATACAAGAATATCACAATTCTCACCACGACCCTCTCTCAAGCCTCACCAGCAAGTACTAGTTATTTATAATTAGACAATCACTCAATCTCTCCTTCAATGAAGTACTCTCTCTTGGTTCTCAATGGAGGCCAATAACAACAATATATAGAGATCTAGAGAAAATCTATTTTGATATCTTGATACAATAACCGTTAGATGTTACTGAAGAGATAACTATACGATAAGAGCCGTAAGATCTGACTTGAAGAGTAAGTTGGGCTTCTCACGAATCACCAAGACCCGACCCAATTTATCCATCAGCGCCACGCGTGGTCGACCGCACCTCAGGTCGGTCGACCGTCCTCCTCTCGGGAACTTCTGTAGAGTTGGGCGGTCGACGGCACCCCATATACGGTCGACCGCAACTCCACCTGCTGCTGCTGCTGACTGTTTCCCTTGCTTCCACTCTATCTCCGATCGTCTCGATTCCTCCATCGTCTCATCGTCTTCTTATCCAACATAGTTTGCAAGACATAAACCCAACAATCTCCACCTTGGATTGCATACTCATGAATCCACACCTGTGTAATTTAAAACCTTCTAGACTCTTTTCCTTCTTTTCTTGCAAACAACTCGTTTCAATGGCTTTTTCTGCTAGTTGAATCTATCTCCACATGTTTTTCTCCCGCTGTATGCCCCCCTTAAGGGCACACCCCAGTAGATGTGATCATGGAGGTGCCACCCTCCACACGAACTCCACCTACCTCAAGGCTCTCTCCACCTTCCGATGATATTCGAACATCGCAGTCTCGCTCGGATGATTCTAGTGACGACATACTAGATGATGCTTTAGGAACAATGGGCTTCAAACCACTTGGACAAGGTTTCTAGTTCCTCCAAAGCTGGTAGAGGTTGTGCTGACCCTGCCCAATCCCCCTGTTACCCTTCATTACCTTGCGATAACTTTCTCAAACTGAACGAACTCCACCTGGATCTGTGTACCTGCAGTCCCGAGCTTCTAGAGTTCATATGGAAATAAGGCTCTGCTTCATCAAAGGAATATACATGCTCACCTCTAGTGTGTATCTCCTTTTGTCTGTTATCTTCGACTCATTTGTTTTCTCACCTCTTACTTTACAAATCTTATCAACCTTCATTCCCACACAACGATATGATGCAAATTTGCAAGTAGAAACCATCTCCCTCTCGGAGCAAACTTGAGAAGAACTAACTGAATCAAAAGAAAAACCGGAATTCACATATGAAGAACTTGAAACAAAAGCACTGTTTAAGCCATCACCTGATTCAACGGCACTTGATTTGGCACCCCTCTGACTCAACCGCTTGCAAAAGTCTCTAATATAATGCTCAATCCCTTTGAACTGGTGGCCACGGACCTTACCCCTACATACACTTTTCCTGCCAATAAAAGTACAATCTATCTCCAAGCAACTCACAGAAGTTGACGCCGATTTCTGACTCTCCTTCCTAAGTGCATCCTCCTCCAACCCCTTGATCATACCTGCTATGAAAAACTTCTCCTTGGTAGATTCCTCGTCTAGCACGGTTATCATGTTGGATAGATTTGGTGGTGAATATATCAAGTTGGAAACCCTTAGATCATCTGCATTGAACGCCCTCAGTTCAGATAAATCCATATTGAACTCCACTTCATGATCTAGAAGAGCGGTACTTTCCTTCATTGAGAAATCCCACAACTTTCTTCGCTGGTACATTCGACCTTGTGATGACGATCCCGAGTAGTCAGTTCTGAATCTTGCCCAAAGACTCACCGTGCTTCTCCTATACCTGACTTCGTTCGTTGATGACAACCGGATTAAACCCAAGGCTTTTGAATAAATCTTCTTCCACTTCTCCTGCTTTGTGCCGATTGGTCTCCCTTTATCTCCTTCTAGGACTAGATCCAAGTCCTGTTGAACCGATGTTTCATACATGTCCACCTTCAAGAGATCAAAGTTGATCTTGCCTTTGAACCGCTTGATCTTCGTGATCTGATCTGCCATCATCTCCAAGGAACTCGAACAAATCCTTGAACCCGAAGCTCTGATACCAATTGTTAGGAATTTCTACCGAAAATTCCTCTTTAGGATCTTGTTGAGTTATTCGATGCAATCAACACAAACCACCAAACACATATGAGATCATACCAAACACACCAAAGCACACACAAATTTGTCCCGGTTGGGGCTTTTGCCTTAATCCGGGGGAGAAGAAACCCAAGATGTTATTCAACTAGAGAAGATACAAGAATATCACAATTCTCGATCACCACAACCCTCTATCAAGCCTCACCAGCAAGTACTAGTTATTTATAATTAGAGAATCACTCAATCTCTTGTTCAATGAAGTACTCTCTCTCTCTTGGCTCTCAATGGAGGCTAATAACAATAATATATAGAGATCTAGAGAAAACCTAGTTTGATATCTTGATACAATTACCGTTAGATGTTACTGAAGAGATAACCCTACGATAAGAGTTGTAAGATCTGACTTGAAGAGCAAGTTGGGCTTCTCACGAATCACCAAGACCCGACCCAATTTATCCATCAGCGCCGTGCGCGGTCGACCGCACCTCAAGGTCGGTCAATCGTTCCCCTTTCGGAAACTTCTGCAGAGTTGGGCGGTCGACCACACCCCATGTACGGTCGACCACAACTCCACCTGCTGCTACTGCTGAATGTTTCCCTTGCTTTCACTCTGTCTCTGATCGTCCCGATTCCTCCATCGTCTCATCGTTTTCTTATCCAACATAGTATGCAAGACATAAACCCAACAAAAGGAACGGTCGACCGTGCACTCGACCGTCATTCTCTCTGGATGGACCCTGTATACTTGAAAAGGCGACTGGTCGACCGCGCAGTCAACCGACCTACTCTCTTTTGGAACTCATGCAGTCGAAGAAAAGAATCGCTCGACCGACTTGGTGTTGCGGTCGACCGTCCCGACGCTGTTTTGATGAGTGGCTGAGATTGAAGTTGAGAAATCCTATATATATTGTATTGTGTACGATTTTAGGGTTAAGTAAAAAGAAAATAGAGATCTACCAGCCATCATTGAGAGAGAGGGAGATAGAGAGAAACCCTACACCATGGGGGTGAGATCTTGAGAGATTTGTAAACATATTCTTCATATTTCTAGTGGAAATCGCAGGAATGCCTCTGCGCGGGGAAGTAGCCATTGTTTTGGGTGAACCTCGAAAAATTTTGTGTGTTCTTGTTTGTTGCTATTGGTTATTTTTTGTTCTCTTGTTTTGATTTTATAGTTCTTGCATCTCATCGTCGTTGTTGAGTTATTCCGCAGTTAGAATTCAACAGTGTGATAGGCTGGAATTGTCTTGGAGATTGAATCAGACGAGAATGCACTAGCTCTAAAAGAGGACCGAAGTTAATTTGCAAGTCACACTTTTTTGGGGGGAGTCATTCAGTAGTTGCCCACATTGGAGAGAAAGTGATTTTCTGACATCCCAAATTAATTCCGTCTAAGACCGGAATCGAATATATGACCTCTCACTAAAGTGTGAGAAATTTTGCAGCGTGCACTACAAGAGCTTGGCGCACACTTTTGACGTATTTGATTTCCATACACTAATGGGTAATGTGTATCCTATATGAATATGTAATATGAGTGAGTAATAATTTTAGTAAAGGAAATAAAGCAATGGTTAGATGTGTTAATATATAATCTAGCCAATCAAAACAATTTGATTGGTAGATTAGTTTTTGTTGTTTTTTGTTGAAAATTTGTGTTTTGAAATGATTATATCATATTTTGCAAGCTTTAATTAAAATGCATTCAGATATTGAAGACAGTTTGATTTTTTTGATGGTGAGGATAGAGTCGAAAGACACCAGCCCCATAAATATATTAAAAAGAATAAAGGTAATGCAGGCAACCTCAATGTTACACGGAGTAAAACTGACTACAAGCAACCACAAAGGAAGCGAAAAAACAAAAATCCACAAAAGTAAAGAAGAAGCAATGAGGCAAATTGCTACACAGACACGACAAAACAGAAAATCAAAAAGGCTAGAGCTACGATGATCCGAAGGTAAGAGAGTCCCCACCGCCTGCAGGAAGAGACGCAGCGAAAAACCATGACAGCACTCAATCCAAGAGAGGGCCAGACCCCCTGCAGAAAACGACCAACCAGGGCAGATCGCCGCAGCAATTCGATAAGCACGCATCGCAACCACAGTCAGGAAAATAGGACGCGCAGTAAAGAGCGATACTAAGCAAATCCCAACAAAACAACAGGCCTGGAGGACCCAGGCATGCTTACTGGAGAAAATCGGTGAAACCATAAGTCCACACCATCGTCCAAAGGGACGGGAAGAAGAAAGTGGGCAAGCCCAAAATACATCAGCCTCCATCGGCAAAATCAATAAGCAAGGACATCCATCTTACAGTCACAACAATAAGAAATGTAGAAGACCTAATGAAAGGCCAACCGGGACAGAGTCGTTGGCGCAAAAGCATAACCATACACCAAAGATAAACAATATAATAACAACAGATAGGTAAAAAAACCAAGGAAGATCAAAGCACAAAACCAACAACACAAATTCTGATCAGGCCAGACTGAACGGTCACAGCCCAAAGTCCATCAGAGCACCCAAAAACAACAACACATAATGCCGACCCGATCAGAATGAACGGTCACAACCCCAAGTCAAGCAGAGCACACAACAACAAAACTCAGTAACGAGAGGCCAGCGACCACAGCCAGGCAAACCTGGAAAAAATAAGAGAAGCTATAAAAGCTACTAGCTACATAAGCAAAGTACGTAAAGATTAATACAATGTCATGGTGATAAGAGAAGAACACCCAAAAAGATAGCAGTCCTAGAGGCTGACAGAAACCAACCAGAGAAGCAGCACAGACAAAAGAAGAACCACCAAAATACCAAAAGACTCAAATTCCGAGAGCCCAAATTCTGAGAGCCACAAAGTCATCGTGCACAACCAGCAACTTGGGCGCACCATCCCTATAACAGGGAAAAAAACTAAAGAAAGGCCTGAAGCTTCACATCTGCAAATCCCCAAAAAAAGAAAACAGAATATTACAAACAAGTAACAAAATCACAATTAAGAAAAGAAGTCGAAGAACGATAACAACACGCCGCCTCATCTAATCGATAAAGGCACATAGCCTCCGCTTTATCAGAAGATAAAGAAGAGGACCAATGCTTAGTGAAAAATATAAACTCGTCTATAATATTAGCAGTAGGTCTGGATTTATGTGAAAAGACACGATTGTTTCTTTCTGTCCAAATAACCCAGATGATAGCCATGATAGAGAGCATCCAGGATAAACGCAAATCTTTTTTAACAGAATGGAGATGTCAGCAGGAGAAAAAGGAGGTAGGGAAGGTCGACGAAGCTTGCCAAGCATTGACACAGATAATCCAAAGGGGTTGAGAAAAGGGACAATGAAGGAAGAAATGGTCTGCATCTTCATGCTCTAACATGCATAAAGTGCAAAATTGTCCAAGCGCTAGATTCATTTTATTAAGAACTTCCACCGTTAGGAGTTTGTTATTGAACGCGAGCTAAGTAAGAATTTTAGATTTGAGAGGTGCACATCTGCTCCAAATGCACTTAGCGAAAGGAGAGTAGACTCCTCCATGATTGAGGAAGTTATAAAAAGATTTAACAGAGAAAGAGCCAGAGCTGGCCCATCGCCAGCTAAAGTCTTCAATGGAATGCCAGGAGTAATTGTTTAAGCGAGATAACAAAAGAGTGAACTGAGAAGCCAAAAAGGGGGTAGATCCGAAGTGAATGGGATGTTCCATTCCCTTTGGTTATTATGAACCGAAAGATAATTCTCCACGGTGGCAGACGGATTGCTGGCCAGCTGGAATAGTTCAGGGAAGGTGTACGCCAATTTAATATTATCAATCTAAAGGTCGGACCAGAACTTAGTCTTCCACCCATCTGGACACATGTTTGATAATTATGAGATTTTACCATTATATGAAAGCTAACTGCTTTCTCGATCGACATATAATTCTAACTTTGTTTAGCTAATTAAACACCACGATGGACCCATCGAACTCCATAAATTTGGTCCATGTATTTGGTATATGTTAAAAAAGAGAAAAAAATGTTAACAAACTTGACAATTAATGGCCCCATGTACGTGTCTAATAAGAATGTGAAGTTGCTAACTGCATTGGGAATTTTTAATGAAATGCGGCCATCAGCTGTGGAATATGGTCTTATGGTCGATTCATGTGAGAAATTAATTCTTCTATCTTCCTTTTTTTTTTCTTCTAATAATCGTACACAAAATTTTCATTGTTCACTTTATGTAAATTGCGAACAAACAATTAGTTGTTATTGTCATTTAATATAAAAAAAATACTCATGAGAAAATCGATCAATAGATGAATATGTGAGTATGAAAATGCTTACCGTTGTATATTATGTAATCAGCAACATTAATTAGTGAATTATTTGTTATCCAAAATTCTTCATGCTCATGATGTATTTGGTTCATCGCTAATGAAGTTATAAACTTATTTTGTTTTGTTTTTATAATCGAAGTTGCGAACTTTTTGCTTACTAGGATCGAGCCATTTAACCACTTGATCTATAAACATAATTGGTCATGCATTAAGTTTCAGTTGTTCCAGTTTTTCTTCAGTTTATCTAAACTGGAGTGGCCCAACTCAAATAATAGCCATTAGTAGTCACAAGAAAACAATATATATACCTTCACTTTATATATATATATATATATATATATATATATATATATATATATATATAATCTCTACTACTATAATGGGAGAAGACCTTAGTGTAATTTGTCCATATTCCAATCCGTGCAACGCACGTGCTGGTAGATTTTTTTTGCCCTTTTCATTTTCCCTCCCAATTTTCCTCACGTGCACAACACGTGTATAGTACCAGTAATATTATAATGGAAGAAGACCTTAGAGCATCCACAGTGGTTTCTTATATTTGGCAAATTGCCATTTTATAGCAAACGCATCGCTGCAGTGGTTTTCTATTTTGCCATTTTTTGGCAAACATGCTATATTCGTTTCTCATATATGAGAAACAGAATAGCGATTCTCAAATTACGAGGGACGGTACAACATATACCGTCCCTCTTATTTTAATATATATTTTTTTTGTCAGACGGTATAACATATACCGTCTCGAAATTATTTATTATTATTTTTTAAAAAAAAGTGGGTCGGACGGTATAACATATACCGTCCCTTTTTTTTTAAAAATTAATTTTTTTCCAATCCAACGGTCAGATTTTGTCTTTAAGAAAGAAAGAAAGAAACAAAAAAAACCCCCCCAAATTCTTGGAATCTGGGGCAATTAGTGGGTAAGTTAGGTGTAGTTAAATAGGTTTAGTTAGTTTTTAATTAGGTTTATTTATTATTATATTATTTAATTTATTTAAATAATGTAGTTTAATAGTTAATAAGTAATTAATTTTTTTAAATTTATTTTTAAACGATGAGACGGTATAACATATACCGTCGCTCGCTTATTTTAAATGAGACGACAAATGTTATACCGTCCCGCACAATATTTTCTAAAAATTGAGAAACATATAGTAAACGACCACTGCAGCAAACATCGCTATTTGCTACTACTGTAGCTGCCATTTTTTAACATATGAGAAACACGACTGTGGATGCTCTTAGTGTCATTTGTCATTTTGTCATTCTACCAACATGTGCAACACACGTACATAACTAATATAAATGAGGTTTCCGGTTCAAATCATCCCTACGTCAGAGTTTTTATTTTTATTTTTTGAAATTATTAAAACGTGCATCGCACGTGTAAATTACTAGTAATATTATAATGGGAGAAAGCCTTAGTATCATTAGTAAATCTATCAATGCGTATAACGCACGTGCATAACTATTATAAAATAGGTCTTAGGTTTAAGTCCAGACTTCGTATGAATTTTTTACTTTTAAAAACTATATTTAGGAGGAGTTGTATTGTTGCAAATTTATCACCTTAGTAGTCATAAGAAAACAATATATATACCTTCAGTTTATATATAGAGAGAGAGAATATATATACCTTCAGTTTATATATATATAGAGAGAGAGGAAATTGACGACATAAATACTTATCTATATGCGAACTTGTTCATTTTTTGATGAACCGGATAGAGCCCAAAAGCTCCAGCCACACAATCAATTATATATAATAAAAAGTTCGTACAAAAGAAGTAAAACAGCAGAACATTTACAATGTGTAAACGATGAATAATCACTATATACAGAAGGCTAATCCCGAAAACTAAGAGACAAGGGATCGAGCAGGCCCAAACAATGAATGGAGCTTCGATCGACGACGGAAGCTACATCCCAACCTGATCGCAGGACGACACAGTAGAATGGCACTAGGATACCACGCTGCCGCTGCGAGGAGAAGGCAGAAAGAGCCGCAACCCACCAGTCAAACGTTCCATCCACACACGGAGCGAATCGACTATCGGCTGTTACACCGACCACCTAGAACAAAACAAAATCCAAAGGAAAAGGAGGCCCCGTTCGCTCCATACAAGAGCAAGAAAAAGGCTCCATCACAATTAATAAACATCACAAGGCAAAGGATAGGATGACCAGCATCACAAGCATAAGAGGGATCGAAATGGAGTTGCACAGCGATGCCCAGACACACATGAGAGCCCGAGCGCAGCCACAGAGACACTGCTAGCGGCCAGAAAACGATATACGAACTTGTTCATGAAGTAAACCATTTTGAGCGTATACAATAAATTATTTATTGTTTTTGTGGATTTAGCCAGCACCATTCCCACACTACATTGAAATTAAGCCACTATGATTAGCTACACCGAAACTTTAGAGTTGTGGAGATAGTGAAATAATAAGTATGTTGAAATATAATTAAACGGAGTGGCTCGTGGTAAGAAGCCTAATTTCCAACTATACAGGGGATGTGGTACGGACTTTCGCATACATTGTAGCTTCTTTAGGCTTGTTAGTAATAGTACCAACACTCATAGGTCGCATAAACTGTTCTCGGACAACTTTAGACACTTTCATTGCAACCTCATTTATTACTGCTGGACAAAAAACAAACAGTAACAGAATGATTAATGAGGCTTGATCTATAACAAAATACTCCCACGTTTTCATAAACAAATTCTTGTTAAAATTTAGCACCAGATCAATAAATCTCTCCGGACAAAGCTACTTGGTTAGGTTAACCTCCACACAAGCTCTTGCAAAAGCTCCTCGTAATATGAAACTTGTGCACACATCAATTTCCAAAGGTTATCATGCAATATGAACTATTTCCAGTATCATATCTCATACATAATACTTAATTTGAAGGAAGATCAGGAAGCCGCAACCAAAGCGCAGCCGTCTAAATAATGTTCGTTGACAGTTGAAAATGTGGCCTCCACTCTTGAAGGGCGGAAACTACACCCCCAATCACCCACATACCATCTTTCTCAACATATCTCATAACTTCTGAACATGTCTCATATCTTCTTCACCATTAAATTTGAAAAGAAAGTGTCCCTCCTGACATTAGGATGACTTCAAACTTTCCCTTAAGCTGTCATTTCTGACATAAGACTCGACCAACAAAACTAACATCAAATCGACGCCCAAAAAACTTTCCAGACAAAGCATATGTTTCCAACGTGAAAGCAAAGCCTCAACTATCTCCATATCAAACTTAAGAGTATCAGTAAAAACTTCTAGAAGTCTAGCAAGTTCTTTCGGTAGAGACCCTCCAATGCACATTTAAATTTTGTATTATGCCTGCAAATGAATGAGCACATTGAGACAAATCCCTGTGGACTAGGCTTTGAGAGAAAATCCCTCCCCGTCGAAGCTGCCATACCGTCACCGTCAATCACTACTGCAGGATTAGTTGCATAATCAACCTCACCGATTCCATTGACCTCTTGAAAGAAATCATAAATTGCAACAACCTTTGCGAAAAGTCTCACGATCTTTGATAGCAAATACCATTGCGAATTCATACACATTTTATATCTTGATATATAAGTACTACATGTATATCATTAGCTATTTGGAGTTTGGACCACAATAAAACCATAATGTCATTTTAAAACTTAAAATGTAATCTTTGCTCAACAAAAGGAGGGGAAAAAAAATCTGAAGAAAAAGTAATTCTAACAAATGGGCCAAGCCCAACTCTGCCTTTAAGTCCACCCCCAAGTCAATACTTTGACTGAGTCCAAGTCCACCAAGTCATCGTCCACTCTTTTCCTCCTTCCTCATTCTCATTTTTCTGCTTATTACCCCAAATTTAGAATTTAAATCAAAGTCCTCTTCCATGCTAACGTGCGCACGTCCCGGTTCTTCTCCAGCCCTAAATACCATGTAATTTCCCTTCTGGGTCTTCGTCATTGCATCGGTATTACCCTAAAACTTCACTCATCCCTCGTTTTTTCTACAATTTAAGTCGTTATAAAGAGGTTCCAGAAAGGGGCTGTTAAGGGTCAAGCTTGGGGTGTGTTTGGTATCGTGCGCATTCTGGTTCTCTGAGTGCATTTGGCATTGGGAAACACTGTACAGGTGAATCCCTTTTGTGGGTCTTGTTTCTTAATGGTGTGTTGATAATATTACTGCTGTTTAGTTGTTCTTGCATGTTCTTTTTCCCATGTTTTAGAAATGAACATGATGAGATGAGCTATATTGCATTTAAAGAGAGAGTAGGGAAGATTGAATTTTGATTTGTAGAGTGATCCTCCATTACTTTATCTGGTTTTGATAGAGAAGCCTTCGAAATTTAGAGTTGTAACTCCAAGATTAGGTCGGTTAATGTACTTGGGTGAGATACAATGCATGATCATTAGAAAGGAGAAAGGAATTCATATACTTGGTGAATGAGATGCGATGCCCCTCGTGTTTTTTTTTTTTTAAATTTAAAATTTATGACTTCATATATTTGTGCAATCTTTGATAGTAAATTATTCTCGGTAAAGTACTCGTTAGTTGTTTTTCAGGTGTCCGATAGTTCATATACGGGCCAATCAGCTATATTTTTTGTCACTCAAAGTTGTCTAAATAATGACTTGGTTCTCTTGCATATTCACTGGAAAAAGGACTTCACGGCAGCAAACTGTTCAGGGTGATGAAGGTACATTTGTCATTTATGGGTTTCATAAAATGTTTCACAATGTAACGTCTAGTGTTTTTTTAATTTTACTTTTATACATTTATATTTATATATTTTTATGTTTTAGATTGCTAGATTATAGCCTATCTAACACTGTCATCTTAAGCATATTATTGCATTACTAAGCTAGTTTTGATTTCAGTTATTTCAGGCATACAAAATGTGAAAATATATTCTTATAATGAATTAAGGCGTGCTACAAGAAATTATAGCGCTGATAATAGAATTGGGATCGGAGGTTTTGGATCTGTTTACAAGGTAGTTAATTTTCAAAACCTTAATAAATGTCAGCACCACCAAATTTATGTATCCGGGCTAATTGGTTATATTGGTTTATAGGGAACACTTGAAGATGGGACAGTTATAGCTATAAAGGTATTCCACAATCGCTCATTACAAGGTCAACAACTTTTCCTGAATGAGATTACAACAATCAATAATTTGGTCCATGAGAACCTTGTTAGGCTGTATGGCTGTTGTGTGGAAGGAGATCATAGAATGTTAGTCTACCAATATCTCATGAATGGTAGCGTTGGACAAGCCCTTCTCGGTAATATTAGTAGGTCTTGACTTTATATTGCTGGCTTTATTTTATACCTTATTGTAGAATATCAGGTATGAGATATTTGAGTATATGGCAGTTACTTTATGGGGTGTGGAATATATGTTATGAGACTGTAGAATATATCCTAATTATTCTCAAATGATACTTGTCAGTGTTTTTAGTAGAGAGTGCATCATCCGCTTAATTGCCCACTTAAGTGAAAGCATTGTTGTCACCGCTTCATTGGGGCTTGCAGCGCTCCAATGAAGCAGGTTCGATTGAAAACGGGTTTTTAAGCCAAAATAGTGTTGGTTTAAATAGTTTTGTGTATAAACCGGATTCAGTTACCTAATTAATAACTGTTTTTACCTAATTAATAACTGTTTACTAAAGAAAAGACCCTAGAAATTTTCCAAAATCCTTTTCAGCCTCTAGAGTAGAGACTGCACTCTTCCACCAATCTCCTCTTAGCCACTCCTCTGCTTCGACTCCACTCACATTCTTCCTCCTTCACACTCCTTGACTCATCTTAGCACCCCTCATCGACTTCTCTTCACCATATTAAAATTAAATAAATAAATTTAAAATATTAAAATAAACGAGTGATACGGTCGCGTAAGCGAGGAAGCGTGAAGCGGTCCTTCGACTGCTAAACTCCGCTCCGCGCAACTAAAAACCTTGATAATTGTTGATTTTTGTTGTATTACTTATGTGGTTAGGTTATCTCATTATTTATTTCTATGTTATACTTTCCATCGCCTCAAGTGATTTGGACATGTCACACGTAGACCTAGTAGTGCCTCCGTTAGAAAGAGTGATTTGATAAGTATTGAGGGTAGAGTTAGGAGCAGAGGAAGACCTAAACTAACTTGGGTGAAAACGGTGAGAAAAGATATGATAGCTTGTGACCTTACAGAAGATATTGTGCTAAACCGAGCAGAATGGAAAATCAGGATTCATGTAGCTGACCTCAACTAGTTGAGAAAAAGACTTTGTTGTTGTTGTTGTTGTTGTTGTTGTTATATTATACTTGCCAAGTGCAACACACTTGTGTAACCATATAAATGCCCCCTTGTGTATTTCAATGAATGAATCATTCAATTACTCCTCTCCATCAATAACTCTCTCGGAATATCAACGAGTATCTTACAGTTTTAGTTATCTTAATCGGATTTGTTAGCTGTCACTTGATTTCATGCTTATTGACATTTGCTTAGGTGGGAACCAAAATATCATACTATTCAACTGGAGGAGACGAACTAGAATATGTGTAGGTATTGCTCGTGGGCTTGCATTCCTTCATGAGGAAGTCCAACCCAATATCATCCACCGGGATATCAAAGCGGCTAACATTCTTCTAGATGGGGATCTTACACCCAAAATTTCGGGTTTTGAATTATCAATGCTTATTCCAGAAGATGCAACACATATTAGCACTGATATAGCTGGCACAGTGTAAGTTCAATCAATTGTGTCTTATTACGATCTCCTCCTTTCTTGTACATTTTTGTCTCCCTAATTTTTTAGATATTGGTTTAACTATTCATTGGCTAGTTTTGATTTGAAAATGCATGTAAAATATGTATAATGTCTAACTAATTTTGAAGAGAAATTATCCAGTGCTTATAATATTTCCAATAATGGAATTGATATGACCTAGTTAGACATTTAGGTTTTGTTTGACATTGTTTTGGCTCGAAAAATATACTTTTTTGGCTCTAAAAGCACTTTTAGATGCAAAATAGGTGTTTGGCACACTTACATAGAAGTGTGTTTAGCCAGAAACTGATGTAAAACTAACCCTAAATAGAGAATTTTCAAGAATCTTAAAGGATTAATTTTACCAACATGTAGTGTGAATCAAAGTTAGAATTTCAAACAATTAATCGGTTTGATGGATTTTCAAGAATTGAATTAAGTTTAACAAGCCAAATTAATAATTCAGTTCTAACAATCAATAATTAAATTCCTGATTGTTCTTAGAAAATAAAAGATGCAATATTAATTTGTACCCTAATTAGGTAAGTGGAACACACACTCTCAATATTTGTGGACGATAGTAAAATTAGATAATAATCTAGAGATGATAAAGCAGTATAATACAAATATTTGAAAAGTGGAAAGAGTATACCAAGGTTCGAAGAAATCGTCGGATCTCGGATTGGCAGCAACGCATAACACAGCAATCAGCAAACACGGTAAGAGCGGCTCTGACTTGGGCCACTTGGCTCTTCGGCGGGAGGAAGACAGCACGACGGCGGGACCTGCGAGGGGGGGTCGCCGACGGGACAGTCGTCGACTGGCGACTGAGTGACGGCGTCGACGGTGGCTCTGGGGTCGATGGGGGGCAGCAGCAAGGCTGTCGACGCTGGGGTGTGCTGGTCGTCGGAGGTAAAAGCGCCGGAGGATGGACCAGGAGGGGAGGAGGTTGACGATGGGGTGAGGAGTTCGATGGTGGCGTCGTGGGTGGTGTGCCGGATCCGTCAGTAATGGGGATTTAGGGTTTCGATGTGACGAAGGTTTGGGGGTGCAGGCAGCGGGGAGAGGGAAGGACGATGATGAAGGCGTTGGGCGATCGGGTTGATGGCAGCGGTGGTCGACGAAGGTGAGGGGAAGTGGGTTGGTCGGGGTTGAAGGTTGGGAGTCGGGAACTCAGAGGAAGGAGAAAACGAAGGTGAGAGAGAGGGAAGTAGGTGACGGCTATTGTAGGGTTAGGGTTTGATTTTAATTTGGGAAATTAGGGTTAGGAATTTATATTGGATTTGGGAATTTGGGAATTTGGGGATAGTTTCAGAGTTTATCACAAACCCTAAAAGTTTATTAGGATTTATCACAAACCTTAATAATTAGATCTCAATTATATCACACGAAAAGAGAGATGAAGAGCAAAACTCAACACAATATTTTTTTTTATATAATCAAGAGTGGCATGACTTCTCATTAATCTCATGGCCTATAAATAGGTTCAAAACAAATCTTGATACAAATCTCAAAATATTGTAAAAAATCTCAAAAATATTCTAATGCATAAAAGAATGATTACATATGGCTATAATTGCCAAAAACAAATATGGTAATGAAATAAAATCCTAAGCTAATGAAGCAATTATCCTAGACGATGCCTGCACTGATAGAAACGCCCGAATCGTCTAGAACCGATGTCCTCATCGGAAACACTTTCCCAAAATTACAATTTTTTTTCTTTCTCCCACCATACTTGAGGAGGTGCTTATAGATTTTCCACGAAGTGCTTTTACTTGTAGAAAATCTTGAAGTTCAACTTATTGTCTTCACAAAACTTTTGTTCACAACACTTTACGGCCACAACACTTTTTGTTCACAACTACACCAAACAAAGCCTTACTAAAGTGGATCACATTTATTAAAAGTCTTGATGTACTCACCAGTGTGATATTCATTACCACTTTCAATAAAAAAATAATTAAATTATTCACCACCATTAATATAAAAGTTAGATAGTATTGGGCCATGAATTGATGTTTCCCACTTTTGAATTATTGGTGCCCACCTAAGTTGGCTTCACATACTCATAAATGGCTTTAAATTTAGAAACAGAGATTTGAACCCCTCAAAATCATATTTGTGTTCATGAATGGAATATTCTTTGTCTAGAGCATGTCAATAATAGGGTTGTATCTAGAACTTCCTAGACTCCTTTCCTTTGAAAATTTAAGTTCTTTTATTTCCTAACATTCTATCATTTTGTGAATAGGGGTTACATTGCACCGGACTATCTTAGGACTGGAATAGTAAGACCGGCTTCAGATGTTTACAGCTTTGGTGTTCTTCTATTGGAGATAATTAGTGGAAGACGTATCTGCAGGGTTGGGCCACCATATGAAGAACAAGATCTTTGTAGCATGGTATGTATAATTTCTTGTGCCAATCATTCTAACTTTGTGATGATGTTTTATATATACTAGTACTATACACGTGCTGTGCACGTGGGGAAAATTGGGGGGAATGAAAAGGTAAAAAAAATTCTACCAGCACGTGCGTTGCACGGTTTGGGATATGGACAAATACTAAGGCCTTCTCCCATTATAGTAGTAGAGATATATATATATATCCAAAATAGCACTTGTAAGTGTCGATTTTATTCCAAAAAAGCATTTGACGTCACTTGGTCGAGAAAATTCCAAGATTATTCCCCTTATTGAATTTTTCACTGATAAGACACACACTTCTGGAATGTCCAAAATATCCTCTTCTTCTTTAGATGCTTCTATCTTCTCTTCGTTTCCACCATTGTGAGTTGTTTTGCTAATAAAGAATTGAGTATTTGGGTGCTTTTTGGCAGGTTTGCATTATCTCTCTTCTCATCTCATCTTCTAAATTTTTCTTAACCTCCAGTTCCTCCTCCAATTCCACTTTCTACTCAAACTTCTCCATTTGGTTCTACACCATATATATGGTCTAGGTGTTGGCCGAAATTGAAACCATGTCAGTAATATTTTACCAATTGAGGCCTTTATAATATTGACTAATACTCCCCTTATCATTTTAATCTGTGACAATTAATGACGTTCTTTCTGTCCACTATCTATAGTTAGGATCATACCTTTATCAAGATCAACATCCTTAAGCCTTCAGTCATCTGAAATTAGTCCTGACTTCACTATCGTGGAACCTTTGCTTTTATTACCTATACAACTAGGGGTTTTTTTTTTGTTTTGTTTTTTTTTGGTTTTTTGGCACATTTGTTTAGAATATATTGCCTCTTACACTTTCAACCGTGGTTTATTGAAGAACCGTCCACAGCAGGATTATTAAAATTTCAAGCTTGCAGATTTTTGTGAGTTGTTTACAATTTACATTAAGCAACCTTCTCTTGGTGAGGCTCCACAAAACAACCTATTTATTTGTTTATTAAAAAAAAACCCTTTATGGGGTAGTCATAATGTACTTCATTCTTGTATCAGGGCATTTAAACTTCTATTATATCTGTAACTTCTGTAATTCTGTAATGCCATCTATTTCCATCTCTTAGTACTGAACTCTCTGGATTTTTATTTTGCTTTGGATGGGGAGTTTCTTCCCATACTTTTAATTAAAATATATATACATATTAAAAATCCAGATTTCTGGTAACAGTCTGAAACTGAGATTCCTAACCTGTCGTTCTGAAAATTAAAATTTATCAATACAGCTCTTGCATTTTAAGGATATAAGAAGTTCAGACTTTTTTTAATTCTTTTTTTACAAATTTTCAGTAGTACCATACATCCATACACAATGCGTGTGCATGTAGCCTTTACTTTCATTATATGTTACTTTCTTGTTCGTAATTTTTTCATTAGTCCCTATATTTGACGTTTGGGTTTGATTTTCAGGTATGGGAACTCTACGAGCATGAGGAGCTTGAGAGTATTATTGACCCCACTTTAACTGATGATTTGGACATCGAGGAAGCATGCAAGTTCTTGAAGATTGGCCTTCTATGCACTCAAGATGCCTTCAATCTCCGCCCGTTAATGTCCAAGGTTGTTCAGATGTTAATAGGCGAGAGAGATGTGACCTCTGAGAGGATCACCAGGCATGCTATAATCTCTCCTTTTGTGGACGGCGATATTGGAAGCGAGAATGATGACTTCTTTGGTGATTCGCCGTTTTCACCAAGAGACTGACCATGGATGAAGTCTTCACTGAAGTGAGAGATTGACGTATCAGGAAAAACTACTTTGACCCAAGGTACGCAGTTTCTATATGTAGATCTATTGCATGTAGCACTATGAATCTTGTCAGGTACTATTGTAAAAAAAAGTGTTGGCAATGTATTTATGAATTTAATGGTCAATTATATTACTTTTTATAGTTCATACTATTCTCTTGATTAATCTACATTATATAGATCAAACTTTGATGTGGATTAATTGTATTATAGTCAATATATGAGAGAACAGAAATTGGTCAGAAGACTGATATGTTTCTCAAGCTATTTTAGACCAGATCATCTAGTATGTAGACAATTCACCTTTTTACCTTCCTGGTTTGGTTTTTAACTTTATTCTTTGTTTGGTCGAGTATTCTTCAACAAGTTCAGTTACAAGTTATTACCATCAGGTTGTTTATCATCTGTATGCCACCTTAAGAGATGTTATGCATGAGTGATATTTGCTCTACCAAAGTGGGAATCTTGCCAAATTTCAGGGTAACTTGGAACTGCCAGATGAAACAAATTGACATATAAATGGCAATTTAAAGCTTTAACTTGGCATCCCTGTACTATCAAACTGTTTGTACTTTGAGATTCTTTTGTTAGGCTGAATGTATTTAATTGTGGTCCATCTCTTCTTCGAGCAAAGCATGATTATTTACTTGATTGATTTGAAAGTCAGTTGAAAAGTGTGATACTTGTCAGACGTGTAGTTAATTATGCTCGTTCATTCTTTAACAAATTAGTTAATGCTACTGCCTTAGATGCATAACTCTTGACAAATCTCCTATGGCACCCAGCTAATCCCAAGAAACTTCTTAGCTGCTTAATGTTTTGTGGGGTAGGCCAATCTTGAATAGCAGAACTTTGGAAGCACAAGCTTGCACACCTTCAACAGATACCATATGACCCAAATTCTCCAGTGATTGTTTGCCAAAATCACATTTACTCTTTTTAACATAGAAATTATTTTGCTCCAAAACTCTCAAAACTGTAGCCAATTACTGCAAATGAATTTCCCAATCCTTAATATAGATTAGTATGTCATCAAAAAAACCCAAAACAAACTTTCGCAAGTATGGTTTGAAGATAAGAGTTCATGGCAGCTTGGAAGGTAGAAGGAGCATTTGTAAGGCCAAAAGGCATCACAAGGAATTCATAGTGACCATCATGAGTGTGAAATGCAGTCTAGTGAACATCCTCTGCCCGAACTTTAATTTGGTGATACCCAGCTCTAAGATCTAGCTTTGTGAAAAACTTTGCTCCATGCAGCTCATCAAATAGCTAATCAGCAGTAGGAATAGGGAATGATCTTTGATAGTGATTGAGTTTAGAGCCCGATAATCTACACAAAAACTCCATATACCATCTTTCTTCTTTACTAATAACACTGAAGATGAAAGTAGGGTTCTTACTGTGTCTAATTATTCCCTCCTGCAGCATTTTCGATACTTGCTTCTCAATCTCATTCTTTTGGAAATTAGGGTATTCATAACGTTTGCAGGAGTCATTCCTGGAATAAAGTGCAAGGGGTGATCATATTCTCTTGAAGGGGGTAGCCATGTAACCTCAGAGAATAATGTTGCATGATGTTGCAATAGTGATTCAATATCAGTATGTATATATTTGTGACGACTGTTGCTCCTCTTGCAAAACCGAATGATAAAACACCCATATAGCATTAGTATTTATCTCCCTCCTTAATGAATTGAGCTGTATTTGGGAAGGACTTTGGCTTCTCCAACCTGCAACTTCACATTATGGCCTTCAATGTAAATTCCATAGTCATCTCACTGTAGTTGAACACAGTCTTCCCAGTAGCCTTAACCAATGTATGCCTAGCACCACATCTGACCCATATATTGGTAAAATATAAGAATCAATTAAAAATGAATACCCTTGAATAATGACAGGTACTGTTTTGCATTGCCCTTCACACTGTAATGTTTCACCATTTCCCACCATCACTTCAAAATGAGGAGAAGGTTGTATTGGCAAGTTGAGGAATTTGACTAACCTTTCTTGCATAAAATTGTTAGTGCTCTCGGAGTCAATCAAAATTTGAACTGAGTTCTTATCAATGGATCCCTGAACTCTCAAAGTTCGTAGAGAAACTTGCCCTGGAAAAGCCTGAAAGGAAATCTCTGGTACCTGAGTGCTAGTGGAACATATATCATATTGTACTGGATTCTCCAAAGTGTGGTGTGTACTAGTAGCTTGTGCATTCTCCTCATCATTCTCTTCAGTTAACAGCATAAGAAATTTCCTCTGACACCTGTGACCTGAAGTATATTTCTTGTCATAATTAAAACAAAGCTCTTTCTCTTTTCGAGATGCCCATTCCGCTGGTGGAATCTTTCTAACAAATAATTTCGACTTCTGATTGTTGCTTTGGGATTGACTAGCTTGCCTTGGAGTTGGTAATAAAGGAGGAAGTGTACTAGCTGGTGGAGGTTTCCATGGAGGTCTCTGATAACTACCTCGACTACCCTGATATCTACTCTTAATGACTTTATCTTCTTGTAATCTAGCTATCCCCATTGCATCCACTAGAGTCTTATGAGGCTTATGAGCCAAAACTTTCCTTTGTATCTCATGCTTTAATCCTGAGATATAGTTGCTCAATACATGACCCTCAGATAAGCCTTTGGTTTTATTAATCAGCATATCAAATTGATCTTGATACTCAGTCAAGAGGAGCCACAGGAAGGGGAAGGTACACCACACGAGGGATGAAGGACCAGTACGAGGGAGTTTGGAACTTGCACATGTGCTGATTTTTGATGTATTTTGGGATCGGGTGTTGTATTTTGGTTGTATGTGGGGCACATGTACAGTTTCGTGTCGGTATTTTGGTTGTAATCTCTGTGTATATTAGGTTCATGTATTTTGGGAATTCGAGTCAGTCACTACCATATACGGTAGGGAGACTCATTTTGGAATTGGAGAATGAGTTTCATGGCCCGCATGTGGGTGGCATGAACATCATTGTCCGAGTTTGAATTATTGTTTTATTAAAAACTTTTTAATGAAACAGAGGGGGGGTTCGGCCAACCTATTATGATAAATAAAAAAAAAAAAAAAAATTAAACAATTGTCCCACATGATCCACAAATGGTGACACTCCAAATCTAGTATCGCTTTCCTTCTCAAATACTTCCCAGTTATGAAAATCACCATTTCATATCTGTATTGAAACCAAGCCAAAGCTCTCCCATCTAATTGAAATGACACTATATGAAGTTTTTGCTCTTGAGGTATCGTATGAAATGCAAAATACTGATTCACTTTAAACAGCTAACCCATAGGATTGTTGCCATCAAATCTAGGGAAATCCAATCGAGGATTCTTGAAATGAGTATCATGCTGTGAGGCTGGTGGTGAAGGCCTTACAATGATTGGATTCTTTGGCAATACTGATCTGTTACGGACCTGATCCATCTTCTCCTCCATAACTGCAAACCTTCGAATCATGTCAAAAAACAACTTCTTCTAAGCTTCAACATCATTTGAGAGTCTGCAGTTGTTCGCCATGGAATCTAGTCGTCTCTCACTCACACGTCGTCCATCCATCGATCGCCTACCCTCTGCCAGTGCCGAAGTTCAGGGTGAAAGCACCAATTGATACGATGAGATTACTCTGTTATCGATCAAACTCAGATTCTATGGATTCAATTCATTCAATCTCTGACTTAGCAAAATCAAGAGATGTGAACTAGGGTTTAGAGATAGATTTGGGGAAGAATGATTTAGAAGAGGACAAAAAAGTTTGTTACAATTGCTAGATACTTCTCCCTCCCTAATCTTCCTTATTTATACATTCTCAAGTTTACATCATAGCCTTACACGTGTCTAACCAATTACCCGCCAAAACCTGCTTCAAACTAGTTGCTGATTTATTACATGCACTCTATATGCAAATGTAATCTTCCAAATGCCCAGGTCAGGCTTTAATCCGCGCGCCTCTTCTCTCTTCACCTGCATCGTTAGTAGCTGCATCAGGTGTGTTTTGAATTTATGAAACATTATATGAGATTCCTATAAAAACATTCTCGTGGATTATCTCAACCAGAATTGCATGTCTCAAATTTGATAAAATTAAGGGGATATCAAATTATTTGAAATTTGTCAAAGAGTTTGTTTTCTCAAATACATTTTGTAACTTGTAAGCTAGCAATGGTTGCTTGTCACCAAGATAGCAGTCTCAATTCATCAAGTTTAGCTGCACTAATCATTCAGTAATGAAGTAGTAGTACAGTGTGTTTTGAACCATCCCTCTCCTAGATAATAATGGGAAGAAAAAAAAGATAAAAATCTCTTTGACCACATGAAAACTTGGGTATAAAGGCTTTGATATTGTTCCATCTCTCATTTCGACATATCAAAATGTTCAGTGTCAAATACTTATATTATCAGTAAGGAGAGGGAGAGAGATCCAAATTGACCAAAGAAATGGCAGAAAATTACAATCCTTTCTCAGTTTGAAGTACAACTTCCAATGGCTTAAGAAGAATGAAACTGAATTTAGCAGTTGATGAAAATATACAAGCAAATAAGAATGATAATGCTATACTTGGGATGCGGCATGGGTTTTTTTGTGTGCCTTCAATTTGCAACCAAGTTTCTCTATAACAACACAACAAAGCCTGCCTGCCAAGAACAAACATATGAAGTACTTCGGTTTTATATACGACTGGAAGAACTCTCCATTCATTTTATTTAACACTGATCATCAACCCTAGTCAATATCCAAGCATAAAACAAACACCTCCAATTTAAATCTAAGATATTTCATACATTTGATGCAGAACTGACTACGGAAAGCAGCTCCAATGCCGAACTTTCAATCCTTTTATAAATTCTATAAGAAGAGTGGCAACTTCTGCTCACCCATTGCATACGAGATTATATTCTTCTTGAGTGGCCCAATGTACTGAGCACCATGCAATGCAGCAGCTCTCAAGATATTTACAGGTCCGAGATCGACAGAATATGCCTTTTGAAAACCATCGAGGATCGCCATCATGGTCACATTTGCAGTCTTCCTCTCCTTCTCGTACTTCTTCAGTACTGAGTGCTGCATGAAGGAACAGGGCTTGTGAACTTGATATTAATCCATAAACACAACAACAAAGAAAAATATCAAAAAACCTTTCTGAATGTCTAAAAGTTAGGATTTCGCTAAATTTCTTCGTGGTAATCAAATGGACTAGATCAGAAATTTATGTTGTGTAGGAAAACAAATATATCAACTTAATAATTTCCAACATCTTGCACATATAAAGTTAAGTTTATCTTCTTTTAGTAAAAGGTGGAAAAATTATCCCACCCAAAGCTCAGTTTATTCCTACACGTACATAAACCTTTCTTTTGAATATGTGACAACTCCTATGAGAAACATAGTTGTGAAGATTCAACTATGTAAAAGTTTAAACTCATTGATGATTACCATCCACGAGATAAATTGCAGGACTTGGATAAATCAGCTTTAGATGTGCTTGATGAATGCAAGGCAAGATGGGAGTGTTTGGTTGGTGCTTTGATCTGGTCTCCTTTAAAGAAGGTAGTATTTTCCAAATCCTGGGCTATATGAAAATTTTGGATAGATTTTCTACAATAATAGGTTTCCTACTCAAACTAAGATTATGCAATGAGAAATTATCTAGAACGTAAAAAGTTAGTCTTTGGGGAAAAAGTTGTATTAAAGAACAAAAGGAGTATTAAATTTGATGACTTTGTGTATTTCATTAAATTTTGGACAGAGTTACTTCCAGCTGCCAAGAAACAGAAGGTTAATCTGCAGGCTATTGACTCTGTGGTGGCACCCCTCAACCCTGTCAGTAATCAGCCAGTTTCTTCCACCTCTACTGCTCTTGTTCCTCTAGCCCTCATTGATGACTGAAGGTTTTCCCTTTGGAGGCACATGCATGAAGACCCTGAAGCTGTTGCTTAGTTTGATGATTCAATTTGTACATTTGCTTGTCTTCTGCATATTGTCTTGCTGATACTTTAAAGTTCTGTATCCCTGGAACTGTCTATGCTGCACTCATTTGACTGAGAGGTAGTGAATCTCGATTCACTATTTTGTTATTGCTCCAGTCCTGATGTAAGACCTTATTTACTATTTTAAAGTTTTTGGCTGTAGTCCTTTAGGACTCGTATCAATTCTATCCAAAAGAGAAAAAAAAAACTAGGATGAGGTTCTTTAGGAAGTCCTCTCTGAGGCCTGTAAAGGGTGTGTTGGTGAATTGAAGGTACCCAAATTTCTTCAGTTCTTTTCTTTGAAAATGGAATCTCTCCTGTCACCATAACGTTGGACATATTCCGTCAACATCTAAGAAGAAGGTTGTGTGCTCCGCTCTCTGAATCCCCTATACTGGTCAATATTCTGCATTCCAGATTGCATTGCGTCTGTCTCTCATTCTCCATTGGGTGTCAACTCACACTCCATATACTCCATATCAACATGACATGCACTTACCAGACATCTGATTAAGCATAATTACATATCTGATTAAGCATAACTCATGGTTGAATACTTTCTTGTATTTCATTAGGAAAAGAAAATTGTTGATGTTTTATCCATTATATCTGCATTTCAGCTATATCCATCACTCCTTTAACCCATAAGACATTTGTTATTCTCACCAATTCTCAAAACCAGTTGCTAATATCATATAGCCTAAGCAAAAGGGGGTATGGCACAGCCCTTGCAGCCTCTACACGTGAAAGGACAAAAAAGCATGCAAGGGAGGGAAGAAAGGAAGGGGATCAGCAGGAGAACATGGGGGCAACCTTAGTACAAGAGACTAGCTATGCAAGCTAGAAATTAAATGTCATAGGAACTCCATTAATGACCATGATATTTCATCCACAGTTTTACAATTGAGTAGACGATAAATCCTATTTTATTCTATCATGTAAGCCACTGCGAGAATAAGATGCAAAATTTTACATCGAGGTAAAGCAGTACTCAATCAACTTGTATTCTGAAAGGACGCTCTGGAAGGGTTGAAAGGTCTTAGGTGATACCAAGTAGCGAAAAAGAACAAGGGCAAAAATGCCTTTCCTCCCTAATTGGGCTATGTTTGTATTATTTTAGAGGGCCTTCGAATAAATGTTAGTTTTAAAATGTACAAGTGTGGGGGGCTCAAAACACATTATAAAAACTAGGGTCTTTCCTTCTTCCTACAACACCTCAATAGGTGCTTTTAGCATTTCAGGAAGTTGCTTGATCACTTGAATTTCGATTCCATAAGAATCTAGAAGTCTGTAGTTTTGAATTTACCCTAAATACTTCCATACTGAATTATACAGCAACGAGCTTAATTGGAGCATTACATCATTTGTTTGAGCATGACATTTTTCAAATTACATTTTCCAACTTTAAACCAGCTCACATTCTAATGGAGGACAGCAAAAGGAGGCAATACACTGGAGCATTGCATTATTTGGTTGATCATGATCTTTAAATAAATTTAAGGAGACTAAAGTCAATATAAGCATGTAAAAGTTGAATGAATACCTCTCCAATATCGGCGCCCACCAAAAGACCTTCAGCAATGACCTTTGATAAAGCTGAAGCGTCTCCAAATCCTAAATTTACCCCTTGACCAGCTAAAGGGTGGACGGCATGTGCTGCATCACCAATAAGCACCACTCTTTTCGATGCATATTCATGAGCATGCATCAGGGATAAGGGAAATGCCATTCTTTCTGAGACTAAATTAAATACTTTAGGTGGCACCTGAAAGCTTTCTGCTGTAGATAGTGTTTTCTGTCCGGTTAACCAAGACAATTTATCCAGGAATTGATCAAGAAAATTAGAGTCAGGATGCGAACCATAACCATAATCCAAAGCATAATTAACTGCATTTACGAAATCACTCTCACTCATTGATTTGTAATTTGAAGCTTCTTGTGGTTTCATTGTCCAAACAATGTTGCTAAACTTATCACCTATTGGTAAAAGTGCAATAGGACCAGAAGGAAGAAACCTTTGCCATGCACAACGGCTTTCCACTGTATGTTCAACTGTACAAATAATTGCACTTTGCTCATATTTCCATCCAGTGGTCTTAACTCCAGTTAACTCTCTGACACGTGACTTGGCACCATCAGCGCCAACCTGTTATAAGCCAAGCAAATAAGTGTAATTATCTGTTAGTACAGAGAATAAGTATGATCCCAAGCCAATTTTTGCAGCATTCATAAGGCGGTGATTGAATTGGCATAAACATCAATTGCATGTGGCCTTAGATTGTTTTAACTAAAAAATGTTCTATTTGCAATGTAGTCCATTTAATTACATATTGTAGAGCCCCTTGTTATACCTTAAGTAGACAAAATTAATTTTTAATGAAAAATTAATAACAACGAATTAAATTCCTACTCGAATTCAATAATAATTATACTGTTACGCAAACAGTATAATTCACTATCAACAACGAACAAAAGGAAGATATTGTATCTTCAATTCGAACCTTGATAATCGTGAATTAAAGGGACTGTTTCGCAAACAGCGTATATCATTGTACACAAAACACAGAAAGAAGATATGTTATCTTCAATTCCAACCTTGAATGTGGTGAAGAAAAAGACAGACTGAGGCTTATTGAAACAATGTCCTTAAGACGTTTAATTCTGCCACTGTTACGGTGTATACAGGTTATGCGGCAGTCGTCTCCCAAGATATAACAGTCAGAACTCCATTAACTTACACTAGAATAATGGAGACTCGGTCGAGAAAGGATATGACAGTGTTTTGTGATATGTCTATACTGATACAGGGTGGTAGGGAAGATATGAATCGGGCTCAATTTGATCAGAATCCAGTCCTATTTATAGCCCTAAGCCCTTGGCAGTTGTTGCAACTGTTCAGACAAAACTGTCATGACAGTTTCAACTGCCCGTATCCAACCCGTATCAAATCAGAACTGAATTTTGCAAAAAATACGTTTACTAAGCCTAAGCCCGGTCCGGCCCGGCCAGACCGGGCGCGCACGTGTTTCACACCGGCGCCGAAGTTGGGTGTGTTCTCCCTCCGGAGAAAATATTCGTACCCCTAAGAGCACAACCCTTTGGCTCAATTTTTAACTTATAACTTCAATTGCTTTTTGCTCCTTTCCGATATGGGACTAACTTTCAATGTCACATATCAAGCAAAAGTCCAATTCTTCATTTTAACAAGCTAACTTCGGAGTTTAACCAAGGTAGCAACAAAAGAAGTTCACTGAGAAAGGCGTTTTCAAAGGCGATTTCAAATTCCTTCTCCTCCCTCTTTAGATCCCCAGATCCGCTCAAATCCGGCTCTTCTCCGCCGACCCTCCTTCATTAAAGTTGTAGATCACGCCGTGATCTACCTCCTCATCCCCTCACCGGTCGTTTTCCTCCCCATTGGCGCTCAGGTCCTCTCATCGCTTCTCGCCGACGAGTCTAACTTCTCTCCGCCCCATTGGCGCCGGTCGTTGTGCTTCCTCTCAACCCTTCTAGCTAGTCTCGGCGCTTGTGCGTTCTTGGCCCTAGGCCCGTCGAGGGTTTTGTTCCCTGATCGTGTAGATCCAGCGGAAGTTGTGGGTCTCTTGGTCTGGTAGCAGCGAGTCATCGTCCGGGGCTATCGTTGTTGTCCGCGCTCGTTCCTAGGGGCCGGAGTTCGCCGCATCGCCCTCCACCTGGCGGTTGTAAGTTTCTGCTCCTCTTGCTCTCTGCTACCTTCTCTGTTATTGGGATTTCTGGCTGGTGCCATTTAGTGTGAGCGTTTGCTCCGAGCTTTGCTCCCGTTTCTCCTCTCACTTTACCCTCCAGCTTCCTCTTTTTCTCTTCTCTCTATCCTGTGACATTGCCTTCCCCATCTTGATAGATTGGGGATTTGGCCTCTCTATTACTATTTCACTGGTAGACTGTAGAGGCTTTGTCGGTTTTCTCGGCTTCGGCCTTGATATCTCGGCTGTTGGGATTGGTTAGCAAGGTAGAGTACTCTTCTTTGCTGGTTCTCTTAGTCTTCTTGTTAGGGGTTATTGGTTCTCCTTTCTCAATTGGATGATCAGCTCTCTGTTCGGCCCTATTCCATTATTGGTATTTTGAGTTGGGGTTTTTTGTTGACGGTTTCTACCATGGTCCTTTCCGACCCGGTTGCTCCGCTTCGGGTTTGCCACAGATGTCTCCAACCTGGGCATTTGAAGCGTGAGTGTGGTTATAAAATGAAATGTTTCTTCTGTGATACATTCGGTCATGCGCGCAGTCGCTGCTTTGCCCTTCAAGATCTTCTTGGCCTCCCCAGAGGCCGCCCTTTACCATCTAAACTCATCTCTTTCCTTAATTTCCCTCTCTTGAAGAGTAAGCTTCATGCTGGCTCAGCTTCGAAACGCAGTAGCGTTTCTGGTCAGGAATTGGTTTCCTACGTAGTCTTTCCATCTCCACATTCGAACTCTTCGAGTTCAGCCCATGCTCCTTGTGAGTCGATAACGAGACTTCTCCTTCCCAATATTTCTAATCTCTTTAAAGATCGTAAGGTCTTTTCTAATCTGTTTCCCTTCCCTCGTTTAGGTCCTTTAAGAGGACATCCCCAATCTACAGCGAAGTTTTCTGCGTTAAGCTGGATTTTGAATTATAATACGGTTTTGTACAAATCCTATTCGTCTTGCCATCACGGGCATCGTAGTGCGGTGGGAGACTCTGGATCCCGCAACATTTCTTTCCCAGCTCCTTCGGTCAAAGCAAATGTTCCTTTGGAGACTCCTGATCTGAGTTATAAAAGTCCTTGCCCAATGACCATTTCTGTGCCCCATCTGTCGATGCTCTCGTTCCATGCTTCGGGTACCATCTTCTCGCTCTATCAAAATTTATGGGAGCTATTTTCGATTGTTCTTTTACGCAGGGAGTTATCGCGCTTCATGCTATCTCTTCCCCTCAAGTCTTCTCCGAGCCTAGCCCAATCTCCGGGCTTAGTTTCCTCCCATCACTCTAATTCCATCTCCATTCCGTCTTCGGTGGATCCTAGTGTTCTCATTACCCCTCCCGTTCCCTATAAAGACGAAGTGGTTTTGATTACCACAGCTTCGACCTCATCCCCCATTGGTGAGTCAGTTCCTCCTCCCGTAAAGCGTAAACGCAAGAAGCTGGTTGATAATCTTAGACCGATTCGAGTGAGTGCGCGTATCCTCGCCAGGCAAGCTATTGACTTGGCAGCCCGTCGGTGCTCAGATTAGTTCGAGCGTTGTTAGATAGGCAGTATTCATTTGTGCCGCTTGCGTTTCTCCTCGGTGGCTGCCGCGGTCTATTGGTAGCTCCTGGTAGGCTGTCTTTCTTAGCCGGCGTTTGGCTTGCCGCTCCTCTGATTTCTTCTCCTCTGGCAGGTGAGCAAGGGCTGCTGTGTCCCTATGCGCGAGTTTCTTTCCGAGCTATTGGATTTATCTCCCCGCTCAGCGACTGCGCCTCCGATTGTATTATTGCTCCCTTATTAGCGTTCTTCGCCTCCTAGTTAAGATTTCATTGTATTTAATTCGCCCTGGTTGTTTTACATCTTGTAAAGCCTTTTGATTATTATTTGTATATGTACTGTTATTTTTTATTAATATATTTTTGATGGCTGGAGCCTTTTGGCTCTATCCGATACATCAAAACAAGCTAACTTCGGAGGCGAATATTTCATTCATTTAAAATCCGTTTTGGACATGTGAGAACATCATTTTATACGTCTTGATGAGTAGAATACGATGGAACCGATTTCCAATACCTCTGAACTTTTTCAATTGTTGTTAAATCCCCCAATTTGTTCAGTCAGTCTTAGTTACTTTATAATACATTAATTTTAATGGTAAATTATGTGCATCCTGTTACACACTTCTCCCCTTCTGTTCCCAACAGATTCAACAGCTCGAACAGGTAGGTTAGATGGAGAACCCATTAACTAAAGCTCCCCATTTTCCAAAACTGCTATCCTCTGGTTCCCTTCATCCCTCAAACTGCTTTCTTCCTCTGTATTCTTTCTTGTTCATTATTTTCTCACTATGAAAGGCAGGGGTATTTAAACTAAAAAACAATCTTTAGTTAGTTCACCATTTCTGGTTAAGTAGATGGTGGAAATTGATAACTGGACCTCAAATAATAGCAGGAAATTGGGAGACCTAAATGCAATGAACAATTTTTAGGGATCTAATATCAAATTTCCATAATTTAAGAGGCTAAATGGCAAAATACAAAAATTTAAAAATTGTCTTCTTGACACTGAACACTGAGCGAGGAAATTGGAAAAAAGCAATTACCACCAATTTAGCGTAAAGGTTCTTTCCATCATCAAGATCCACCTTAACTAAACGATTATGATCTACATTGCTGTCAAAAGATGTGGTCCCAGTAGATGGAGAATGTGAAGGGATTGTCATTGAGGCCAGTCTTGAGGAGTGAAATGTCTTCTGGATATCAGCATTCTGCACAGAAATTAGTAATTATCTGGGAATCTCAAATTGCATCTAAATATTGTTTTAATTGTAGAAAACATAAAGCATGAATACAAAAATCAGTGCATATCTCAAAACATATAATATGTGGGACAAGGCCTAGGGAAGGTACAGGAACTTGTAGGAAAAGCATCATAATTTAACAGTAATAGCGGTATTTGCTGGCACCAAGCTAGTGGAAATCTAGATAGGGGAAAAAAATCGGCAAAATAATTATCCAATAAAACTAGAGAAGTTATTAGCACATGTTATTTTACTTGAGTACAAATGAACAAATACAATTTGTTGGTTCTACACAGAGTAATGCTATCGTACTCATAATTTTGTGGTCCCACGAGGAGAAGGTAGTTGCGGCAGTGGTCGGGAAGGAGAAGGAGGTGGGGGGGGGGGGGGGGGGGGGGGGGGGGGGGGGGGGGGGAGGGGGATGGGGGGGGGCCTGTTGGGAATTTTTTTAGAATATTTAATATTAAGTATCGACTGAAGTGGTATTCAGAAGCGTGACACATCAGAGTGCGAACTGTTGGGTTCTTTTTATTTTTTATTAAGTATTAATTGAAGTGGTATTAAGAAAGGTGACACATCAGCGTTGCCATATATAGGATGAGTATATTGAGAGTACAAAATTGTGAGTATGATTAGCATTACTCGTCTATATAAGATTTTTCTGCCAGCACTAAGATACAAATATGATTGTCCGCAATGGTTGTGTACATATATGCAGATATATGAATTGTTCGGCTTCAATTAGATCTCCCATTAATGTTTGTTATAATCAACTACCTTTACGCTTTAGGATACCAGCAATAATATCACAGAAGATCGAGTTGGGCCGGGATATCTTGAGAATTATCCAAAATGTATGTTTTGAATATGCTTTAAACTAGCTTTAAACTAGATAATGGACCTGGGAGAAGGCATCAGAGTGTTCAAGGCTACTGGATGCCCCACCAAATTTTAAGGAACTTTGGGTTGACACAAAGTTCTGCATACTTAGCTGGGAGATACGGCTGGCATGGTTTATTGCTGTGACAGTGATTACATGGGTCCTAATAGCTACACAAACACATCAGCTACAACAGGAATCTTGCAAATCCATTCCAAGTAGATTCACTCACATTATGCATTTAATATCCTCAAGCAGGGATTGAGTCAGCAAGGAACGGATGAAGATTTCGGGCACCTTCCTAACATAGTGATGGTAAGATGACAAGGTGATTCCGGTTAGGGCTACTCTTAAACTAGGTACCCTGGTGGGATCATGATCTTGTTATGAGGATATTTGCCTCTTCTCCAGAGATAATGGAGTTGATTAATCTCTTGTGGTTTTTTAGCTGAATTAAAAAGAAGAACTGGGTTATTTTGCTTCTATTTTTGAATTGCAATACTCCTTGCTCTGTTTTGATTTTGGTTTCATTATCTCTTTAATGAAATAGGTGGAAATAGGTGGTCATACTCCACCTTTCCTGACGAAACTAAGAAATAAAAAAATAAAAGAGTTAATGGACCATCTAATTTAAAAATCTGCATAATCAGATTTGATTTACATCATACAAACTAGTAATAATTTTTTTATATAAAAAATTCGAAAAGATTCTACAAATTTTACATAATAATTATGTAATCGCTTTCAAAAGTATCCAAAATGAGGATAGTCTCACTTTAAAAAAGGTAATGGACCATCTAAACTGCAAATCCCACCACCGAATGTGATTTACATAATTCAAATTACTTAGAAGAATTTTTAAAGGATTCAATATATATCTTTCAAGATGTGATCACAAAATCGGTATTTAGAAATTGCCTACCTTCACATAAGTTTCATTCACTTGGAACTCGTCCAAATTTAAAATTTTTGTTCCTATAGAGTTTTACTGATAGATGAAATCCAGTGGCGTGAGTTTCTAATTTGGTGGTCAGTTATCCTCCTGCAGTCCAGATTATTTGCATATGGATACTTTTGAAAGCAACCTTGCTCAACTATACTAGCTTTAAATAAAGATAGCAGTTATGCAAATTGACGTAGTTGCAGCATATCGTTACTGAAACCGAAACAAGCATAAATTACATGACAATAACATTAAAAGTAATATTAAGAATAATACCTGTAGGCTTAACAAAAGAGAATTACAGAGCACCTTATTTTCCACCACGCATCTATGTCATAGATAAATGGAGAATATCATTAGTACAGAACCTTATACTGTATTAGAGGTTTATTGAGAATATTGGAGGTTCTCAGAAGCTCAGAAATCATACCCAAGGCAATCTTTTCCAACATCTCTAGCATTATACCTTGTGTAACCCAAGCCAGTATAGTCCCATACCTAAACATTGTTGGAATAAGAGCATCATCAACCTCCAAGAACTGTAACATCTATAAAGGAATATCAGATGAAAAAAACATCTGACATAAGAGAGTTAACAAATCTATAAGCTCATATTACAATTTCTGCCCTACACCAACAACCAAATACAAGAAGGCATTAGGTAATGTCATGTAATAGTAACCTTACGATTTGTAAGCTTCATTATTTATTTATTTAAAAATAAATCAAATCTATAACTGAAGTTAAACACCCTCTCATTTCTGTTTTCAGTTCTTTAGAAGGATGTAAAATGGAGTAAGATCATATGATGTAAATAAAATATGGTCACAAGACTAATCAAATAGGAACTAGTTCGCCTTTCCAAACAAAATTAGTATATTAAAACAAATAAACCTCAATAATCTGGAACCTGAGACCATAAAATTCAACATCACAAAATATGTAATCAGACAGAGTAATAAGAGAAATAACTAAGTAGAGGGAACATTCATGAAAAAATAAATCACACATAAATTCTACATAAAAAAATTATATTAATGATTTGTAATAGTTGACTTGAGCCTAATCATGTTCAATATGACACTTTAACCAGTCACCTATTTCTGTACAAGTATGAAAAGCCATCCTTCTACAGGACAAAACCAGGATAACAGAAGCCCTAATCTTTAACCCAGTAGACTGCCTGATACAAAAGTTATAATTAGAAACCATCTAAATGTTCAAGTGCAAAAGTGGTCCACTTATTTACATAACAATCAACATCACTGAAGGTTTCGACTCAAATAAGGGTGCTCAAACTGCTGGGATACGATAGAATATACACATAAACCTATCAACCCTCGCCACAACTTTGAAATTTTTGGTGCAGTGGCAGGGCAATTCAATAAGCTTCTCAGTGAGAATCAAAGGAAACTCTGTGGCCACATGCATAGTGTCACCGAGAAAATAAAAGACTAAAAACAAACACTATATTATTGGAAACTTTCTTCTTTTGTATTTGTGTGTGCATCGATGATGGGAAGTAGGTAAATAGATGAGTCTTTCCTCCTTTCTCATTTTCCTTTCTGCTCGTCTTCTTGCGTAGTGTCTGACGCTAAGCTTGTTTCTCTTTTCTTCTTTTATACCAAAGTTTACTCCTCTAGTGCAAGAGAATTTCTGTTGTGCAATATATTGGGTTTATCTGAATTCTGATGCTAGTTAACCAATTGAATCTTCGTCCATATTAATTTACAAGAAATCATGTTCAAGAAAGTATATGGTGGACTGAACCAAATGGATTTTTAACAATAACAGTTCAAGGTATGGAAGTATTACATGATACAACTGCGAGTGCCACTAGAGTCCAGTGGTAGGCTTCAAAGCTGGTAGTTAGATGTCGGGGGAAAGTGCCGCTCGCATCAATCCCCTTATTATGGGATGACAGTGGGTAGGAAAGAGGAAAAAAGAGGGGGGGAGCTAATATTGTATTTATTCTCCCATTTTTTTGTAACTAATTAGTTCAATTACCATTAGTTTAATTAATCCATTAGTTTAATAACTATAGCACACATTTTATAAGTGGATTCTACCTAAGAAGTCATCTGTAATGTGTGAACAAGCAGCTAATATTGTACTTATTCTCCCATTTTTTCAATCATGCAACTGATGCCTGTAGCTTATATCTGACCTCTTTCAAAAGCACAGCTTAACTTCACTTGACATTATCACTTAAACTTAACTGCTATTGAATTAACAAACATTGTGTTCATAGATTGGTCCTGTACAATATCAGAAATTTGAATCCAATAGTTACCTGCATTTGGTCGAAAAAAGCATGCCTTTGTTGCTGTACGTATTCCCATGCACCAACCTCTGCAATATAATTCAAATAGTTTTGGTGCAGTCAATAAAATTTAGAATTAAAGTTCTTGGAAGACAAGGATGGAATGCAAGCAACAATCATGCTTCGTGAATAAAACTGTTCAATCCCAAACTATCAGTAAGGAATGATTCTTATGTGTTTATGATAACCATTATATAAAAAAAAAGACTATAAAACAGGAAAAGAGCTGACAATTACTGAGATAACTATGACAATGCAAATAGCGAACATCTACAAAGCATGGGTGGTACCCGTACCGAGTACGTACCAGGTACTTGTTCGGGTACCCATGAGCATGGGTAACATAATGGGTAGTATTGGGTTTTTGTTATAAACAAAAAAGATAACCTTATTGGGTCGGAAAAATAACGGTCTAACCCATATCCAATCGTTAAAAAAACTTTATTAGTGTACTTTTGTATGGATTATGAAGTATGCCATATTTTGTAACTAAACTAGACATGACAAAGTATAGAGCTCTGTTACAATTAGATGCCTTATTTTCAAGAGTAATGCTAAGAGCCACTACCAATTTCACTACATTTCTCTTCACTACCTTAGGTGGCACACTCCAATAGGTAGGGGATGATAGAGTAGGTGGGAGAACTCTCCAATAGGAGTATGCCACCTAAGGTAGTGAAGGAAATGGTAGTGAAATTGGTAGTGGCTAAAGCATTACTCTATTTTCAATAGATCAAAATTTTAATGTAAATGCATTTTTTATATTTAAAATATTATGGCCGTACCCCCGTACCCTACTTTTTACAATATTAAATTATAATTTAACTTGTATTTACATAATATAGTTGTACCCCCTTAACCTACTTTTTACATGTTTGTTGTATCTCCATACCTGTACCTGCACCAGTATCTATGCTTCATAGGAGAATATCAGTCCATAGTATATGCAATGTCATGATATACATGGAAAGTGGAGACCATCATGCAAACCAAGTCAATCAATGAGTAACATTTATGACAAATAATCATGTGGGCCCACTATGTTTTCCCTAAAAAGGTATCAAGTACATCTCAATCTGTAGCACGAGTACAGGTACCGAATACGGGTACGACACGACAAGGGTGCGGGGATGCTTTCTCATAAAAGTAGAGGATACAATGCGTTTTTAGGCGCATTTATTATAAATATGCAGTATATTTTATAAATATTATGTTAAAAATAATAAATTAAAATATTTGGTCTCACTATCTATTTTTTTAAATAATAATTTTTATTAGGTAATCGGATATGCAACCTAATGATGCAAAACTTAACTTTAAAATAAATATTTTCTTTTTTATTTTATTAAAAATGTGCCTAAATGATTCCACCCAAAGCGCACCCGAATATTTTTTATTTATTTTAATAAATAAAACAAGTGTGTGCCTATCGGACATGCAGCCAAGCCACACCCAGATTCACCTGCACCCGATATGCTACCGGCACAAGTAAGAAGCCTAAAAATAAGCACTTATTCTTTATCCCAATAAAGCCTATATCCACCTGCAAACATTTTGTAACTTACAACTTACACTCCCCAACAACACAAATTATTGTTTATACTCCACCCTTCTACTCCTTCCACCACCTTCTCCCAAGCTCCACCTACTCCAGCCACCACCTCCTCCACCCAACCATCACCACCGGCAGCAGAGTATAACTTAAAAAATAACAAATCCACTCACAGTATATAGAACATCACTGGTTACAGTCTCTTCCTGTCTAGTGGGAAAAAGGGACTACATCCAGTATAGGGGCACTCTATTATAGGCAGACCACACAATGGCGGATATTTGCAGCATGGAGGTATCACATGTCTCATGATAAGTGTGCCCACTTGATAAACAACTGAGGTTAGACATGATCATGATGGGTGCAATCAACTTTGTCGATTTCTGGTTATCCAAAGGGGTAAACCCAACACATTATACAGTAGCCATGTGTCCGTTTGAAAGGATTTAGGCTGTATTCTTCTATTTCACGTAGACTTTCTAAAGCTTCATATATCAGTTCCAATATGTGAGCTATATTGTTCTGGCATCAGTCACTATCATGGACACAATAATTTATATGACAGTATACCTTAAAATAGCACATATACCAATATTTATGCTGGAGATACTATATGAAACACAATTTTCCACTCGTAATGGAACTTTATTGTACACAAAATGTATAAGTTTCAGGATAACTTATTACGAGTATTATTACGAGTACCTGCATTGGATTTCATATGCATCAAGTGACCATTACAAAAACTTCAATCGTCGTGTAAGTTAAAATCACACAAAGGATCAAATATATTATTTATGTAATAGTCGCAGGGGTATGATGATTATAATATAAGTACCTCTTTATCTCTACTTATTTGTAGGTCTTAAATTTGATAAACGTAAGATTCCTATCATATTGGTTTGGGAAAATATATAATCTTATATTCAGGGTGCAGTGCATGCAAATGAAATACTTAAGTTCAATGATTTCCTTAGTAATTAATATTGTGAAGCTTTCTTTTTACAAAATATGTCATAACAAAAACAAAAAAAAAAGATTTACATTTATCAAACTTAACTGATTTGCAAAATTCTGTCTTTTATGGATAAATTATTTTGACTGTCATAATTGTATGTGCTGATAATCAATGAATTATTAACGAAATAACTTGTGCCTACAATAACAATTGGCTGTGATAGTATAGTCGAGACTGACATACCATAGATTTTGGAGGATGACAACAAGTTTCATTCTATTCTTCAATTAAGAAAAGAGGATGCCCGTGTTAAATAAATTTAACATTTCTCTCTTCCCTTCCCTTTTCTTTTACTTGTTTCTCTCTTTTTCTTTTTAAGTGTGATGGCAACTTTCAAGCCCAACACAAACTGCTGTATGTCAGACTCCCATTCATTAATATCATGGTCCATAAAAGACCGGTGGGTAATAGTACTTACACATAAGAGTCCACAGCCTATCTGAGATGATCCAATCATAGTATTTACCTACATTTATGCACAGAAAGAAAGAAGGAAAAAAATTCAAAAGGACACTCTGGATGAAAAATAGAATGTTACCTTTGAAAAAGGAAATAGTGGCAGGAGTCACAGTGCTGACCCTTGGATCAGGTACTTCACTTTTCCTAAGGGGAGCTGTAGATTGCAGTGCAGGATTGCTATCAACAATGACAACTCTTAGTTGTTTGGTCAGTGGCATTTTTGCTGTTATTGACAATGAAAGTTACTTCAGAAAGATCAACCAGGCTCATCAATGTCAAAGCAAAGTCATCAAGCAAGGTCTATCACATGCTTTGGTTAACATTTTTGTATATAAAATATACATACCTGTTGTTTCCATATTTGCTCACTCAAAACTTTGGAGCATACCAAAATGGTTGAAATGATGAGAGTACATATAGGGAAGTACTCCAGTAACTGATGCATTTGTTGTAAGTGCCATAAGTGACAGTTTTTCCACCAATCGGTCTCAACTCTCATCAACAGACGTTCACCATAGAACTTGATGGGATTCGATTGTAGAAACAATGAAACTTACTTACACTTATCACAATTTCCAGTTATTAGAGAATCCCGAAAATATTGCACTAGTCAATTTTGGCATATCTATACGTGCACAACTAAAGCTCCAAGCAAATGGGAATAATGGCTAAATGTGAAACTAATATAAACGACAAATAACTTCAATAATATTGGACCAGCTACAATAAAATAACCAAACTGAGCACTTCTCATTGATGAGTATATATTGTAATTCTGTTCCAAGCAAGGGGACTTGGGAATAACAACTCAGTAAAATATTCCAGACTTCAGCCAAGCTACTAATTTGCTTGCTGTCTGGACAAAAATTCAAGATGTAATCTTGTGTAAATTGGTCTGTCTAGATTTCAGTGTCATCTACCCTAGGTACAGTAGTTCAATGGATAGAAAATCATGATGTAATCAGTTTCAGTCAGATTCAATAACTGACAGGAGATGGTTTTAAAAGAACAGTATATATTTCTGCTCATCTTCATTTCCTCCTTTTTGAAAGTGAACTAAAAAATAACCCCAAAACTTCGGTTTTACGAATGCTTGGCATTGTTAATTTGCCTCCCTTAATATCTGATTCTACTCCTCATTTTTGATCAGGCCTCACTCAATATTAGTTCACTGAGCAAAAGTGGGTCCCTCAATATCTATTGTATAACTTATTCCTCAGCAGTTAAGTGTTGTTGGGATGTGTTTGACACAAATAGTGCAGTTTTCTATAGAACATTAAATAATCTTACCACTTATTATAGGCTTTAATCTAGGAAAACACGGAGGATAATTCCTCATGTCCATGAACTTCAACTTCAGAACGTTAAATGTTAATGTACCTAACTACGAGCTAGTATTCACTGATTTGAAGTAATAACTCTCTTGCTAAAGCTGTCAATACTTGGTATTTGAGGATTTATGTAAGGGTTGTGCCCTATGTGTTCAGGAAAAAGGCTTAAAAGAATGTAAAAGAGAGAATGGACAGTTAGCACTAACACATTAGACGATGAAAAGAAAAAAGAAACGAGAAAATATGGCAGAAGCAATGATAAACAACCACTGACATCCAAAAATGTAACTCATGGTTTGACAAATAAAACTAGATGGGAAGAATTGAGATAAATTGAAGCATTAGTTACATTAGAATTCGAGTAACAATCATTTATGCCAATAATAATACCTACATAATGCACATGCAAGCGCCAACCCAACCATGCCTCCACCAATGATAGCAATGTCATATTGGTCAGCCTTTGATGCCGGAGAAACCTTCACTTCTGAGTCCTGTACGTTAAGCCCAATGGGAACAGAAATCAATAAGAGAATACAGGCACAAACTTGTAGATAGTAACCTAAAATTCGTCTTCAACAGACATTACCATAACCATTTTCTGATTCTTCTTCCCAAATAAAAGCCTGAGCAACAATTCAAATACTGATGCTGGGCTTGTCACTAATGTCGAGCAACTTCAAGCTTTAATTGTCTCGCCTCATTAACTTTTAAGTGGCAATTTATTGTTTGTGTTCAACAGTGTGGTTTTTTTGCTTTTTATTTATCTCGCTGTTTCTTCTTCTTTTTTTTGACAAGAAATCTTGCAGTTTACTTTGGACCTTTGTATTTTCTGCTTCCATATCTGTTATTGGCTGACCCTTTTGGGCTCCATCTTTACATGAAAAAGAAAAGGGAAGAAAGATATTCTTCTTCCAAAACCACCATAACCATAAGTCTTATTATAGCTATGGGCTAGACTTGAAGATTCTCCAACCAAAAGGTTTAGAGAGCAAATAACAAGAAATTTCATAAAGAAATATTATAATGCCCAAAAAAGAGCGGAAAGAAGAAATTTGTTTAATCCATTGTCTGATGTGAGCTGGTGTGTTCTTGCATTTGCATGCGTATGCAATAATGCCCTTGGAGCTATATTCATTAGGCTTAAAGTACCAGGTAAAAGGTAGGTATGTCATAACTGAAGTGCCATATCATGCATCGCACCAAGCAAGCTGCTAGCATCTTTTAATACCCATGTTAACCTTTCATTAGATTTCACCAGTCATTGCTCAGCCATCACCCATTAGTCATTTACCACATACTCAGCAAATGAGAAAACAATCGGTCCACTGATAATCTATTCAACAAAAAATTTCCACATTAAATCCCATGGAGAGTTTGGGTAGGCCTTCCCCAGTTCTTATGCTAATGATGGCAACAGACCCAGTTAACCGACTAATCGTGATCCATAAATTTTTAAAATGAGATCCCATAACCTTTTGATGGATATGGATCCTAGAAGTAGAACCTTCTCCAAACTCCATACAGCATTGTACAAACACCAAAATTCTCTTCATGAATCATGGATAAACCTATCCCTCCCAAAATAACTTGAAGTGATTTAAGATGAATGAGAATATTGTAGATATCATATTATTTCTGAGGAAAACTTGGAAAAAATGAAACTAGAGTTTGGTACCTGCCCCCACATCATGAAGGGGCTATTAACGTTTAGGTCCACGTGCAGAATACAAAAATTTAAAATGGATAAGCGAGTAAATATCGTAGGATTCTTACCCAGAACCTACCAATAAGTCAATAACACATCCTACTCCATATGCCTCAACCATATCTTTATTAAATCGAAGTTATTTCACTCTACATTTCTGAATCTTATATATCTATCTGTACATACACACACACACACACACGAGAATGTCGAATATCAAAACCTACGTAAACTACCATGGAATTTTCTTTCTTTCTTTTTTTTTAATTTTTGTTTTGCAATTTACACTTCCCTACCATTGAAGCAAAACAAACTATCCTCGTTACCCCGACAGACTAATAATGCTACTAAAACACAACACACTTGATGTAGTAAGCGATCGAAATAGTTAAATAACAGATAAGATATGAAAAGGAACAACCTGTCTAGTCTCCTTGACATCATTGACACTTGATGCCCCCCCATTGCTGAAATTCCTTCTGCCCATCAAATTTTCGACTGCGAAAATTCTACACAGTGCTTCCTTCGAGATGCCCCTAACAAAATCAAAACAATAAATAATGATGGATGATTATTTTTTAATTATTTTTTTAAAAGGTAAACTTCTAGCTACAAGCTAAGGGAAACAATACCTATGGGCTCGTCGAATTTGCGAAATCCACATCGATGCTTCTAATCGCACAAAATTTTTCAAGTAATTCCTCTAATTTTATAGCAGAATGCACCAATGTCAAAATTACAAACAATAACCAAATAAGAGGGACTGAAATGCAAAAAAAAATTGGGATTTGGGAATTAGGGTTTGGAGTGAGAGAGAGAGAGTGGAACTTACAGTTGTTGGCAAGTCGATCGAAGTGTGGATTCGAAACCCCAAATGGCGAAATCAAAGGGAAGAAGATAGAAGCTTGGAAAAAAGGAGTGGGTTTTAAGTTCACTGTAGAAGTTGGTACGGGTTTCGGGTTAGATCCAGACCCGATTTGAACACCCACAGATTACACATGCAATGCACGTGCTCTTCGCAGAAACAGACACAGCCGCGCGCCAACTAGGGTCTAGGGTTTCAACTGTGTTATCTTTCAGCATCTCAGTGTGTTGTGTAATCAGAGAGGAAAAAGTGTTTTTTTTTTTTTAAAAATCTATTTTTAATGGGTTTATTGGATTTTTAATAGCTGATTAATTTGGGAATTAAAGATTGAAACTTTGTGAGTATATGTGAATTTTTTTAAGTGTTGTTGGTCCTGTTATTATTTGGAATTTTTTGCCGTACTAGGCCACTTTTGGAAACTATTTGCGATTTTAGGCCACTTCCCAAATTATTAGTATTTTTGGCTAGCTAGTGGCACGTCAGCAACGGCTACTATTGAGAATAGCGGCCTCTTCATAGCAACCAACACATTGTACTCTCACACTTGACAGATTATAGAGGGTATCGTATAATTGCACCACTTGATGTAGCTGAAATCGCTATTGTCAATAGCGGCCTCGTCTAACTAAGGTCACTATTCTCAATAGCGACCTCAAGTGGGCGTAAAGGCGATTGGGCCAACCTACGGTTGCTATTGGGAATAGCAACCTTGGTTATACGAGGCCGCTATTGACAATAGCGACCTCAGTTACACCAACTCGTGTCCATTATACAATATCCTCTCTATAAGCTGACAAGTGTGGAAGGTCGTTATGAAGATGTCGCTATTCCCAATAGTAGCCGCTGCTGACGTGGTACTGGCTAGCCAAAAATGCTAATTGTTTGTAAACTGACCTAAAATTGCAAATAGTTTCAAAAAGTGGCCTAGTACGGCAAAAAAAATTCTATTATTTGCTGCTATGTTGTGAATAGTGGATAAAAAAAAAAAAATTTTGATCAGGCCTGTTTGAAATTGGGAATGGGTTATTATTATAACTTGGTAAGTTATAAGTTTAAAATTTTGGCCGGGTTTCATTTATTCTCATTTCCAATTTTTCTATACTACATGTACACTTGAGCTATATGCATGCGAGATAAAAAAAAAAACAATTAGATTGCTGTGCCCCATAATTCTGCGGTTCTTCATATATAACATTAGTCATATATATAAAGCTATTGATTCAGAACTTTATAATAGTTGTACCATGCAGTAGGTTAAAGACTTCGATGATCACTTTGTTTCTGTACTCACATATATATAACGAAATAAACAAGACGCGCATGCATTTCTTCCCGGCCCGGTCCCCTAATAACTTGGTTACCAAATTTACTTTTCACATCCTCTTCTTGCTCGATGATCATCATTTTCAAAAAAGAATCGTTGTTAAAATTAAAATAAAAGTAAAATAAAAATAATAAAAATAAAAATAAAAAACACACATTCCATATGCAGATATGCTCCTTAATTTCGATTTGTACTGATACTTGTCATTTTCATCATCCTTTTTAACACTTTATAACACTAACTTACTCAATCTGCTGCTTACTCGATCATTTCATAGGAATGGATTATGAAAGCTACCCACCGGAACTTTTTTTGAAAAAAAGAAAAAATTGGTAGACATATATATGCTTTTGGTTATTAGCAGTTCGGCATTCAGGTCTTTAGTCTCAATAAAAATAATCCTAGCTACTACATTTGTTTGTATTAATTGTAGTTGTTTTTATTGTGGATATATATAGATGATAATTAGATCTTGAATGAGCTATTTGCATATAAAATAAGGTCCGAATAGAGGTCCTCGATCACTACAGGACTTATTCCAAGATACGTACGGTGCAGGTATGTTTTCATCTCTGGTAGAGACTATCCGTTTATTATTTTTTATATATTATCATTTCGAGCTGGAGTGTTTTGACTCTATCATATACCAGTAGTTTACACGCACGATGCACATCGTTTTTTTTTAAGTAAAAATTCAGATGTAGCCTGAATTTGATCTAAAATCTCATTTATAATAGTTATGTACGTGCGTTGCACGGGTCGGTAGATGGACAAGTTACATTAAGGCCTTCTCCCATTATAGTAGTAGATATATCAAAAAATATATAATGTTTTCATCTCTGGTACTTGACAGATTTCCCGCCGAGTCAACATGAGTGCGGATTGGTTCGTGAAGAGCGGTGAGACTTGTCGAGTAGACTTTATTTTGATTACTCAACTCACAAAATCTGGCCACGCTATATTGTGAGAAACTATTAAATTTAGAATTTCTCTAAATCGTCCTAAAATGGTGGGGACTATAATCCACAAAACCTGGGCAATAATATAGTAGAATTTATATACTACTGTGTTTCGTTATTTCTTATTAATGAAACGGCGACGTCAGTCATCTTTTATCAAAAAAAAATATAGTAGAATTTAGAATATTAAAATTAGTCCAAAACGGTGGACTATAGCATATAAAATTTTGCCAGAATAGTGAGATTGATTATTTCCCAAAATTAGCCGAAAGGACTGTCTAGCTTATACAATCTGGTTTAAAAAACGAATTTAGAATTTTCTCAAAATTAATCGAAAGAGGTGTAACCCACAAAATACTATCAAAATAGTAAAATTATAATTATCTCGAAATATGAAGGAAACAATAAACTATATAACTCACAAAATCTAGTCTGAACATGAAAATTCAGAATTTACTCGATCAAAATTAACCGAATCTAACATTGAAATTTAGAATTTATAAACATTGTTTTAAAAAAAAGGGATCGTTGTTTATTATTATTATTATTATTAATTCATTAAAGGAGAGGGGGTGAAGTCAAGTCAATAGTCGGCTATGGAATTTAAATAATTTAATTATTATAAATTAATTATATATAATAGGCGTTTAGGAATAAGTAATTATCAAGTGGTTAGAGGAATATTGTTCACTTTGGAATTAAAGTGATTTTCAAGAATGAATATGTTACGGCTTTTTGGAAGTATGTACGAAATTATCCCTGTTTAAAAATTTAATACCAGTTTTAGCAAAAGATGAAGCTGCTCCTACCTAACACCTCTTCCCTATCCTCCTACGGTCATCCCCGGTGCTCCAACGCCGACCAACAACCCATTCCTCTTCTCCTATACTGAAACCCTTATTACCAATCATTTCCTTCCCTACAAACTGACCAAACTTTTCTTCTTCTTCTTCTACTCGGCAGCCCTCACCACCTCTTACTGCTTCTTCTTCTTCCTCGTCATCTTCCCTGCTGTCTTGCTAAACCAACCTTCCCATTCACCGCACCATGCTTTCTCTTCTTGAGTTGAGTGGGTGCGGGCCCAATGAGAGGGTCCGTCACCCACCCACCCCACCTCCAACAGCTTCTTCTCAGCCGATGCTTGAGCAGGCTAAGGATTCTGCGATCCTCGGCGTTCACCCCCCTGCACCGCCTCTGGGTGTGCAACCCCAAGCCTCTATCCCCGCTGCTACACTGGCACCCCCAATGTTGGTCTCGATCCCGGAGGAGGGAGATCTGCGGGAGCTCAGTAGAGTCCACTCCCCGACACATGCGCACAAACGTGCGCCTCCGCGTCATGTGGGGAGCGACTATGGTCATCATCGCTCATCTGAGGAGAGTGCCAGGGGCCAGGTAACATATCGGAGACCTGAGTACTATGAGAGGAGGGCCCAACGAGGTGGTCCTCCTACTGGCCACATGTGGCGTAAGAGATCCCCCCCAAGGGAGCACTTCCAACCTCAGAGTGAGGGTCAGCACAGAAGTAAGTTCAGAGAGAATGAACAGAGGCATCAAACTGATCGCAAAGCATACAACAACTACATCTCCAAGCCCAGCATCAAACGGACTCACAACCAACATCAACACCCCCCTAGCAACAGCGCAGAACCAACTCACAACAGCTCGTACCACAACACAACCAGTCATCCTCAACAATTCACCTCTAACCATTACACTTCTTCGGATATACATAGAGACTCAAATCCAACCAAACAGAGGAGAGGTGCAGGGGAAGCTTTCGAACAGCATTTGCAACCCTCAGAAGCCCCAATCAATCCCACCACCGATCATCTCCTGCTGCACCCATCTCCGGAGTGCCGCCAAGGGTTATCTCACATCAAACATACTCACGAAGGGGAGGTGCTTGACGGGACTACAACTGGGGCTACCGGCGATGGAGCTGAGGAGGGGCAGTGGATTGTTGTCAGGGGTAAAAGAAACAATCATACCAAGAATACTTCTTACCTCCAACCAGGCAATTCCACAGGCTTCAAGAAACAGAGGAAGGGTAAGAAGAAGCCGGCGCCGTGTTTTAATTGCGGAGATCTTGGGCACTTCAAGAGTGAGTGCACGAAAGAAGTTCGTTGCATCAAATGCTTGAAATGGGGCCATCTATCCTATGTGTGTACCAACGTGGTTGATACAAAAAGTGAGGATGAGAGGGAGGTGTCCAGGGGTAGATCACCGGACCATCCCGCGGTTATTAAGTTGGCGAATAGCCTCGAAGCCATCAAAAGTGAAGAGAGCTGGTTAAGACAATGGTGTGCAGTCGCCAAAGTGAAGACGGGCAGGCCATCGGAGGTGCACCTCACTCAGGCGCTCGCTCAAAAATGGCCCATGCGTGCCGACCGAGATTGGGTAGCCAAGAAGCTGTGCCACATGCAGTTCTTGGTTTCTTTCCCCTCACCGGCGAAAGTCTCAGAGGTGGTCGGTATGGGGATAATCGACTTTGGGCATTTTCAAGTGGAGTTCACTGCATGGACGCCAACTTTTGGCGCCGAGCTACCTCAGGGAAATAAGTATTGGGTGTGGATTCATAACATTCCCTTACATTTTTGGAAGAGGGAGGCGCTTCAGGAAATGGTCGCCGATTTTGGGTCTATTGAAGAGGTGGATGAGAAGACGGTGAGGCGATCGGAGTTGATCTCTGCCAGGGTCCTGATCCGAAGCGTCGACATCTCCTTGATGCCGCGCTTCGCCAAGATCTACTCCTTTGTTGAGTTGTACCTCGTCAGGTTTGTATTAGACAGGAGAGTCGACTCATCTCCGGACCAGAACCACCCCTCTCCCAAACCATCCACCTCCTTCACAGATCACAGATCGTTCAAGCAGGTGGCATCTCCGAACAACGTCGCACGAGGTGGAGCGAGCCCACAGGGAGATTCTCAAGGCTGCGAGGGAGCAGAAGCGTCACCAACCTCCTCAACAGCTTGCCAAGGTCAGGGATGACCGGAGACGGGACCGTCCCGCAAGATCCAGTGGTCAAGAGTCATCAGAGACCCTCAACACGCTGGATCGAACGGTGGTCCCAGTCAACAGCCTTCTCTTGGAAACACATGCTCTGGCAACGGGGGGTGAGCCAGGGTCAGAGCCCATTAATGGCAATACTTCCGTTTTCGGCGACATGCAAGCTATGAACCAGAGGTTAGTGGTCAAGAACGCCACTTTGGGGAATGCGACAGAAGAAAGAAGACTCTCGACCAAAGAATGGGTCCAAAAGAGTTGGTTTGCATCCAAAAAGGATTCTTTTCAGGGGTCAGAGGAAGGTTTGGGGAACGAGGCGAGCTCAGGCTTACACCAAAACAGCAACTTCGTCTCAAAAGAGACGAGAGCAGAGAGAGTGGGTGGTAAGAGCAGGCTTTTAGAAGTTGGCAAGTTTGGGAAAGAAGACAGGGAAGCTCCGGAGTTGGAGCTTGGCAAAAAGAGGCAAGAAGACGAAGAGGTTGTTGAGTTGTCTTCGTTGAGAACGAGTGGGAGGGGAATAGAGGCACTTCGAGATCTGAACAGATCGTCTGGGTTTACCGCTGTCTCATCCTATGAGATCTCGCCAGCTCATTCGAGCGGTAAAGTCACCGCTGCACCTGCCGCGCTGCCACCCAATGGGGTGTCGACAGCTGGCAGGGAGGGTGAGCTTACCGCTCCGATTATTAAGGCTAAGCTCACGGTATTCGATGGAGAGGGTATATTAGACCGCAGGCACAACTCCGGTACTATTGTGGACCAGGTTGTTGTTAGGCATGTGGATGGGCCTTTTATAGATCAAGATGGGCCCAAGAAGGGGTCCATAGCGCCGTCTAGTGTGTCAGGACTATCTGTCACTACTGCTTCATGCTCTGAGACACTATATCAGACTGGGAACGGGCCCACTGAGGGGACCGTATTGGAGGATGCAGCTATTATTCATGAAGCACCTAGATGCGGGCTCAATGTGGAGTCCGCACTGCAAGCTACTACAGATAGTGAGGACGACCCAGAAGGGAGACTCAACCTTGATGTTGAATTCTCACTTTCAGATGACGAATCAGAAGATCTTGAGTTCATTGCGAACACCCAGAAGGAGCTTTCCCCAGAGATGGTTCTGTCTACTTTCCCAGACTCAGCTCCAGTGGGCAACTCTGGAGTGAATCTGAGGGCAGGAGGGTTCAGAGTCCACCGATCACCAAAGAGGGCTCATGTGGAGTCCTTGGATGACTACCTTGAAGTGGCAGCGGCGGCCAAAGCCGCCAAATTCGACAAGGGAGGTACGACTCACTTTTTAGCATCTATTTTAAATTTCATGTCAGACTCCGATGTTTTTTTACTTGCTGAAACTTGTGGGTTAGAGGTTTGGGATACAGACCGGAGCGCGTTACTTCTTAATAAAATCAGGGGTTGGGAATTTGATAGGGTTAAGACTAGCCATGACAATGCCCTTATGAATTGCACGAGGCCTACAGATTCCCATGAGGTTGGGGTCGGCCCCACTCCCTCTACTACGATCTCTGTAGATTCGGTTCCCCAATGAATACACTATTTTGGAACGTTAGGGGGTTGGAGGATAGGGGTAAGAGGGGTATGGTGCGGGATGTCATTAGCAACTCCAAGGCAGATGTTGTAGGACTGCAGGAGACCAAACTCCAACATGGGTTCAAACTCAAAAGAGTGGGTGGTAACAGAATCAAGAAGTGGGTGTTACGCCCCTCTGCCGGTGCCTCAGGGGGGATTGCTATTGGGTTTAATTTTGATCTTCTTTCATGTGAAGAGGAGCATTGTGGTACGTTCTCTTTGACTGCCAGACTTAAGCGTCGATCCGATGATTGGATGCAGACGGTGACTGTTGTCTACGGGCCGAACGTGGCCGTAGACAGGGAGGCCTTCTGGCAAGAACTGGCCGACATCCGTCAGCGCTGGTCGGGACCTTGGATTGTGGGTGGTGATTTCAACATTACTAGATTTGCTTTTGAGCACAAGGGAAGAAGTGCTAGCGACAGGCATCGAGAGGAATTCAATAAAGTTATCACGGAACTTGTACTGATTGATATTCCTATCAATGATAGACTTTTTACTTGGTCTAATCTGCAAGTGGTTCCGGTTATGGCCAAGTTGGACAGGATCCTAGTCTCTATGGATTGGGAAGCTCTATTTCCTCTCGCATCGGCCAGATCGATCCCTAGACCAACTTCAGACCACACACCGATCTTACTTGATTTAGGCAATCGGGGTCCCCGCAAGCCAAGGAAATTCAAATTTGAGAAGGCCTGGCTGGAAATTCAGGGATTCCACCATATGGTTATGGAGAACTGGGCACTCCCATTACCCGGCCGGGACGCAGCATCTAGATGGTGTGGGAAGATCCGCAGACTTAGAAGGAGGCTCTGTAGATGGAATCGATCTAGATTCTCGAACATCTGGCGTGATAAAGAGCTCTACCTGGAAGAAATTGATGAGCTTGAGAGGGTGGAAGAGTCTAGAGTCCTCTCGCAGGAAGAACGAAACAGGCTATCAGAACTCCGTGATAACATTGCCAATCTATATAGACTAGAAGTGATCAAATGGCAACAGAGGTCCAGGATTTCGTGGCTCAAAGAGGGAGACGCAAATACGGCCTACTTCCATCGGGTTGCTAGTGCTAGAAGGAGATCCAATCTTATCCTATCTATTCAGACAGAGACTGGATCGTCGCAGGATGATAAGGTGATCTCCTCTACTTTCCAGTCTTTCTATAAGGGTCTCTTTGGGAAGAAGAATGACTTTAGAATCCCTATGGGTGAGGACTTCTGGCTTAAGTATCAGATTGATCCAAGTCAAAATGCTTCCCCTTTGGAGGAACCCTTCACGGAATCAGAGGTCAAAGCGGCCATTGACCAGATGGGAGCTGACAAATCGCCTGGGCCAGATGGTTTTCCTATGATGTTCTTCCAAGTGTTTTGGGAAGAAATTAAGGGAGAATTTATGGATGTTATGATGGAATTTTTCCACAATAAGGTGAGGTTGGGGATGTTCAACTTTGCAGAAGTTGTGTTGATCCCCAAACGGGAGGAGTCCAAGTGCGTTGGGGATTTTAGACCAATTAGCCTGATAAACTGCTCGGCTAAAATCATCAGTAAGGTACTTGCTATCCGTTTGAGTAGCATTATGGACAGTATTATCAGTAGAACACAGACGGGATTCATTAAGGGGAGATGTATCCTAGACTGCGTGGCTACTGCTGAACAAGTTATTCACCACTGCCACAAGAGCAACTCCAAGAACTTCCTCCTCAAGCTGGATTTTGAGAAGGCATACGACTTTGTGGACTGGGAATGTTTGCTAGAGGCCCTAAAAGGGAGAGGCTTTGGGGACAAATGGATTAGATGGATCAAACAGTGTTTACACTCTAGCAAAACGGCCATTTCAGTGAATGGGAGACCAGGTCCTTCGTTCCCGTGCAAGAAAGGACTCCGTCAGGGGGGACCCGCTGTCCCCACTTCTATTCACTATTGTAGCGGATGTGCTCAGAGGAATGATAGAAAACTGTCAAGGAAAAGGGTGGATATCACCTGTGGCCAGCAGTACTGCTAATCAGGGATGCACGATCCTTCAATATGCTGACGACACTCTTATCTTTGGAAATGGGTCCAGATCGGAAACTATTTGCTTTAAAGGCGTCCTTTACTGCTTTGAGGCCTGGTCAGGTCTCAGAATTAATTTCCACAAAAGTGCGCTGATTCCTATCTCATTAACAGAAGCTGAATCTCGGGAGCATGCCATCATTCTCAACTGTGCGATAGAAGAATTCCCAATCAAATATCTCGGGCTTCCGCTCCGTCCAGGGAGGCTTACTAAAGCTGACTGGTTGTCTATTATTGACAGGGTGGAGGACAGACTGTCCGGTTGGAAAGGAAAATCACTTTCTCTTGGGGGCAGAGTGGTACTCATCAATTCTGTGTTATCCAATCTGCCCATTTATTACATGTCCTTCTTTGAACTCCCAAAGTGGGTGATCCAAAGGATTGACCGTATCAGGAAGAGATTCCTTTGGAAAGGTGCAGACTCAAGTAAGGGAGGTTACCACCTCATTAAATGGAACATCGCTTGCATGAAAAAGAGGCACGGAGGGCTAGGAATCATTGACCTCAGAGATATGAACTTGGCTCTCCTGGGAAAGTGGTGGTGGAAAGTGTTTCATCATGGCGGGGAAGGGTGGCAGGACTTTATCCAACCTTACCTTCGAGGTAAAGGGACAAGAAGCTTAGGCTTTCGTGTGGGATCAAAAGTCTCTCGTTTCTGGAAAGGAGTTGCTAAAGCCAGCGGACCTTTCAACTCTGCCACTTCATCCTTGATCGGCAATGGTCGAACCACCAGATTTTGGTGGGACAAGTGGTGTGGTCCTCATACTCTTAAGGAAGATTTCCCAGAATTATTTGCTATTACGATTCGACCGAATATCTCGGTAGCGGAAACATGGAAAAGAGGGTCTTGTAGACCGTCGTTCCGAGGAACTCTTTCTCCAAGTTTGATACAGCAACTGCATGAACTACAAATGCGCATAGTCCAATCCGGGGTGATATGCGCCCAAGGCCCAGATCACTTGCGTTGGGGTCTCGAGAACAAAGGAGTGTTCTCGGTTAGATCGCTTTACCACCGGATTAACTACCGAGGATGCAGGCCCAGCTGGGCAGCGGTTCTATGGAAGACCAAAACGCCTCTGAAAATTAGAGTCTTCCTCTGGCTTGTGCTCAACAATGCCATTCTTACTAGAGAGAACCTTGCCAAGAGGCAACCTAACATTACTACCAATTGCAGGTTCTGCAACGTTCACGTGGAAGACTTGAATCATCTGTTTCTTCACTGCACCGGAAGCAAGGCCATTATGATAGAGGTGCTGAGAGCACTAGGAACTAGTGATTATCCAAGAGACTATGAGGAACTGTGGGTTGGCTCCAGATTTGCCTCATCCCGTCACGATATGAAAGATGCATGGTTTATTGCCATTGCGGCAACCACATGGGTGTTATGGCTAGATAGGAATAATTTTTATTTCCGTGCTTCTTGTAATTCAATTTCTAGTAATCTTACTCATATCATGCATCTTATTTCCTTTTGGGCTACAGCTGCTGCTTCAGGAGCAAGAGGGAGAATTGCAAGGGTGTTCCAGGTGGATGAGTATGACGATGAGGAGATAGAGATCGGGCCCACTCTGGACTGATGAGTGGACAGCCGCCTCACTTCTTCTTATTTTGTGACAGGCCTTGTAGTTTGTATTTGTGTTTTTGGTTGCCGTTAGGCTGGATGATGTAACCCATCCCCCAGGGTGTTGTTGGGGGCTATGTTTTATTTTCTGTACTGCTCTTTTGTTCTCCCGAGACTTCGGGGTTGTTTATTAATCACTTATTAATGAAACAGGGTGGCATTATTCCACCTTTTCTTCAAAAAAAAAAAAAAAAAAAAAGAATGAATATGTTACGTACCTTTCAGCTGCGAGAGAAAAACTATCAATTTGATATCTCATACATTCCGTAACTCCTTAGACCTAATAGCGCCCGTTAGAATGAGTGGTTTGATAGAGTTATGGGCAGAGGAAGATTTAAACTAACTTAGGTAGAAACTATAAGAAAATATATGATAGCTTGTGATCTTACAGAAGATATTACGCTAAACTGAACAGAATGAAAAACTATGATTCATGTAGCCAATCCCAACTAACTTGGAAAAAGACTTTGCTGTTGTTTGTTATATATTCATTATCTATTATTAGGTATTTAAATCATGCATGATCAATAACAATACTAACACTGACTACTCATGTATTGATTCAGAGAATGGTTAAGAGTTTTTTGAACAAGCAAAGGCAATCTCTGTATGTGCAGTGCAACCCTTTATTTTGACAAAGCAATGGTTAAGAATACAATCCGTCCTTAGCAGCTTCTTATGGGAGTAACAGCCTCCAGGTGGATGGTCGCCAAACAGTTGGGCAATTGATTTTAGCCCGTGTATCTTTCTATTTGCTTTGTTATTTTGATCATCGATGCATCTTCGATTTGAGAGGTGGAATTTTGGGAATATTGTAATTAGTACTACTATGTTTCTTTAATTACGCATTAATGAAGCGATGGCGGGATCATCTTTTTATCCCAAAAAAAAAAAAAAACACCCTTTATTTTGACCACTTTTTCATGATGCCACCTAACAATTTGTTGCTAATATTTTTTTCGTCATTTATATTACAAAAAGATTAAGAAAAATGCGGATATATATAGGGAAGTATCAAGGTCGAAAAATAACGATTGCTACCGCGTCCTTCCCCATTCGCCCTTCACCCCCTCTGTTTTCGACTTCGGCGGCCCGCCGTCGAGTTCCCACCGCTCCTCCAACCACCGATCAAGCCCGTCATCGAGCTACCATCACCGATGCTCCACGCAGCGGCGCTTCCCCACGTCATCGAGTTCTCTCCCTCATCCACGCAGCGGCACTCCTCCCGCCGTTCTTGTCACTGATGCTCCTCTCTGGCGCGGTTGTCGACGGCGACCACCCAACATAGCTACCCCCCACCACGACTCCGCTGCCCTCGCTGTTGGGAAGGTAAAGTTTCTGCCCTAGTTTGGGATTTTTTGGGGGAGTGTCAGTCTGTTGTGGGTGGAGGAGGAGTTAATTTGAGTTTGACATTTGTGAGATGAGATTGGGTCACTTCTTTTTTCAAAGATGTCCTCTTATAAATGTGTCTAGTGGTCTGTGAGGGAGGATTGGAGGAGTTGCCTGACTTTGGTTTTAATTCGGTGTGAAGTATGATGTGCAACACGGTTGTGGGGCTTGGGCCCGAAGACGGGGTCCCCCATGAGGTACGCTCACTGTTGCAGCACAGTTATAGGGCTTGGGACGGGGTCCCCCCATGAGGTGCGTGGAGTGGAAATGTAAAGTTGGAATTCTTTGGGATTTTGGTTGTCAGTGTGTGAGGCACACCCTGAAATCAACCTCCTTTAATCGACTGCCACAAGCTTCACGACAGCACCACCACTATGTCCTCATCATTGAACCTGGAATCTACAACGTCCACCGCCCGCAAGGGCGAGAGGGAAAGGTGATGCTTTAGTTAGTTATGATTTGCTTTGAGTTTTTGCGTGAGAGAGAGAGAATGAGAGAGTGAAAGAGTGAAGATGTTGCTTCTCACTACTCTATGCTGGTGTATGTTTGTGTTTGTAAGAAATCACTTGAAAGGATAAAAGCGTGAGCGATGCGAAGGTATCCTCTTCACGGCTCTCTTTTTGACTGTGTCCATGGTTAGGATGAGTGAAAGTTTTGTCTGGTGAGAAATCGCTTGAGAAAGCTAAAGCGTTAGAGAGGTGAAGGTATTCTCTCCACATCTCTCATTTCGGTTGTGACTTTGACTGGGCCGAATGTGAGAGTGTTTTGGTGAGTTAGTGGGAGTTGAGGAGGAGAAGGATGGGAGCGGAGAATATCTAAATCCCACGTGATTACCCTTCAGGTGGGTGTGCACATACTGTGGAGGCGGTGCACGAAGCTTATTTGACATACATATAATTAGTTGGTCCTTGCTTTGTGACTGGGCCCAAGATGGGGTCCAGTACAATATTGGTGGCGGTCAGGGCCAAGCTGGGGCTGGTTCGACCTTGTCAAATGTGGGTTGTTTTTTTGTTTGTTGGCCCACCTTCTAAGGGTGTTGGAGTGAGCGCTGATTGTATATACTGGTCATGTCGCTTTATGTTCTATTTTTATGTATGTAGTTTGTAATTTGGCCCAGTACACTGGGTTTGTTTGGTTAATTTCCTACTAGTGTTACCTGTGCAAATTGCACAGCCTAAAATAGTTTTGAGAGCTCATCAAATTATGTAGAATTCTCAAAAAATGTGAGAGAATTTGGAGAAACTTATAAATATCATTTTTATAATAATTACTGAAATCTTCATTATTATTAACACATAAGAAGATGATTTAGAGAATGATTACCAAACCATAATGTTATACAATTAAATATTACTAAAGCTGCATGGGAAAAAGGGGCGCGGAGGGAGTTAGAGGGTATGGCGGCGGGAGCGACGTGGGGGTTGGGTAACGGGGGTCGCGAGCGGATTAGGTGGGGGGGAGGTGGATTGGTGGATTGGTGGCTTTATTTTATTTTGGTTTTTTAATACAAATTATGCGTAGTGCATGTGTTAGTTAAATAGGAATCTCTACTTTTACTCTCTTTTCTTTATTTCAAAATGGAGAAATGAGAAAGGGGGTAGACGCTCTCTCCTATTAGTATCAGATATAGATATAATATAAAGCTTCTTTGCTTCAGCTTGCCAATTTATTGAGGTAAGGATTTTCGTATTACTTCAGCTTGCCAATTTTACGAAAATGAAAGAATAAGAAGGAAAAAAAAAGGAGGAGAATATACCTCACAATTTGATGGTTTCTCGATTTTCTTTCGGAAACAATGATTAATGGTCCTTTATTGTTGTGGAAACAAAATATAAAAATTAAATTAATATTTCTCAAGTTATTTATTCTCTTCGGTAGAATAAAGAAGAAGCCAATATGATAGTCTACTGATTTCGTAAACAGAATAATGATAGAAAAATGTTCTAAACCAACTTGAAACTTATAGTGCATATCTGAATTGACAATACAGACGGAAGACATGAATTCTTCATTAATGGTCATGCATACTGCACTTTTTCATTCCACGGCATGTTGAAAATGTGTCCAAAAAACTGTTTATCTATAAGTTAAAAACCATAGTGCAAGATAGCAAAGTTATGATGGAGACTTTAACTACATATATCTATAAGATGCCAATAAAGCCCTCAACCAATATTTTGATAACGCGGATGGTATCTTACTATTCCAGCCCAAAATATATTGAAATAAACGAGTCACTACATAAAGGAAAGATTTTACAGGAAGTAAAATCGAGCGAAAAGACAATACAGCCAAACAATAATAATAAAGCAATTGAGACAATTGCCAATAAGATACAAAAATCTAAAAAAACAATACTCAGGGCCGGACGGCAGCAAGGACGACAAGGAGAGGAAACTAAGATAAGTACATCGCGGAAACTCATCGATAGGAGCCTCCAACCACGACCACGGCACCTCAGAGAAAGCCCGGGAGGAAATGAGCACAGCTGGAAGCCACCACAACCTCCACGCCAAGAAGGGGGAGGTCGCAACAAACTGACTTGCAAGCCCAAACAAAACAAACAATACTAAAAATAGGGTATGCAAAGCCGGATAAATGTTCCAACCACTAGCATAAGGTCGCCCAAAAAAATGCATCTCCAGCACCTTGAGAAGAGCCAAGCGACAGTAAACACAACCGCAAAAAACATCGAAAAGCCCAACAGACCACCTGAAAGAGTGGCCGAAACCGAACAATACTCCAGGCATGTGATGAACAGATACACATCGAACCAAAAGGGTGGGTCGCAGCGGTCGGTAAGAGAAAGAATGTTGCCGACACATCGGAAAAGAAAAAGAACCAACGCCCCAAGACTAGGGGAATAAGGTTGGGACACTAACCGCACCTCATTCAGAGAAAACCAAAACAAACAACAAGATCAATAACAAGCCCGCTCTGAAGCCCAAACAACTGCAAAGTAGAATGAAACCAAACCTCAGTCACCACCACATCCATAGAGCAGAAAAGGAAGTAGAGCAACAGTAAGGCATCAGAAAAAAACGTCCAAAGCTACCCAAGGCCAAATGAAGAAGCCACAAAAGCAAGACCACCCAAAGCACCCAAAATAAGTACCAAAAAATAAACAAGGACAATATCAAACCACTAGCCAACCCAAAACAGAACAAGAAGTCAAGTGATTAGAACAAAGTGCCTAAAGGAACATAACAAACTATCTAGTAAGTAATAGATACAACATAACAAACCTCCCCCTCATCCAGGATGCAACCAAAAACACCAAAAAAACCTCCATCAAGGGGGAAGAGACAAGCTCTACCCCCAACAAGCAGGCTTGAGTTAAGAACCCACAGGAACTTAAAGAACATAACCGTTGGAACAAAATACAAAATAACAACCCCACAACTGGAGAGTCGCTCAAAAGACCAGCAATAAAACCCTCCATCAAAGGGGAAGAGGCATGCTCTACACCCATCAATCCTGCAGAAGATATAGGACAAGAGATTAGAACAACATAGGATTAAGAGGAATAGGTAGTAGTTGAACGAAAAAAACTGATCGCTCCGTCCAGGCGATCAAGGTGCAGCGCTTCCACTTTACCAACCGATAAAATGGAAGGCCAAAATTTGCAATAAAATAAAAACTCATCGATAATGTTATCGATCGATGAAACGGAGTGAGAAAAAATGTGTTTGTTACGCTCGGTCCAAATAACTGAAATGATGGCCATCAGAGAAAGAAACCATGATTTACGGTATTCTTTTCTAAGAGAATGGGTCACCCAACATGAGAAGAAATCGTTTGGGATATGAGAGGCTTGCCATGCCGAAGCAGTAATCCTCCAAAGAGGTTTGGTAAAATTGCATTGAAGAAACAGGTGATTGGCATCCTCATGAAAGGAGGAGCACAACGCGCAAGCTTGGCCTATCGCAAGTCTCATTTTATTAAGGATATCTACGGTGAGCAGTTTATTATTGAGAGCAAGCCAGATCAGGATCTTGATCTTCAATGGAGCGCAACTACTCCATAAAGGCTTAGCAAGCGGGGAAACAATACCACCGAAATTAAGAAAGTTGTAGAACGACTTAACCGAAAAATTACCACCCCTGGTCCACCGCCAAAAGAAAGCATCAGATGGATACCAAGGATAACAGTTGAGATTGGAGAAGAGTTCTTGCAGATCTGGAACTAAAGACTGTGGTAGAACACAAGAAAAGGAAATAGACCAGAACTTTTGGTTGTCGATGATAGTAACGTAATCCGCCACCGAGGCTAAGGGGTTATAAGCCAATTGGAACAGCAACAGATACACCAGAGCTAGGCTAATGTTACCGAACAGGGTGGCCATATTCCAATATAAACTACAAAAAACCTAGCCCTCAACCAATATAAACTACAAAAACAGGGTGGCCATATTCCACATTTTCCTTTAATATCTATATAATAAATTACAAAGAAAGCTATCAAGTGGCTCACAATCAATCCCCCCAAAATCAAAGGTCCATATCAAACCTCACAAAACATATTTTCCCTCCAAAATTTCAAACCCAAAACCAAAATTTCCCCCCTAAAAAACTCATTATTTTATTACTATCTATCTCTTCTCTCTTTACTTTTTCATATTTCTCTCTTTCTCTCTCTATATATCTCTCTATCCCATTCTTTCTTTATTTACTTAGAAATTAGATTTTACGATTTCGGTTTTGTAAATTTTCAGAATTTTTAATAGCAAATATCTCTTCAACAATTAAATTTTATTATTTTCCACACTTAAAGTTCTAAGAAGTTAGATTTTATACCCCCATTTATAATTATTTTTCAACATATACTAATGGAAACATAGACTTTTATTTATAACTAATTATTGTCATACTATTCAAACTTGAGCTACATAATTATTGTTTTACTGTTCACATGGCTTTTCGTGTTTTATATCGTTCCGAAGACGTGCCGTAGGCACATGCCCACGGGCAAATCTAGTATATATATAAACTACAAAAATAACCAATTAGCCTATAATAGATTGTTGATACATACATACATACATACATATATATATATATATATATATATATATATATATATAAACTACAAAAATAACCAATTAGCCTATAATAGATTGTTGACCATAAGTATCATGGAACAAATGAAGCACTTCCCAAATCAATAAGACATCATATCATCTTCTATTCTACTCGTAATTTCCAAGAAAAATATCCTATACAATCAATTTAAAGACTCATTCCCTGCAATTTTCCAAGTTATACATGCTAACATCTTTCTTCCTAAACAAAAGTAAAATATGTAATTGAGCTAAACAACATCAATTAAGCAGTAAGATTTCACATGCAATGTAAAGAGTTTGTCTTCAAACTGCACTTTATTTGTCAAGAAATTCGGCCCGATCATCGCCTTACACTGATGATTGAACTTTCGATTCACGTACCTAATCACCACATCCCAAAAACCCATTCAATTAAACCACACATAAAATAAATCCCATCAAAATCAAGAATTAAAAATTTTGGGGTTTGAACATACTGATTCAGTAGCGACGTCTTCCCAACCTTAAATTAGCAAAATGAACATATTAGCAAATCAAGAAACCCTAAAATGGAACATATATAACAGATCGGGATGGCAAGATCGCACCCGTGATCGCCGAGGATCGTCGTTTCGGCATGGGAGGGCGACAGGGTGCGTCGGAGTGGGAGGGGCAGCGGGGTGCGCCGGCATGGGAGGCAGCAACGTCGGAGGTGTGCGCGGGAGGAGGTCGAGGGTTGGGGAGGTGAAAGTGGTGTGCGTCGGAAATGGCAGTGTAGTTCGTCAGCGGTGAGGTTGAGGGAATGGGAGGTCAAGGGTTGGGGAAGATTGGGAACGGAAGAGGTCGGAGGTTGGGAAGATGATGGGTTTTGGACTGGGAGGAAATGCGAATGTGTGTTTTTATCTTTTAATTTTCTTTACGTGTTGAGCACGTGTTAGTCCCTACTTTTGCTCTTTTTTCTCTATTTCAATATGGAGAAAGGAGAGACGGGTAAGCCTATTTGTATAATATATAGTATATATATATATAATAATTAATGAAACAGGGTGGCCATATTCCATATTTTCCTTTTAAAAAAAATATTATTATACAATTAATGGAGAAAAATAAAAATACGAATCGACATTTAGAAAAGGGACAAGTTGATAACTTTTAATAAGCAATAAATTGCGACCAATTCTTGCCCTATATATATATTATAACAACCCTTAAGAGCCATTTGCATGTATCCAGATATATCGAGTTTTTAAGACCATAGAAGACTATTAGATAATTAACTAAAAAATAAGAAATCAAGATAACTAGATGGAGAAGATGAGATAGGGAAAAAGAAGAAGAATACAGAATACTCCAAGACTTAGATGCCAATTGGATTATGAAGATGATGCCTCGTCAGATGATAAGAAAATTTTGGGCGCATCATTGAATCACCATCCTAAATTCCATGTATATCAATATTTGTTAGAAGAAAAACACTAAATCCTCAACCGTTACCACAACTTAATTAACTTGGAAATTATGATCTACCACTAGGGTTTTTCACAGGGCCATCTTTGTAAAGTAGATATTAGTATTTCTTAATTAAGGAGTAGGTAGGTATTGCAGCTATGAAACACAACTGTTCCATTTATATCGTTTGCCAATCTCCAAAAACTAGCTTTTGGAGTAAAACAAGAACATTTTAAAGCCAAGTCAAGCCAAGCCCAGCCCAGCCCAAATGTATGTATGATTATACACATTATGTGCAAAATTTAATGTCAAATAATCAACAATAATAGTACAATTAATAACCAATATATATTCACTTCTAGTTTCCTAACTAAAGAAGAAAAATAGAGCTTGCTACCACATAGGATACAATCCATTCTCATTGAAACAGCTATCTATGTTGCCTTCCTCCATGCTTGGGAATGGCTCCCTTGCTTTCGTAGTAAAGTGGTTCAAGACTGCCCTCATCACCATTTTGTCAGAGTCCAATCCTGAACCTACATCAGGCTCAAAGTGCGCGGTGACCGGGGCCACTGGTGGGCCACCCGATGCAGGGTTGGAGGAGCAGGGCTTCTGTTCATGATAGCCCTCAAAGCCCATGGGTGAAGTATGGCCATTAAAGTTGATGTTGGTATCCCCCATCAATGGTGGAAGAGAGGAAGAGCTCGTAGTAGCATCTTCATAGCAGCTTGTAGTGGCCATGGTTGGTTTCAATGGCAGGGCCCTACTCTTGTAAAATACTCTGCATAGTACCCAATCTTCCTGTTTATATATATGCAAAGGAGAAAGAAAATAATTAGAAAGAAGTGTCATCATTAATCATATAGTAGATTAGTAGGTGGATGATAGATCAAATAAATCATCAAAGGATTTGATGCTAGCTAGAAAAATATTTCCACAAATCTACTACTTTAGATTCTAGGCTTGTGAAATTGCCAATTTTCATTCAACCTTATTGATTAATCTTTATACCTTTTCTATGATAATTTAATCTAGCATGAACTTCTATGATTACTTTTTAATTAATCAAAAGATATGAGGTGCACATTAATTATGTATCTACAAGAGAAAGATGGCATTTGAACCATTCTAAATAATCTTTGTCCTCACCTAGAGCACACCAACCTTCTTAAGAGATTAACTACTCAAATAGCAACTCTTTGATTTAATAAACCTAATTGTCAACATAATTTATATTCTTAATCAAACAAAACTAAGTTGATTTATTTATTCATTTTCAAACAAAATGAGGGAATTAATCAATTGTAAATAATTAATTACTAGACTGGAATTAAATCATCTCTCTAGCTACAACAAGGTCTGTAAAAATCAACATGTGAAACATGAGTTTTGGATGAAATAATTATTGAGGAAAATTTGTTTCCAACCACTCACTTAAACATGGTTAGGTTAGCCTTTCCATGTTGCAGGTTTGCATGGATATACCATTCACTTAAACATGGTTAGGGTCCTTTTTTTTATATTAAACATTTATAAAGCAATGAGGGGTTTGAACAATCACAATCATATGAAATATATTAAATAAATAAAAAAAGTTTTCGATATTTAATTTCCATGTATAGTATTGGCCTGAAAATTAATTACCTTAGAAGAAGAATTTGGGATGTGAGTAGGTGATTGTAAGCGAAACTCATGCATGACCCAGTCAGTCTTTGTCCCCTTGGGGGCTCTCCCTTGGTAGAACACCAAGGTCTTCCTCATTCCCACGACAACTCCTCTTCGAGTTACAAGTCGGTCCTTCCCAGTCGCCTTCCAGTATCCACTCACGGTTGCCCTGTTTGTTCTCTGTCCAGTTGCATACTTCCGATCACGAAGGTTGAAGAAGTACCATTCTTTGCCACCCACACATGCCATCTCTACACCATTAATTTAATGAATATATAATTATTGTATTATATATTACATTTCAGTGATTGATAGATCGATGGTTATACTCATAACTAATATATATAGATATATGGAACTACTCTATTTTTCTGACCCTAGCTAGTAGTATATATATACACAAGCAGAATGACAATTAATAAACCAAAACAAATAATAATTAAGCTTAATTTTGTTGGTGTGGAATATGAATCAGAGCATCGATCACCTTATTATGTAGTTTATTCTGAAACAAATGTTCCATAACAAGGCTTCTTCCATCTTGTTTTTGAACTTCTTCGTTCAATTAGTTAGAGTTAATAATGATTTATTTTTTAACTGTTTAAAATAAAAATCGCAATTAACCATGAGTGAGATCTTTTTTGTTAATTTGTATAGAAGTAGACAAGAAGTCAATTAATATAATTTGAATTTCTCGATCAAAACATTCAAATATATCTCATAGACCAGTTGTTTTAGATATATAGTTAGATGAGAAGGAATCATTTCTTTAATTTGGTACTCTTATTGATCACTGTGATCACTATACAAGGTCAAAAATGAAAATACCATTTCTTTTAAGGTTAATTTCACTATTATATTGAGGTATATATCCATCTTTCGGCTTTGATTTTCTCATCATAGGCTAATTAGGATGTATAAAGGTGGCAAGGCTTATCATGGATGGAATAAAGACACATAAAGAGAATATCATTTAAGAGATATTAGAATGCATCTAAAATTAATATTCCTTTCGTTTTCCATTTTAATTTGTGGATTTTTTTTTTCCTTTCAAATGTTAACAATATATATATGATTTATTCTTATGGAAGGATATTGAGTCAATAAAAGAATGGCAATTTCATCAATTTAGTTTAAACCTAGAAGACAAATTCTAAACATGACAAAATTAATGGCAGAAGAAGACAAGAACCCTATAGCTGGGAACGAAACAAACATCAATTTAATGGCTTATCTTTCTCTATGGGACAAGGAAGAGAAATATCTCCTCTTTCAAACAAAAAAGCAATTACATACATGCATGTGGAATTGGAATTCATCAAGCAACCTCATCAGAATTTTTAAATAGAATATTATACCATATCAATATCAGAAATACAGAAAATGGTTAATGGAACCTACTTAAATAGAATATTATACCATATCAATATCAGAAATACAGAAAATGGTTAATGGAACCTACTTAATTTGTTCTATATATATATATTATACCATATCAATATCAGAAATACAGAAAATGGTTAATGGAACCTACTTAAATAGAATATTATACCATATCAATATCAGAAATACAGAAAATGGTTAATGGAACCTACTTAATTTGTTCTCTCTCTCTCTCTCTCTCTCTCTCTCTGTATATATATATATATATATATAAGTTGAAGATTTCTCCGAAAAAAATAAAATAATAATAATAATATTATTATTTTATTTTTTTGGGATAACTCTTCAACTCATATTTATATATATAGAACAAAGTAGATTTCATTAACTTTTTATATATATCTATATAATAAAACACAAAGAAAGCTATCAAGTGGTTCTCCTTCAATTCTCCCAAAATCAAAGGCCCAGATCTATCCTCACAAAACACATTTTCCCCCTCAAAAAAATTTCCCCCCAAAACTCAAATTCAAATCCCTCACAACATAATTGTTGGTTTACTATTTATAAGGTTTTTCATATGTTGTATCGTTCTAAAAATGTGTCGTAGGCACGTGCCCACAGACAAATCTAGTATATATATATAAGTTGAAGATTTCTCCGAAAAAAATAAAATAATAATAATAATATTATTATTTTATTTTTTTGGGATAACTCTTCAACTCATATTTATATATATAGAACAAAGTAGATTTCATTAACTTTTTCCTGTATTTCTGATAACTTTTTCCTGTATTCCTGAGATATATATATATATATATATATATATATATATATATATATATATATATATATATAGTCCCCTTCGGTTACACACTACTTTTGGTGAGCACTCCGTGAGCACTCACGAACTAGAGACCCTATGAAAAATCCAAACCGCTCATATCGTTCTATATGCCTTAGATAGCCTAACAATAAAAAATCAAGTAATTTGACGTTCATTTGCCCATCCATCAAGCTGTTAGAATTTTCAGCCATACAATTTTCTGATGATGTAAATCATAGGCAAATGAACTTCAAATTACTTGATTTTTTATGTTAGGCTGTCTAAGGCATATAGAACGATATGAGCGGTTCGGATTTTTCATAGGGTTTCTAGTTCGTGAGTACTCACGGAGTGCTCACCAAAGTAGTGTGCAAACGAAGATTTCTCTCTCTCTCTCTCTATATATATATATATATTCGTGAGTGCTCATGGAGTGCTCACCAAAAGTAGTGTGCAACCGAAGGGGACTCATATATATATAAATATATATATATAAGTTGAAGAGAATTTTCTTTAATTATCAACGGTGGGTTGAAGCCCTCCGTGTTTCATTAAAAAGAATTTAACAAAACAACAAAACCTAATTCTACCAATCGGCAGATCTCGCCAGAGCAATTTTTTCGTGCCAATTTGAGCTCATTCTCTCTCATTCCCTCACTTGTACTTCATTTGTCCTCGCCGTCACTCGCAATCGCATCGCCTCGTTCCCAGCAATGACTCATACGTCAATTTCAAGCACCATACGAGAGACATTGCAAGTGCCCACCAATCTGACATACTCATTTCCAGATTGAGACATCGTTCTCATCCCCTAACTTGACCACCGTTGACTATCACCGCCATCTCGCAACGGAGGCTGTCGTCGCCCCCGACAGCTCCACAAATGCCTCCAAGCCCCCTGACATGAGAAAGACTCTAAGCACCCCTCACTTCGACCTGGATAGATCGAAGTTGATCCCAAACTAAAAACATGTTCGACTACCGTCGCCCCACACAACCAGAATTCATTTTCTTGCTAATTATAACTTAGTTGTAATTTGGATATTTAGGAAAAATATTTGGATATTAGGGACACCTTCACTTCTCCTCTCTCTCACACACCACCAATCTCTCTCCTAATTGTAAGTTAATTGTAATTTGGATATTTAGAAAAAAGATTTGCATATTAGGGACACCTCCACTTCTCCTCTCTCTCACACACACCATCAATCTCTCTCCTTTTCCCCAAATCCACTTCCCAACCCAGACCCAAGCTCAAGCTCCTTTTACCTACCTCCAATATTCTCACTCCTCACCCTGCACCTAACCAAAGCCAACGAGAGTATGCTTGCCCAGCGACGCTGGCACAGATTGAAACCGCTTGTTCGAGACCCCCCACAGCAAATTGAAGTTGTGCGATGGCCACTGATAGACTAGACACCCTCCACAGTAGATTGAAGCTGTGTGATGACCACCGATTGATTAGAAACCCCCCGCTGCAGTTGAAGCTGCGTGGCGACCACCGACTGGTCAACAACCCCTGCCACCAACGCCGGCACCCCTTTGTCACAAGCCGCTTCCATAACCCCTTGACAGGCAACAACCTCACACTAATCAATTCCTCAAACACACTTAAAGCCAAGACAACCCTCTCATACTTGTCAATCAATACCCAGTGCAAATACCCCTCGAGCTCAAACCCTCATTGCCTCACCAACTAGGGCTGTAAATCGGACCGGATGGGATCAGACAATTATATGTTCAAGCTCGGACCGAAATTTTACTCGGACGGGCTTATGTCCGGCTCGGTCTAGGTCGGACAAAATTTGTATCGTCCGGACTCGGTTCGATAAAGCATCGGACCGCAATAATACTCGGACGAACTTATGTCCCGCTCGAGCTCGGTAAAGAATCAGACCTAATAATTTGTTCGAGTTCGGTTCGTATAACAGTTCGGACGGTCCACGGTTGGACCATTTCTCGAGCCGGACTTGGACGGACGACAGACCGTCCTGTTCATTTTACACCCCTATCACCAACCCAAACACCCAAATCGATGAGGAACAGTGACCCTCGTCGACGCCGTTCCTGCGATTCGACAACCCGACACCACGACACCACGACGCCGACCATGCGATTCGACGACCCTCCACGACCGACGAAGGCCACTGCAACCGACTCTACGACCCAAGTCAACGCCATCCTTCGTCCGCTACGCCGAGTCGATGGAAGAGAGGGAAGGTAGGAAGCGCACAATGGAGGTGGAGGACGTAGGCAGCAGGATCTTGTGGTAGGGGGAAATGGAAAGGAAAGATAGGATGGGAACAAAAAAGAGGAGGGGAGCACGGTGAACGGGGAGGGGGCAACGAACCCTAGCCGCCACCGCCACCCCCTCCAATTTGTAGAACTAGGATTTCTCTCTTTTTTGGTTTTTTTTAAGCTTCTGTCTTTGGAATCTTGAGAGAGAAACCCTTTTTTGATTTGTTAATTAAGCTATAAGTTGAAGAGTTATAATGGAAGTTTGCCGGGATATTGGTATGATAGAATCATAGGAAGAACTAACTCTTTGCTTATTTATTAAACGAGTTAGGTGAAAAAGAAAAATTCATTCATAACTCTAACAAGATTTGAACATGATAAAGCTAGCCTATATGTACCTATGAAATACTACAGTTTAATGAATGAAAGTTACAACATGTTTCTTCACACACATACACACACATACACACACAAAGTTACAGCATGTTGAAAATTAGAACTAAAAATTAATCATGCCGGCAACAATTATGCATGATAACAGTTTTATTTTTCTTCAGTATGATAATTAAGAAGTACTAAAAGTTTAAGAAATTTCATCCAATTTGATTGAAAAATAAATAAAAAAATTTACAGTACAACTCACCTGGAAGATCCCATGGTTCACACCTGTTGAGATCGACGTCTATCATCATCATCATCAGGCTGTTGGTATCTCCTGCAATCTTGTTAATTAGGTAATCGCATACCAGCTCTTCATCCCTTGGGTGGAATCTGAACCCTGGTGGCAATCTTGCCTCCATCATACTCAAATAGCTCATTGTTAAAAGATTCTATTTATGATCAACTAATTAAGACAGAATAATAATGGGATGTAGCTATTTATGTGAGAGAGAGAGAGAGAGAGGTCACAAAATAAGGTTGGGCGAGAGGGGTTATATACATATATAGGAGACAAGAAAAGAGGGACAAGTCAACCTCCAATCTATATATGGTGTGAAAAGGAATGGAAGTGCATTTCATATGTACTAGCATAATGTACATGTGATGCACGCAAACTAAAAGTATAGTTATTAAATTAAATGAATATATATCGAATAAAAAAATATTATATTTGAATGTTTTGATTTGGGTGACACATGCGGTATACGTATATATTGTTGGATTTAGTTTGGATGTGTATTGGACGGGTTTATTTAGTTACAAAGTTAGTGTTTATTTGGTTACAAACCCCAACTCTCCCATTAAAATAGTATATATATATATATATATTAGATTTGCCTGTGGGCACGTGCCTATTGTACATCTTCGGAACGATCACGAAAAGTCCTGTAAACAGTAAAACAACAATTATGTAGTTCAAGTTTGAATAGTATGAGTCAACCTCCAATCTATATATGGTGTGAAAAGGAATGAAAGTACATTTCATATATATATATATATATATATATATATATATATATATATATATATATACCTGTGGACACGTGCCTACGGTACGTATTCGGAACGATACAAAACACGAAAAGTCCTGTAAACAGTAAAACAACAATTAGGTAGCTCAAGTTTGAATAGTATGACAATAATTAGTTGTAAATAAAAGTCCATGTTTCCATTAGTATATGTTGAAAAATAATTATAAATGGAGATATAAAATCTAACGTTTTAGAACTTTAAGTGTGGAAAATGATGAAACTTAACTGTTGAAGAGATATCTGCTATTTTTAATATAACATGTGCAATAAAAAGACATAAAAATTCTGAAAATTTACAAATCTGAAATCTTAAAATCTAAATTTCTAAGTAAATAAAGAAAGAATGGGAGAGAGAGATAGGGAGAGAGAGGGTAAGAGAGAGAGAGAGAAATACGAAAAAGTGAAGAGAGAAGAGTGATATAGTAATAAAGTAATGAGTTTTTTAATTTTGGAGGGAGGGGGGGGGGGATTTGGTTTTGGGTTTGAAATTTGGGGGATGTGTTTTCTAAGGTTAGATCTGGACCTTTAATTTTGGGGGATTGAAGGTGAGCAACTTGATAGCTTTCGCTTGTGTTTTATTATATAGGTATATATATGCCACTTGGCATTGCTGACATGGACAAAGGAGCCCAGCAGCTGCCAAGCCTATGGAATACTAGAATGGAGAGGGATTAATTGATTGTCTAGTCTGACCTAAAGCTGCAAAAAAAAAGGTAAAAGAAATTCCTGTGATATTGGACTGCAACTTGCAAGGTGCCTGATTTGAAATTCTCATGTTCCTTAAAAATCACCCTTAAATTAAAGATTTAAGAATAAGCACGTGTGCTCCATTTGAGATGCATGGGGCACTCTTTGTCAATACAAATCCTACAGATGTGGGTGGTGGTACTTTGCAGTACACCAGCATACATGTAGGACCTAATTAAGATCTCATGATCAGTACTGTAAGCTGCAGGCTCCCGGCCTCCATGAGACAATTTACAGGTTCGGTCCCCCGTACAGGTACTTCAACATTAAACGTACGCACTGATTCATATCCGAACACAACTTCAGTCTAACATAAAAACAGGTGCCATCTCCGAATCAGAGAGTTCGATAACTGTGTGCATACAGATGGCCGGCCGTTATCCGAATTCAACCTATATACCAGGCCAGTAGAAAAAATAGGCCAGCTAGCTAGCTACAAAATCAGACTCAACTCAGCCGGACCAAGTAGCTAGTAACCCAGAAGGTACTTGCTATTTCCTGTTCGAAGAAAGTAGCAATATATAATCCATTCACAACAGTGCACATCATCCTCAATTCCATCTAGGATCCAAAATTTGTCTCCTGTGATCATTTGACATCAAAAGCCCAAATGTAGCGCGCTGTACTTTGGAAAAAGCTGGCAGTTGCAATTGGCTAGTGTGGTAGCAATGTAACCAGTGGATCGCCAACTAGCCAGGTTTTGCGCGCAGACTTCTCAATAGTCCAATACAAAATATGTTTAGCGGGTTTGGATCATCCAAAAGTGAATCCTACCCTACAAAGTCTTAGTGGATCTGGATATGGATGGATGATGCAGGAGGTGCCTGAATTCAAGTTATGCCAGTATTCGGATCACTCCAATCCAAACTCGGTTTATTCTTTTTCAATTCCCAGTTCAGACTGATGAGTTGTATCCATCCATGACAACGATTGCCTGTATGGGCATTTTCCAACTTCTTTTGAGCAATGTGCATGATCCAAGTTGCAGTCCATCCACATGGGCTGCACATGTCGATCAACACTCACAATCGTCTGATCACGATCAGAAGGTCTGCATGGCGCATACCAAGGCAGAGAATATATGGGACCACAACTGCTGTCATACTATGAATCTGATAGTGTCATCGTCTAAGCTTCCTTGTTTTTTGGATAGTGATATCCTTGTTATCTTGGCTACTATTAAAATAACCCTATGAATGGCCCTAGTTTAGGGGTGGCATTAGGGCCGGGCCCGCCCAAATCTGGGCTGAACCGGAGCCAAACCGTCTAATCTAGGCGGTCCGGACCGGTCCGCCTTTTCCCAAAAAAAAATGAATCCGGCCCAGCCTGCTCAGACCCGAGACCGGGTTGAACCGGCCCAGGCCGACCGTTGATTTTTTTTTCAAGATTTTTTTAATATTGTATTTGTGTAATTACTAAAATACCCCCCCCGGATCTATACTAGCTAGTTTTGGGGGGTATTTTGGGAAATTCAAAAAATTGCATATTCTATATATACAACCTCATTTCATTCAATTCTCTTCACAAATTCAATCAACTTACTTTACTATCTCTCATCTCTCTCAACAAATCAACAACAATCAACAACTTTCAACTACTCTCTTGCAAGGACCAACATCAACAATATCAACAACATCCAACAACAATCAAGGATTATGAGACCGAATAGAAATCGCTTGACATCAAAGAATTTGGTGATGTTAGTATGCGCCGAAGATTGGATGAAAGCGGAAGAGAGGACCCAAGATTTACATGAAGCACACAATGGCTCAACAAATAGCAATGAATGAACATCTAGTACAATGAAGTTTGGATAATGTACCCTAAACATTTGAAAAATCTAGGCTGATTTACTAATCTATTTGATTGTATATTAAACTTTGTAATTCATAAAAACAATTTAGTTTATGAATATCACTTTTATCTATATGTTCTTGATAATTCTTAATAATTTTTCTTCTTCTTTATCTTTGTAACAATTTTAATATAAAAAAATTCATCCCGGCCAGGTCCGAGCCGGCATTTCACCGGCTAGGCCCGGCCCGGCCCGCCAATTCCCCCAGACTGGTCCGCGAAAGCCCTACCCAAGTAAATACCCACGGGTTCCGACCCGGCCCGGCCCGCTAGGCCCGAATGCCAGCCCTAGCCTAGTTTGGATGGTGGTGATCTTAGTGGACTCGACTGCCTGGCAGACAGTTGACGGCCGGGTAGCCTGTTCACACAGCCAAAAAACAAAGACACCAGATTATTGAGTATGAGATCCGTAGGGACTTAATCTACTACCCGTTCAAGGCATTGTCAATTGACAATGTAGTAAACGATCAGCGACAGATCTAAGAATAATCTATAAGAAGTCAAAAATTATCATAATTTTGTCATATCAGTGCTGTTAGAACAAATGTCTGTTTGTTTAGGAATACTATGAAAAAATATCAATACTAACTTAAAACGAAGAGGTCTGGGGTTGTGTGGCCTCAAATAATCAGCTACATAACGCAATAAACATGTATTATAACTGCAACAATAGACTCATCTACAAAGTACTAATGCTAAACAAATAAAAAAAAATAATCATATATGTGATTAAATCATATATGTATAATTGTAAGTTTAAGGGATAATGCACACAGTACTAATACCAAAAAATATTCGAGTAAATCGTACATGTAGAATTATATGTTTAAGGGATTAAGTTTCTTTGAACAAGGTTTATTCCAAAAGATTAACACGAAGAAATCCAGTAGATGTCGAAATGAGCAGCAAAAATTGATCCGAATTGAATTGTTTAGAATATCATTTACAATTGAATTTTGCAGTCATGGAAATTTTTTATTTTCTCAACTAATTCAAATTCTATTCACCAAGCAATGTCTTAGGCTGAAATCAAGGGGTGAAAAAGTCTATGAACAGTAATTCCCCATCGTAGGTTCAAATTAAAAAAACTAATCGTACAATATTAAAACTAAAGAATAAGGAACCAACCACACACGTGCAAATATTGGGTGTTGATCTCGTCAAATTCTTCCACTCTACAAGACATTATGTCAAGCCTATATAATTTTTTAAATCGGAAACGGTTGGTGTAAAATCCCCGGCACATCATTTTTAAAATTGTTAAACAATGGATTGAATGCCTTCCGTATTTCATTAAAAATAATTTAACAAAATATACAACAAAAATTAAGGCCTATATAGTTCAGGAAATCCAACATGGGTCATGGAACTCATACACCCCAACCAACAAACAAAAAATACAATAAAACATAATCCTACTGGTCGACTGACCTCGCCAGAACAAGTTTCTTGTGCCAATTTGAGCTCATACTCTCTCATCCCCTCGCTTGTACTCCGTTTGTCCTTGTCGTAACCTGCAACTACCCCACCGTTGCCCCCAACTGTGTCTCATACATCAACTTCAAGCACCATACGCGAGACAACGCAAGTATCCACGAATCTGACATACCCATATCCAAATTGTGACCTCGTTCTCATCCTCTCGCTTGACCACCGTTGACTATCACAGCCACCTCGCAACGGAGGCTGTCATCGCTCCCCATGGCTCCACAAATGCCTCCAAGCCCCCCTGACATGAGAGAGACCCTAGACACTCCTCACTTCGATCTGAATAGACCAAAGTTAAACCCAAACTATAAACTCGGTCAACTACTGTCGCCACAACAAGTTTCTCGTCCCAATTTGAGCTCATTCTCTCTCATTTCCTCGCTTGTACTCCGTTTGTCTTCACCATCACTCGCAACGACACCGTCGTCACCCCCAGCAATAATCCATACGTCAACTACAAGCTCCATACGAGAGACATCGCTGGAACCCACCAATCTGGCATACCCATGTCCAGATTGTGACTTCGTTCTCATCCCTAGCTTGACCACCATTGACGATCACCGTCACCGTTGGCATACACATGTCCAGATTGTGACTTCGTTCTCATCCCCTACCTTGACCACCGTTGACTATTACCGTCACCTCGCAACGGAGGCTTTCGTTGCCCCCCGACAGCTCCATAAACGCATCTAAGTCCCCTGACATGAGAGAAATCTTAGGCACTCCTCATTTTGACCTAAATAGATCAAAGTTGAGCCCTAACTATAAACTTACTCGACTACCGTCGCCCACACCAACTAGGATTCGTTTTTTTGTTAGTTGTAAGTTTGTTGTAATTTGGATATTAGGAAAGCAATGTTTAAGGAGAAGATGAGCGCCCCCCCCCCCCCCCCCCCCCCCCCCCCCAAAATCACTTACTGTTGGCTTCGGACCGAAAGGGGGAGAGGAGGGGAAGGGAAGGGTTTCGGCCGGGAGGAAGAAACGGAGGAAGGTGGTCGGAGGAGAGAGGAGGAGGCCGGGTAGGGAGAAAGGGAGGACGGGAGGGTTACCAGAAGTGGAGGAGGAGAAGGGGACTACCGAATGTGGAGAAGGAGAGGTGGAGGAGGAGAGGAGAAGGGTGGGCGGGAGGACGTGGGGAGTTACAGAGAAGGGTGGGCGGGAGGAGGTGGGGGGTTACCGGAGGTGGATGAGGAGAAGGTGGTCAGAGGAGGGAGGAGGGAGGAGATAGGAGAGAGAGCGGGGGATTTTGAAATCACCAAAAAATCGCTCTCGGGATTTTTGGGAGAGATCTGGGAGATTAGTCTCTTTACAACGACTTGACTCACCCCCGCGCGCTTCATTAAAAAAATTTTAATAAAACAAACAACCATGGTAAGGAAAATGATGTTCATGTATCCCAACGAGTGGGCCATGAGACCCATTCCCCGTCAAAAAAAAAAAACAAAACAAAAAACAAAAAAGCACATCCCATACAAGATAATTTCCAACCCCAAAAGCAGTGTAATTATAGAAATTACAATAAGATTCGGTCAACCAAATCACCAAATCCCCGAAAAGTGAACTCCTCAATACTAGCTTGAGGTGCAGCATCCTCCACACCCCCCACCCCCCTCGGACTCAACTTCATAGGTTGAAGTACTGACATCTACATATATTTCTTTGATTTTCTTGGTTGACTCTGTACCTCTTGTTCGAGACCAGAGTATAATATTAACAATAATCATGAATAACAGTTGTGGATGCATGAGGAGTCTGTGTATTGGTCTAAAGATTCTATTATTCCTAGATCTCTAACCATATCTCCCAACAGATTACCGCTACCCCAATTTCCAAAATATCAATGTAACCTATATTAGATATATTATAACAACAAATCGATGAAATGAGCGATATATTAATGAAATGACCAAATGAGAGCTGATGAAGTGGTTGATGATGCCTTCATATAACCCTAAAAAAGTCTGATATATCCTGTTAAAGAACAGGATGAAAGATAGTTAGGTAAACTAAAAGTTGATTAAAAAATAGATGTCGTTTTCGCACTAGCCTACTGATATGATAGAATACATACTAAATTCGGATAATAACTGGAGGTAGGGCCTCTGTTTCTATTTACGGTAGATAACCAAAGGTCATAGTCAGAAGGGGCTCCATTTGAATTGGAGTTATGGAACCTTAAGATCATTCCAAAATGAACCCATGTACGAATCTCATTCATTCGATTCATATGGAAAGTTTGCAGTCTCTGTAACCAACCTGAAACTCAACTGAAATTAGAAAGGATAATCCAAGTGTAGTCAACAAAAGATTGACATAGAAATATGCCAAATATGGTTTACTGAGATTTCAGAACTTCGAGTCAGAATCTTCTCTAGTAATTATTTTACTAGTCAGGTAACACATAATCCAGGGTTAGGGTTTATATCTCATAGTCGCTTAAGATATTATACCCTGCTTATCAGTGTTGGAATATCACAGAGCACTACCTGTAGACCAGGGTTTAGGGTACTGGGCTTTATGCCCACTCAACCCGGTCCAACAATTAAACAGATAACACGTGCAAAACACATGTTGCCCCAAAGAACATTATACACAATAATATTTTATTATATTGAGAATATACCGATATATCCAACAGTATATACTAATTTCCCAATTTAAGTATGTACCTTATAATAGTTAATAATAAGAAAATAAGAGCTGAAAATCAGCCAAGTTGGAATTCATGACAACTAAAAACATGCTTAATTAGGGTGATCTTGAAAGTGACCCAGAACAAAGACCGTGTCAAAATTTGATAGGTAGTAATGAAATGACAAGTTGCCTAACTAATCTTTTTATGCAAAGAGATCGATCACGACTCTTTTTCTTGATCGCTCACTGAGAAGAATGGGTTCAAGGTGATATAAGCATGGGCCAGGTAAGAAAACATTCCTAATTGCCAAATTGTCAAAGATTTATAATTGTATAATAGATGTAGGATTCAAGATAATAAAACATAACAACTGGTGTAATTTTATAAAGTTGCGATAACAATACTATCAATCATAGATATGCAATTAACTATGCACCTGCCATCATTAAGATGCCCAAGAGTGCTTACTTTTTTATATTTTGATTTATTTCTTTTGCAAATGTAGTGAATTTCAATATTCTTCTTTACAGGAAATTGCTTATGCCTACATCTTACATCAAATTCATATAGTTCTACATCTTACATCAAATTCATATAGTTTTATACCCGTATGTAGAATATTAAGACAGACATCCATCACAAAGAAAGGCTAACTGCTACATTAATAATCTCTTAAACTGTGACAAACATGCTCGTGCAGCAAGATTAAAAGTCAAACATTTGATCCATATTAGAATTGACCATGGTGTATGGTCAAAGTTTTCATTTTCATCGAATTTGGTCACCAACACAATGTACTTTGTTTCCATACATGCGTGCACAAAAGAGCATTTAGTAGAAAACTAATTAAAACCTGTTTTGCCAAACTATGTACATTACTTGATGACTTGGTCTCATAAAGAATTATTTAGATTACAGATTTGACTAACTAACAATTATATGTGTTTCAGGGACTGCGACTTACAGTAATTACCTTTCTGATTAGAAATTTTTATGATATTATATCAGTTCAAGGCAGGATATATCAATCCCAGTCTTTCTTGGGAAAATTGGTTTTAGGTCCCTCATTTCAACTGTAAATTTTCATTAACTATATTTTCTTAATTACGATTGAGGTCATCTTATACCAAACACAGTCATATTTGGATAAAATGGCTGCCCCAAAATAATTCCAAGTTAACTAGGACATGTAACAGATTTCAGAATATTATTTACTTGGAATGTTGAGGAGTTTATATGTATAAAAGATAGTCAAATGAGGGGATTAGAACAAATGTTTCCTTCTTTATCATACATGACCAGCAGATTCTGAATTAACAAAAAATCGATGCTTACAATACACAAGTATAATTACCATCGAAGTCAAATTTCTTTTAGCATATCTTTGGCATATTTTGCTGGCATTTCAAGCACATCTAAGAAGAATGGACATCGACATATTGACACAAGGTAACAGGTTCTCAAATATTATTTCGTAATAAGAACTGTTGTCGGATATGTATCTAACACATGGGCAACATGACCCGACTTCCATGGTCACCAACACAATGTACTTTGTTTCCATACATGCGTGCACAAAAGAGCATTTAGTAGAAAACTAAAACCTGTTTTGCCAAACTATGTACTTTACTTGATGACTTGGTCTCATAAAGAATTATTTAGATTACAGATTTGACTAACTAACAATTATATGTGTTTCAGGGACTGCGACTTACAGTAATTACCTTTCTGATTAGAAATTTTTATGATATTATATCAGTTCAAGGCAGGATATATCAATCCCGGTCTTTCTTGGGAAAATTATTTTTAGGTCCCTCATTTGAACTGTAAATTTTCATTAACTATATTTTCTTAATTACGATTGAGGTCATCTTATACCAAACACAGTCATATTTGGATGAAATGACTACCCCAAAATAATTCCAAGTTAACTAGGACATGTAACAGATTTCAGAATAGTATTTACTTGGAATGTTGAGGAGTTTATATGTATAAAAGATAGTCAAATGAGGGGATTTGAACAAATGTTTCCTTCTTTTTCATACATGACCAGCAGATTCTGAAATAACAAAAAATCGAAGCTTACAATACACAAGTATAATTACCATCGAAGTCAAATTTCTTTTAGCATATCTTATAGTATATTTTGCTGGCATTTCAAGCACATCTAAGAAGAATGGACATCGACATATCGACACAAGGTAACAGGTTCTCAAATATTATTTCGTAATAAGAACTGTTGTCGGATATGTATCTAACACATGGGCAACATGACCCGACTTCCAAAAAGGAGTGTCCACGATCAATCAATGAGTTGAAGCGATATAGTTTATAGAAATATTATAATCACGGGAAGTGAGCTCAGACCACTTACTGTACTGCAGCAAGCTTTGAATTTGATCAGCATTTCTGGTATCCTCCAGATATAATAACCTGCCATAACAAAGACAAAACTTAGCTGATAGGTTATTTTCCTCTACTCTAAGTGATATATGGAAGATAAGTGGAATTTGAAGAACTATTTTTTTGTGAATCCATTGCTCTCTAAAAGATAATTAACTTACTTTCCATGACAACAACAATCAGCAACATTAGATTCTATGCAAATATGAAAATGTGATTATCTCTTACTTAATTATTAACTCATCATAGCCGAAGACTTTCCGTTCGTATTAAATAAAGTAAATTATGCATCGTAATTAGTAAGACCTATTAAGTCACACGTGTCTATATGTAATTGGGGAATGAAATTAAGTATGTATTACTAACACTAGATGATTCTAAGAAAGTTGATAGTATATACAATTTAGATGCCATACTTCAAATTAAAAAGGAGTGATGTTTTCAAAAGAAATTTATGGAGTACACTGACAATGACTCAGAAATTAAATAAAAGCATGTTCATTGTAATAGACCAAATAAAGATAAAATGACGCCCTTGATGTATTGAAACAAATACTTGTAACCATGGGTAATTATTCAAGATTATGCATTCATGTTCAGAGAAACACAAGAACATTGTAATCTAACAGAAACCAACCGTTAAGATGATGAAATATTTTAGTAGCTTTTCCTCTTTCCCGCCTTTGGTAGATCTCTTTAACTGTCATTGGCTTCTCCCCCTACTACGCTGTCTGTTGCTGTACCTGTGAAGATCAAGGAGATGTATGCGGATATTACCACTACCACTTTCGCTGCGGAGTCCGAGTACAGGGAGGGGACGCCAAATGGAGACTGATGGAGACTGATCGGCAGGTAAAGGGCGGCTTACCTCATACCTGGGGTTGAGGTTTTTTGGGACGGTTTGGTGCTGAGGTGTATTGAATTTTGTAATATATGTAATTATACTTTTTTTTTAGCGGGGAACTTGTTTGTATGGGTGCATGGGGTCTCTTTTTACCGGTAATGAGTATCATGGCCCACTAGTTGGAAGACATGAATATCATACCCCTTATTTTGGGTGTATATTCTGTTTTAAAAAAATTAAAGAAATGCGGGGGCTTTCAACCCACCGTTAACGATAAAAAAAATGATGAAATATCTAAAGGAAATAAGTAAAGCTGGCATTGGGAGATGGTAAAACCATTTACCTCATGGCAGAGTTTGAATGCTCTAGCTACACAGTGATCTCAATTCGAGACGTCCACTTATATATACTTGATTTATGGGATTGGGAACAACTAGCAGTCCTAAAATTGAAACTTGAAGAGGAGAAATAACATATTTCTCAGTACATACTGAGATCATATACATGTTTTACAATAACAGAGATCATATACATTTCCTCAACCCCACAATGGGTGCTACTATCAATTAGCCTATTAGTCAACGTAACCCATCTCCTAATTCACTTTTTCAACTTACCCACTTAATTGAACCCAGTGTTGGAAAATAATCTATGTGGGCTCAAATATGTGACTAAATGTATAATTGCTATTCTAAAGTTTAACCCGAATTAAAGTGATCTAACCAGGGTTAAGTGATGGGTTAAAACCATATAATAATAAAGTGTGATATATTACGTGTAGAAACCGGAAAGTGGATTTTTAAGTTTGTGATGGGCAAAATTGGAAATCACTAATTATCTATTAGGGTTGTGGTCCCCTATATATACGTATCATTCTATTCTATCTGTCATCCCATTAACAAAAAAGAAAAGAGAGACTCTCTCATGGAAATACGTATCACATAGGAAGATCCAAAATCCTCTGTGCAATCTCCATCAATGGCTTCAGGTTAGTGCTTCTGCTTTTATATTCTTCTTCTTTTGATTTAGCAAAGGATATATAGAAGCATGATTTAGGATCTTTTATATTAAAGCACTTTTAGTAACATGATTAAGATTTGGATCTGTAGAAACATGATTTAGGATGATATCAATGTTTTATGCATGTTTCTTAAGTGTTATATATAAAATCCATCAATTGGTATCAGAGCCATCTTTGCTAGATTAATTGAAGAATTGATGATTTTGTTTAAAAAAATTAAGAAATTTAGGGTTTCCTATTTAAGAAATTTAGGAAATTTAGTGTTTCTTTATTATCTTCCTTTTTATGATATTTGTCTTTCATAAAAAAAAATTTAAAAAAAAACAACCAAAACCGTAAGTATTGATTGACTATGGTTTTGGATTTTGATAAAGTTTTTTTTTAAGATATAGAATTAATAGAGAAGTGTCCTATAGGATTTCTATAGGGGTGTTACATAGAAGGCTGTGCATGTGGGGCCTAGGAGATGGCAGGCAACAATGCTGCTGCTGCCGTCTGCCAGCCCACGTGGCTGACGTGGCGACGAATGGGGCACAGGCATAGAGGAGGGGAGCTTTGCTGCTCCTGTTGTGTGCTGACGTGGGCGTGGGGCCCGCTTGAAGGGGGCTGGCCTGACGTTAACGCGAGAGTGATTGGGAATTTATTAATTTTGTTTTCTGTTGTCAATTTTCTGTTACCAGTAAAGTTATCAATTTTCTATTAATTTTATGTTAATCTTCTGTTATTAATATTCTGTTATTAATATTCTGTTATTAATATCTTATGTTATAAAATTGATTTGATATTTATCGGTAAATTTAATTTTCAGTTATAAATATTTGTCCTATAATCAAATAAATAAAAATCAATTTGACATTATCAAGATATTCAAACAATTTTTTTTTTGAGAAAACAATTAAATTCACATTTTGGTTTTGGATTTTCTTATGAATGTCTAATATTTTGAATAGATTAATTAAAACAGAATGTTACCAAAGTGACATCTTTTGTGTAGATTAATTTATTTAAAATATCACGATGATTGTGTGTTTGTAATTCATGTGTTTATTAACTGACCCAAAGGTAAGTTGATATTTTTCCAAATTTCATACACATCTGTGGTGATAAATGTGTGACAATAATAAGATATTCCATATGAACAATATGTCAATCCAAAGAATGACTTATTATTTGACAGGATTTATTGTCAATGTTTGATTGCTACAACAAGAGTACCGCTTACAGTTAATGTTATTGTCCAAAGACTTGATATTAATGTTGTGCCTGGTATCTTGAGATGGGATTAACCATTGTTTGAATTTATTGTTTTATGAGCTTATTTTGTTTGTTTTGTTCTATATTCAGCTAGCTTATCTTCTGCTACCTCAATAACTGCTAATATCAACTCTATTCTCATGCTTAATTGGACCAATTTCAAGGATTGGAAAGGGACCTTACTTATAACTCTTGGCTGTATGAAATTAGACCATGCATTAAGGAAAGAACAACCTCTACCTCTCACTGCGGAAAGCACTCCTAATGATAAAAGGGATTTTGAGAGGTGGGATCGTTCAAATCGCACGAGTTTAATGATTATGAAACACAGCATTCCAGAAGTCTTTAGGGGCACAGAATCCGATGAGATTACTAAGGCCAAGGATTTCCTCGAACAAATTGAAAAATGTTTTGCCAAAAACGATAAGGTTGAAATGACTACACTTCTGACTTCTTTGATGTCTATGAAGTATAAGGGTCGAGGAAATGTATGGGAGTACATTATGGAGATGTACCATATTGTTTCAAGACTTAAGGCACTTAAGCTTGAGTTTCATGAGGAATTGCTTGTGCTTATGGTTTTGATATCCCTTCCTGTACAGTTCAATCAAATCAAGATTAGTTACAACTGTCAAAATGAAAAATGAACTCTAAATGAGCTCATTTCTTATTGTGTGCAAGAGGAAGAAATGATGAAATAAGATAAGACTGAAAGTGCTCACTTGGCCAATGCCTCTAAGAATAAGAGCAAGAAAAGAAAATCTGAGAATGAAAAAGCTAAGGTTCCAGCTCAAAAGAAACAACAGAAGAATACAGAGAGTTGTTTCTTTTGTAACAAGCCTGGACATGTGAAGAAAGAATGTACCAAATATCACGCATGGCGTGCAAAGAAAGGTATTTTTTACTTTGGTCTGTTCTGAGGTTAATTTATCTTCAGTACCTAGAAACACTTGGTGGATAGACTCTGGTGCTACTCCTCACATAAGTGTTTCTATGCAGGGTTGCCTGAGCTGCCGAAAGCCAAATGATGGTGAAAGACACATCTTCGTGGGCGATGGAAAATCGGTAGAAGTGGAAGCAGTTGGGCACTTTAGGTTGTTGTTAGGAACTGATTTTTATTTGGATTTGAAAGACACTTATGTTATACCGTCTTTTAGATGAAATTTGATTTTTGTTTCTTTGTTGGACAAATTTGGGTATTATTGTTCATTTGGAAACAATCAGTTTAGTTTGTCTTTAAATTCGAATATTGTTGGAACTGGTTATTTGAAAACTTATGAAAAACCTTTATTTGCTGGAAACAATTGCATCCTATAATGAAACCTAGCATGTAGAGTCACATGGTACTAAACGTAAATTAAATATGAATAATTCGGCGTCATTATGGCATAAGCGCTTAGGTCATATCTGAAAAGGTAGAGTTAAGCGTCTTGTGTCTGATGGCATTTTGGAGTCCCTGGACTTCACAGACTTTGATGTCTGTGTAGACTGCATCAAGGGAAAACAGAACAAAACTAAGAGATTAGGTGCCAATACACCTTCAGGCATCTTAGAATTGATTCATACATCCCTACGGCATCTTGGAATGGTTAACAATATCTTATATCGTTCATAGACGATTACTCACGTTATGGATACCTATATCTCATTCATGAAAAATCAGTCTCTGGACGTGTTCAAAGCTTATAAAGCTGAAGTTGAGAATCAACTCAACAAACGGATTAAAAATGTTAGATCTGATCGTGGTGGTGAGTTCAACGGTAGATTTGATGGCTCAGGTGAACAACGTCCAGGACCGTTTGCTAAATTCCTAGAGGAATACGGTATTGTCCCATAGTACACCATGCCAGGATCACCTAGCATGAATGGTGTTGCTGAAAGACGAAATAGGACTCTAAAGAATATGGTAAGGAATATGATTGTTCATTCCACCTTACCTGAGTCCCTCTGGAGTGAAGCATTAAAGACAACAGCTTACATTCTCAATAGAGTACCAACTAAAGCAGCTGCAAAAATACATTATGAGCTTTGGATAGGTCGAAAGCCTAGTCTAAAACACTTTCATATTTGGGGATGTCCAGCTGAGGCAAGGCCTTACAGGCCACATGAAAAGAAATTGGACCCCAAAACAGTGAGCGGTTACTTTATTGGTTATTCTGAGCGATCTAGGGGCTATAAGTTTTATGATCCAACACTTAGAAATATTTTTGTGATGGGAACTGCAACATTTTTTAAGAATGTTGAGTTTGGGGGGAGAAATAAGGTTAGGGACATTGCTTTTGAGGAGGAATTGGATTCAATTACAAATCCAATTCCTACTATCACTTTTGACAATATTCAAGTTCCCACACCTATCATTGATCAAGAAGTGAATTTGGAACCTCAACAAGACAATGTTGAACAAACCCTATTCAAAATGAGGTAATTGTTCCAGAAGAACAAACTCAACAACCTCAAGAACCGGTGTCATTAAGGAGATCCATGGGAGAAATGAGAAATGCTATTCCGGATGATTATATAGTATTTCTCAAAGAACATGAGGATGACAATGAAATGATGGAAGATGATCCAATCACATTTCATCAGGCCATGAAAAGTTATAACTCTCAAAAGTGGATGAGTGCCATAAATGAAGAGTATAAATCCATGCAAGACAACAAAGTTTGAAAACTTGTCCCATTACCAGAAGGTGCAAAACCAATTGGTTGTAAATGGATATTTAAGACCAAGAGGGATGCAAATGGTAATGCGGAGAGGTATAAGGCACGTCTTGTAGCTAAAGGCTATACTCAGAAAGAAGGTATCGATTTTATAGAAACTTTCTCTCCAGTTTCATCGAAAGACTCCTTCAGGGCAATTATGGCACTTGTTGCTCATCTTGATCTTGAGCTACATCAGATGGATGTCAAGACGGAGTTTCTCAATGGCGACATTGACGAGACAAATTATATGGTGCAACCAGAAAACTGTGTCGGGATGTGGAGACTATGATTTTTCATGAATGAGATATAGGTATCCATAACGTGAGTAATCGTCTATGAACGATATAAAATATTGTTGACCATTCCAAGATGCCGTAGGGAACGGCCCACAAATACATGTATGAATAAATTTTAAGATGCCTAAAGATCTATTGGCACCTAATCTCCTAGTTTTGGTATGTTTTCCCTTGATGCAGTCTACGCAGACATCAAAGTCTGTGAAGTCCAGGAACTCCAAAATGCCATCAGACACAAGACGCTCAACTCTACCTTTTGAGATATGACCTAAGCGCTTATGCCATAATGACGCCGAATTTTCCTTTTTAGTTTACGTTTAGTACCACGTGACTCTACATGCAAGGTTTCATTATAGGATACAATTGTTTCGAGCAAATAAAGATTGTCATAAGCATTCAAATAACCAGTTTCAACAACATTCAAATTTAAAGACAAACTAAACTGATTGTTTCCAAATGAACAATAATATCCAAATTTGTCCAACAAAGAAACAGAAATCAAATTTCGTCTAAAAGACGGTATAACATAAGTGTCTTTCAAATCCAAATAAAAACCAGTTCCTAACCTAAAGTACCCAACTGCTTCCACTTCTGCAGATTCTTCATCGCCCACGAAGATGTGTCTTTCACCATCATTTGGCTTTCGGCAGCTCAGGCAACCCTGCATAGAACACTTATGTGAGTAGTAGCACCAGAATCTATCCACCAAGTGTTTCTAGGTACAGAAGATAAATTAACTTTAGAACATACCAGAGTAAGAAATATACCTTTCTTTGCATGCTATGCGTGATATTTGGTACATTTCTTCTTCATATGTCCAGGCTTGTTACAAAAGAAATAACTCTCTGTATCCTTCTATTGTTTCTTTTAAGCTGGACCCTAAGCTTTTTCATTCTCAGATTTTCGTTTCTGGCCCTTATCCTTAGAGGCATTAGCCAAGTGAGCACTTTCAGTCTCATCTTATTTTAACCTTTCTTCCTCTTGCACACAGTGAGAAATAAGCTCATTCAGAGTCCATTTTTCCTTTTGATAATTGTAACTGATCTTGAATTGATTGAACTGTGCAGGAAGCGATACCAAAACCATAAGCACAAGCAATTCCTATGGAAACTCAAGCTTAAGTGCCTTAAGTCTTGAAACAATATGTTACACCTCCATAATGTACTCTCTTACATTTCCTCAACCCTTATACTTCATAGACATCAAAGAAGTCAGAAGTGTAGTCATTTCAACCTTATCGTTTTTGGCAAAATGTTTCTCAATTTGTTCGAGGAAATCCTTGACCTTAGTAATCTCATCGGATTCTGTGCCCCTAAAGGCTTCTGGATTGCTGTGTTTCATAATCATTAAACTCATGCGATTTGAATGATCCCACCTCTCAAAATCCCTTTTATCATCAGGAGTGCTTTCCGCAGTAAGAGGTGGAGGTTGTTCTTCTCTTAATGCATGGTCTAATTCCATACATCCAAGAGTTATAAGTAAGGTCCCTTTCCAATCCTTAAAATTGATCCCATTAAGCATGAGAAAAGAGTTGATATTAGCAGTTATTGAGGCAGCAGAAGATAAGCTATTTGAATATATAACAAAACAAACAAAATAAGCTCATAAGAATCCATATAAAATAATAAATTCAAACAACGGTTTATCTCATCTCAAGACACCAGGCACAACATTAATATCGAGTCTTTGGACAGTAACATTAACTGTAAGCGGTATTCTTATTGTAGCAATCAAACATTGACAATAAATCGTGTCAAATAATAAGTCATTCTTTGGATTGACATATTGTTCACATGGAATATCTTATAATTGTCACACATTTATCACCACAGATGTGTATGAAATTCGGAAAAATAGCAACTTACCTTCGGGTCAGTTAATAAACGCATGAATTACAAACACACAATTATCTTGATATTTTAAATAAATTAATCTACACAAAAGAGGTCACTTTGGTAATATTCTGTTTTAATTAATCTATTCAAAAAATTAGACATTCATAAGAAAATCCAAAACCAAAATGTGAATTTAATTGTTTTCTCAAAACAAAAATGATTATCTTGATAATGTCAAATTGATTTTTATTTATCCGATTATAGGACAAATATTTATAACAGAAAATTAACTTTCCTGATAAATATCAAATCAATTTTATAACATAAGATATTAATAACAGAATATTAATAACAGAAGATTAACAGAAAATTAACAGAAAGTTGATAACTATATTGTTAACAGAAAATTGACAACAGAAAACAAAATTAACAAATTTTATATCCTTTTCTTGCGTGACGTCGGGCCAGCCCCCTTCGGGCGGGCCCCACACCTATGTCAGCACACAACAGGAGCAGCAGAGCGCCCCTCCTCTGTGCCTGGGCCCCATTCATCGCCACGTCAGCCACGTGGGCTGGCAAACGACAGCAACAGATTGTTGCCTGCCATCTTCTGGGCCCTTTATGTACAACCTTCTATGTAACACCCTTATAGAAATCCTATAGGGCACCTCTCTATTAATTCTATATCTTAAAAAAACTTTATCAAAATCCAAAACCATAGTCAATCAATACTTACGGTTTTGGTTTTTTTTAATATTAAATTCAAATTCCAAAACGAGGATATGTTAATCTTCAACTAAGGTATATGTACATCCAAAACACATCATATAGATTTAATATATGAATTAGCCCTTACGAATCCAAATTCAATATTAAAAATACCATAAAAGGAAGATAAAAAAGGAAGATAAAAACACATCATATAGATTTAATATAGATTTAATTTATTTTTGAATCTGAATTTTAGAAGACAAATACCATAAAAGGAAGATAAAAAAGAAACCCTAATTTTTTATAGTTTTGAAAACCCTAAATTTCTTATACAAATTCATCAATTCTTCAATTAATCTAGCAAAGATGGCTTTGATTCCAATTGATGGATTTTATATATAACACTTAAGCAACATGCATAAAATATTGATGTCATCCTAAATCATGTTTTTACAGATCCAAATCTTAATCATGTTACTAAAAGTGTTTTAATATAAAAGATCCTAAATCATGCTTCTATAGATCCTTTGCTAAATCAAAAGAAAAAGAATACAAAAGCGGAAACACTAACCTGAAGTCATTGATGGAGATTGCACAGAGGATTTTGGATCTTCCTATATGATACGTATTTCTATGAGAGTCTCTCTTTTCTTTTCTGTTAATGGGATGACAGATAGAATAGAATGATATGTATATATAGGGGACCACAACCCTAATCGATAATTAGTGATTTCCAATTTTGCTCATCACAAATTTAAAAATTCACTTTCCGGTTTCTACACGTAATATATCACACTTTATTATTATATGCTTTTAACCTATCACTTAACCTTGGTTCGATCACTTTAATTCGAGTTAAACTTTAGAATAGCAATTATATATTTAGTCACATATGTGAGCCCATATAGATTATTTTCCAACACCCAGCCCCTCCTTTGATTCCACGGTATGAACTTGGACTGTTGACAATGACTTCTTTTTTCTTCATTAACGGTAAATCGAAGGCACCCGCGTTCCATTAAAAAAATTAACAAAACATACAACAAAAAATAAGGATTATGAAGTTCACGAAATCCAACAGGCTGGGTCATGGAACTCATACTCCCTAGGGGTGTGTTGCTGCTAATTTTGGTGTGGGAGCAAACAGATGAATTTGTAGATTCTTTTGGAAACAAATAAGGCAAATATGTTGACTTCTGACCGGCGTTTGACTGTTTCTCGTTGCTGCCGTTAACCTGCAAAAAGTTCGATACACCAGGATGAATCCCGATGACGAACCCTCCGACGCTCAAGTCAGTAATTAGGAAGATTATGAAATAGCGATTTGTGAAAAAATATTGATTACCTTTCTTATGGTGGGGGGAGAGGGTATTTATAGTCGTCTTTTGAGACAATTTAGAGATAATCATTTATCCTTATGTCCCGGTGTTTTTGGATAAGAAACAGAGTTGAAATTATTTCATGATAAAAGATTTGGTTTAAACGGTCTCTTAAAGATAATCATGAATTTGAATCTCTTTAAATGACCTGGGCTAGTTTGTAATGGGTTTTTACCCTGACCCAGTAGGACATATTCATTTTTGGGTTATTGGGCTTTGAAAAAAGACCCAGTTCCCATTTCAGACCTGTTTGTAGGTGAAATTACCGTTTCACCGGCGAGAGCTTTAAGATTCGTGCCCGATTTGAACGGTCCCAATTTGGTTTTATTTTTAGCCATATCACAAGTCCCCCCACTCCTGAAGACTGACTTTTACAGCCTTTGAGGAGTAATTCGCCTGTTTTTAATGGCTTATAGAATTTTATCGGAGTTCTCAAGGGAGTCTGGATCTTGCTCGAGGTGTAACGGTATTATTTTGAGCCTGTAAAATACCCAAAATTATTTTTAGAATTTTCTAGATTTTTAGTGATTTTTTCAGATTTTTTTTTCTTTCAATTTTTAATATTTTTTGAATTTTTTATTTAATTTCCGAATTTAAATAATTAATGTTCGAAAATTTTAATTAATTATTCTAATTTAATAATTATTTTTTTAGATTTTTGAAATTATTTTTTGAATTAATAATTATTTTTAGAACTTTTAATTAATTTTTCGATTTTTAATTAATTTTTTTGGATTTTTAAATTTCAAATTAAATAAATAAATAAATAAATATTTACCTGGTGTCGTGACGCAATCGTGGGCGTTTGATCAAGATCAAGCGCGAATCTTAAAGCGGGGCGTTTTTCTCTCATTCGAAGGTCGGTGGCAGCTTTGCTCGGCTGCATTGCTGACCCTCGTGCCCTCATCGGCACCGAAGCTCGACGAAGGTGGAGGCAAGGTCGACGGCGGAGGAGGGGAGCTCGACGATGGAGTCGAGCTGGCAACGAGGAGCTCGACGCTCATGGCGAGGAGGGAGCTCGGAGCATGGTGAGGAGGTCAGAATTCGGAGTTCGGAGCTCAACGAAGAAGGAACATGGCGAGGAGGTTGGAGCTTGGAGCATGGCGAGGAGGTCGGAGCTCGACGAAGAAGGATCATGAGCTCAGCAGGGTCGAGCTCGATAGCGTGAGATTGGAGCTCGGAGCATGGCGAGGAGGTTGGAGCTCGGAGCATGGCGAGGAAGAAGAGAGCATGGCGAGGAAAGCTTGGCGACAATGGAGGTGCTGAGTTCATCCATGGTTGAGCTCGACGCTTGTGGAGGGAATCTTGACAAAGCTCGGCGAGGTTGGCGAAGGAGGGAGCTCGGTTGCAGCTTGAGCTTGGCGATAAGAGCTGCTTATCGAGGCGGTGGTGGAGCTCGACGGTGTGGGTGATGGGTTTGGAGAATGGCGAGGAGCTGCTTGTGGAGTTGCAGAGTTCGGCGAGGTGTTGGGTTCGGCGACGAAGGTGAAGGTGGCGGCCTTGAGCTTGGCGACGAGCTCAAGCTTCGGCGAAGGAGGAGAGCTCGTCGTTGGAGCTTGACGACGAGTTCGGCAGTGGGTTTTCTTTGGCGCTCAATTTTGAAGAAGAAGAAGAGGAATACGGAGGGGGTTATGGGTTTGGGCTTATAACGGGTCCGAACCCGACCTGTTAACCCTTGAATTTTTTTTTTTTTATTTTTTGGCAAATCTGAGCCGTCTAGCATGATTTAAGCGCGGATCGGGAGGAGTTTTTCTCCATTTCCATGTTCGGGGACACATTTGCTCGGATTTTGGATCTGAGCATCGTGGCAAAATTTGAGCCGTCGGTCTAGATGAGGCTCACATCTAGAGGCATATCTGTTCGGATTTTGGATCCGAAAGACGTGGCAAGATTTGAGCCATCGATCTAGATCAGGTGCGCATCACGAGACGGAGATTTCCCCCCATTTCACGTTTGGGGACACGTTTGCTTGAGTCATGCCACCGAAGAGCTATGGGGGTTCGGCTGATTGATACGTGTCCAGTTTGACTGTTGACCGTTGACTAGTCATCGATTTGTTGGCTAGGCGCAACTACGTTGTCACCCACTTTCTCGGTGCTACGGATGTTCGAACGGGGCGCTTGACCCCTCGTTTCGAAGCTGACCCGAAGTTCTACAATTTCTCTTTAGAAGTCAGTTGAAGAATCATCCTTCTTCATGGTCAAAATAGTCCCACAACATCTTTGCCTTCATGAAGTAGAGAATAACTTTGTATGACTCTCGGGAAGTCCCATTCTTAGAGGCGAGTTAGGGAGCGTCTCTAGAAGAGTTAGGCTCCAAACACTCTTGGAAGAAGGCCGCTCAGGAGTTGAGCGGGAGGAGCATCGCCTGGCTTTAGTAGAGAGCCATTCGGGAGACGTGTCTGAGGAGCAACTCTAGAGGAGAGTTGAGCTCCGAACTCGTTAAGAAGAAGGCCGCTCGGAAGGCAAGCGGAGCAAAGAGCATCACCTGACTCTAGGAGAGAGTCGTTTGGGAGACAAGTTTGAGGAGCAACTCTAGGAGAGAGTTGAGCTCCGAACTTGCTTATTGCAAAATTTAACCAGTAGTGGGAGTAGTATGAATGTTCGTTTTGATCCCCGAAACCGCATACTTGCAAGCTGTGAGGGAAATTTCAAACCATGATGGTGAACTTCGAACTAGTTATTATGGAGTTATCAACAAGTTGTAGGAGCAGTTCCGAATGGTGAGCTACTTCGCACTTGCTCGTTCGCAAGCTGCTAAAGCGGCGTTGAATCAAGTGTTGGACTTCGAACTTGTTATTTTAGGAGGTTAACGAGTTGTAGGAGCAATCCCGAATGGTGAGCTGCTCTGCACTTGCTTGTTTACAAGCGGCCAAATCGGCGTCGAACCAAGTGTTGGACTCCGAACTCGTCTTTTGAGCTTAGCAAGTTGTGGGAGCAGCCCTGTGGGACAGGCTGGACTCCGAACTTACTGTTTAACGAGTCGTAGATGTGACCCAGAGAGATAGACATGAGTCAAATGCAATAATTTTCAATGGAAAAATGCTAAGTTTTATTGAAACAAACTAAGTGGCCACTTTAATAGAGCGAACAATTATTACATGTTTTTGGCCGTGCTACAAGCATCGACCTTATTAAAAACTAAAAACCTACTTCTACGATAGGATGAATGCCTTTCAAGAGGAGTGTGATTCTCCCCCCATTAGACCTCCATGGATAAGTTGGAGGATGGCCCCAGGTTCGGAGTCTTGGAACTCGTTGGGCATCTCGGTTCGATTGTTGGCTCCTCGGGGTGGAGGATCAGCCCCGTCTTTTCTAACAAACTTAGCCAGGTGTCCCCGCTGTATGAGTTCTTCGATCTCCTCTTTGAGAGCTCGACAATCGTCCGTATCGTGGCTGTGGTCCCTATAAAAGCAGCACCACTTATCCCTGTTCATTTTCTTGCTAGGGGTATTCATTCTAGGGGGACCGCGGAGTAGTCCTTCCTTGTCCACCTCTATAAGAACTGCTGATATACTAACATTGAAGGGGGTGAACTTCTTAAAACGATGAGCTAGGCGGCGTTGGCCATTGTCGTCTCTCTGGAATTTCTGTAACCCTTCTTCGCTTGTATTCTTCCATTTGTTCCCGGAAGATGTCTCCTCTTGACTAGGGGGTTGAGAGCTTCTTCCGCTCGGATGTACTTCTCGTCCCTAAGCAAGAGTTCTGAGAAGTCCCGAGGAGGCTTCTTGGCAAGGGATGCCTTGAGGTCGGTGTTATTGATGTTATGCCTAAATGCTGCAGAGGCCACTGATTGGTTGAGAGGCAATAGACTGGGCCTCAATGGTAAAGCGCCGAACGTAATCTCTTAGGCATTCACCCTTTCTTTGGCTGAGGGCTAGCAAAGATGCACTTGTTTTTTCGGCTCGACGACTGCTAACAAAGTGAGTGAGGAAGAGCACCTCAAACTGTTCGAATGAGAAGATGAAGGTTGGGGATAAACAAGAGTACCACTCTCGCGCTGGTCCCCTCAACATTGCTGGGAAGGCCTTGCAGAGGAGTGCATCCAAGGCTTGATAAATCATCATGAGAGTTTTAAAACTCTCAATATGATCGGCCGGGTCTGACTCCCCATTGTAGGATTCAAAGCGGAGCGGCCTAAAGGTTTCGGGGATTGGAGCTTCTATGATGGCCTTAGAGAAGGGGGGTCTGCTTGGGCAGAACCTATTGGTCCGTTGCTCTTCTTCGGGTTGATCTTGTTGAGGCGCCTCTCCATCTCGTGGAGACGGCGGTGGACCTAGTCATCCCTCCGGTCGGATCTAGTCGACCCTCGGGACTCTCCTTCATGAGTGGCGGTATGGCGAGGGATAGGTATACGCTGGTCATGACTTATGACAATATTAAGAGCTCGCAAGATATCTTCTTTGAAGTTCTGAAACTCGGTCTAAGTGACTGGTGCCCTTCCAGCTCGGTGGTCCCCAGGTGTGGCTCGTGGTTCGGCTTATTGGAGTATGACTTCTCTGCTGACGACGTGGAAGAGACTCACTTCGCCTCCTCGGGGGAGGGGATCTTCTGGTCCTCGGCCTGCGAGGGGTCCGGGCTCTCGGGGCCCCTGGGCGCTCGGGTTGAGGGACTTCCTCAATGGCTCGCCTTTCATTCAAGTGAGTTCGGAAGTCGACCCCATGCTGACGGTTAACAATTACTTGACGAAGAGCCTGCCCGAGAGGGCTGTGAGAAGCCATGGAGTCAGTTAAAGGACTGTGGACCGAGACATGGTCATGAAGAGGGTGTTGCCTTGGACAACTTCGACGAGGGCCCCCCGAGACCCTGGAGGGCCCTGCTGAGGAGGAAGCTGTTGAGAAAGGGGATGTTCAGGCGGTGGTTGCTGAACTTGTTGGTCGGGTTGAAGATGAACATCATGGAGTGGAGGAGGGGGAGGAAGAGGAGTGGCTCTTCGGCTGGAAGCCGCTGCTTTTCCTTTCCCTTTCGGAGGCATGGCTTGGAAACTAACTTCACCTGTGAAGGTTGGATTGCTTTTTCTGTTTCCCACAGACGGTGCCAATCTGTTGCTGCTAATTTTGGTGTGGGAGCAAACAGATGAATTTGTGGATTCTTTTGGAAACAAATAAGGCAAACCGGTTGACTTCTGACCGCATTTGACTGTTTCTCGCTGCTTCCATTAACCTGCAAAAAGTTCAATACACCGGGATGGATCCCGGCGACGAACCCTCTAACGCTCAAGTCAGTAATCAGAAAGATTATGAAAGAGCGATTTGTGGAAAAATATTGATTACCTTTCTTATGGTGGGGGGAGAGGGTATTTATAGTCGCCTTTAGAGACAGTTTAGAGATAATCATTTATCCCTATGTCGTGGTGTTTTTGGATAAGAAACAGTTTAAATTGTTTCATGATAATAGATTTGGTTTAAACGGTCTCTTAGAGATAATCATGAATTTGAATTACTCTTTAAATGACCTGGACTAGTTTGTAATGGGTTGTTACCCTGACCCAAACAAGAAAGCTGCAAAAAGAGAAGCTCAGGACCCAGAAAGACAAGCAGCGCTAGGAGGGGAGCCGCGATAGGACCAAACGATGAAAAGGAGCAATAAAAAGCTGCCCCAGGTGCAACAACTCAGCTGACCGTAGCATCCAATCCAAAGAAAGCTGACCATAGCAGCCAGATAAAACAATTTAATTTATGAATCTCTTTTTTATCTATATGTTTAACCCAATTGTTCACAATTTTTCTTTCCATTTATCTTTGTACACTCCCCCCCCCCCCCCACACACAAAAAAAACAAACAAACAAACAAACAAAGTCCGCCTAACCCACGAACCCGTAACGAACCAGCCCGGCCCCCGAGCCAGGGGCCAGAGACCAGGTTCGGGCCACTCCTTCCCCTCCCTAGTAGCATTGGTATAAATACCCGAAATCCGGATCGGACCCGGACCTGGCGTTGGACCGGAACCGACTCGGCCTATCCGGGTCTGGGTCCGGATCCTAAAATGGGACCCGTTGTACTTTCGAGTCCGGGTTAGGGTCCGCTCAAAAGAGATCCGACCCGGACTCGGACCCGGACTCGGATCCGAACCAGTTAAAAAAACCCAAAAAATCAACATAAAAATAAATATTCTATCCTTATCCCTCCCCTCTTTCCTCCTCAATTCTAAATCTTCCTCTTCCGAACTCAAAACTCATGCCCTTTTCTTCTCTCATCTATTCTAAATCCTTCATTCGCCGCCTCCGCTCGCCGATCACACTCCCGCTCCTACCCGAACGGGTAGGAATATTTTAATAGAACTCAAACCCGGAACCGGACCCGGTCCTCACGGATCTGGGGCCGGGTCCAATTTTTGGACCCGTAGGGGGCCGGGTCCAATTTTTGGACCCGTAGGGGACCGGGTTCGGGTCCGGGTAGTGAAGAACCCGACTCGATACCAATGTTACTCCCTAGCTCGCCCCGGCCCATGAAAATCCCAGCCCTGCCTGCCTGAGCCCGGGACCGGGTCAAACCCGCGAGATTTCGACCCGGCCCGGCCCGGTGAAACCGGATGCCACCCCTAATACTCCCCAACCAACAAACAAATAATACAACAAAATCAAAAAAACTCAGATGTTACCTACATACTCTTTGATTTTTACAAGATGCATCCTTTCGTCTTTAGTTTTCAGTTTCTTGATTTTATAAGTGTTGGCGAGTCCCTCAGCAATTGGGATCGAGCTCAAATGAGAGCTATGACACAAGTTCGATTTCCAGAATTCCCTCAACAACAAAAAAATAGAATTCCACAAAATGCTACTTAGTGGCTAAATTACAACTAAGGGCATTGGGAGTAATGTCAGTATAGTAGAGACACCATAAATATAGTGCATGTGTGGCTTGATTGATGCTGTTGCATACATATTGTACGACCAACTAAGATAAAGTTTCTGTATACATTAAGTAAGATTGTGATCTCACCAATAATCGTAGTGATTTTTTAGTATAAGTCCATTTAACTTTGTGATTGTTTGTTTGTTTATTTGTTTTTCCATTCCATTAAAAAGATCTTAAGGAAACCAACTTCTGACGCTTGCATTAACTGTAATAACAGAATCAGTAATTTAAAGTTAGAATTTCCCAAAATGAAGAAGAGGTGATACTGACTTTCAACTATTATTTGCCAGATTCTCAGATTCCGAGACGTAGGCTGACCAGAACAGTATCTAGTTTCTTCTTCAATTGACATATATTCGACACAACAAATGCCTAGACGTAGGCTGACCAGAACAGTATCTAGTTTCTTCTTCAATTGACATATATTCGACACAACACAGCTATCAAATAAAAGTGTCCATGCTTTCCAGATTGTCAAATCTATTAGAATGATGACAATTAGTGCGCGCACATTTACCAAATATATATATGAGAAGTGAGAACTGATACATATCATCCAAAAAATAACGTAATCACCTCATAGGCATTAAACAAAACATCTTACATGCATTCGAAAAGTCAATAAACAAACATACGCACCTTTCTCCCCTGAAAGGACAGGTGTCACTCACTCACAGCAAGACCCCATCCATGCCTCCTAAAAAAAATAGGAATAAGGCGGCGGAATATACGGAAGGGAGGTGGGTTGGAGGAGAGGCGGACGAAGGCGCCGGCGAGTGAGACGCACAGCGGGGACTGAATTGAATTACTGTTATTTATACTTATTTAAGTGTGCTTGGGCCGACTTATTTAATTGGGCTTCATTTATTTTGAGCCCATTTATTAAATGGGCCAATTTCTGGTTTAAAACATTGAGGCCAACAGGATATAGATCTTTCTACATCTCTAATCTATGGGAGAAGGGCTTAAAGTCATTTTTCAATCTATCAACACGTGTGCATCGCGGCCTTTATGTCATTTGTCGATCTATCAACACATGCATCGCACGTGCATAATTAATATGAAGAAGGTTTTAGGTTAAAAGCCTCACTATGTCAGGTTTTTTACTTTAATTTTTTTTTATTTTATGTTAAGCATGCATCACATGTGTAAATTACTATCTATTTATCTATCTATAATATAATATAATTACTTACTAGAAGAGTTTATCACAAATAAATAATTTTTAATATTTTTTTGTCACAAAAGAAATACTGTTTTTGTCACCAAACAAACATGTGTATCGTGCATGCAACTCCAAATCTATTTTTCAACACGTGCATTGCACGTACACATCAAAATTTTTCCTTCTTAATTTTTAAAAAATACGTGTATCACTCATTCAGCTCCATTTTTAAAAATTAAGGTATTCATTGCACGTGTTAATTCATTGCACGTTTAACTCTAACTCATTATCTAAACGTGCATCGCACGTGAAAAATACTGGTATGTATATAAACCTAGCAAACTCTTGTATTATTTTCCTTTCTTTATTAGCTATATATAACCTAACAAAAACATTGAACAATAGCTAGTAAAAATTGACACCTATTTATATAATACTAGAATGACCATGTACAATATATTGCACATAATTTTTAAAAAGTGAGAAAATAACAAAACTATGTTAAAAAAATTTAATTAATAACATTTATACAGTATTGTACAATTTTAAGGTTTGATTAAGGGATATAATTGTACTTCAAAATATAGATGAAGAAAGAGTGAAAACTGCCTCCTACATTTGTTGTCATTTTTTTTGTTTTAAAATGAAATAAAATAGAACAATACATGAACTAAAAGTGGTTCAGCATAATATATTGTATAGATATTGTGTAAAATTATAATACACACATAAAAAATTTCCACATTTTATCAAGATCTCCATGTAAGGATACACTAGTCAACAATCTGGCATAGTGGGTTTACGGCCAACATTGGTAACAGTATATATCATGTAGTTTAAGATCGATCTTACATCAAGCTTACACAACGTCGGCATTACTTTTTTTGCTACATAATTAAACATTCAGTTATCTGGCATCCCCATTCTGCTTTCTGCACGTCTAACCTACTACAGATGCCATCATTTATCTATTCATTTCATCTTAAATCATATGTGTGAGATAATTAACAACAATGCAATCAATCAATCATAGACTCAGTTGCTTGGTTTTGACTCGTATATCATTTTGGGTTTAGAAGTGTGGATCCAACCAGATAATTAACAGCAACGCAACTGTTTTTTTTTTTATAGACTCAATCAAAGTCAACTGTTGGTAGTAAACTTCTTATAATTTCCATAACATATAGATAAATTATAATTCAGCATTCTTATAGATCCTCTCATCTAATACTGAACTTGCGGCTTTATGCTTGACTTTAGCATTCGAGAGGTCAATCCATTACCTTGTGTTGCCGCTGAAATCGATGTGAGGACAAACAGATAGATTTGTAGATTCGATGAAAGTTGAATAGTCAAACCTGAACAACCTTACCGAAGTTTGATCGAGATTCTCCCGCCATTGACCTGCAAAAAGTGCGAAACACCGGGGTTGATTCCAGCTACGCATCCGGCGACGCATCCGACGACGCTCTTGTCCTGGTAACAGTGGGGTGGGGGTATTTATAGCCGCCAATCAGTTTCAGGATAAGATTAAATCCCTACTTCCCGATGTAAATGGATAGAAGTGGTTAAGACTGCTGATTAAGGTTAATCATAAATCTGAATCCTCTTCTGTTCAGTTTGACTGGTTTTCTTACGGGTTGGAACCCGTACCCATTAAGACGGATCCGTTTATGGGTTATTGGGCTTTTGAAGAAGAACCCAGTTCTCATTTCAGACCAGTTTATAGGTGAAATTACCATTTTACCCATGAGCTGTAAGATTCGTGACCGATTTGAATAGTTCCTATTTAACCTTATTTTTAGCCATATCACCTTGTATGACATTGTGTGCCATTTTGTCAAACCCACCAAACTGACGACATACTGTTACGTTCTATTGAGTGCTATGTTTGCCTTTCTTAACTAAACATGGATTTATGAAGAAGAAAAAATATGTTCTCTAATTTTCTACTTCTTTAATTAAGATTCAATATATATGAAATATATGTCTTAATTGATTGATTCCTAAACTCGAAATTGTGGTAAATTTGTTGCTTTAATGAGAATGATTTCTTTTTTGCCATTGATGTTTAGACTTTAGAGCATGGTTGGTAACTCCGAAAGTTATGTCTTAGTGAGAATTCTCACCCGATCAGATCACAACAACAGAATCGTTATTTTACACGAGAAAATTTTGAGTCACTTGTTGTTACAAAATTTGTTTAAAATTTAAAACCAACTTCAAGAACATTACAACTTTGGTTACAAAATGTTTGCAATATATCAAGTATGATCTTAGAGGCACAAAATCAGAGAATAGGGAGAAGAATAAAAACTAACAAATTTAAAAGAAAATTGAAAATTACAAAATCAGTTTGTGTCGAGGCTAATGTATCACACAATCTCCTTAAAACGGATTCGCCTCGTCCGGGTGCTGAAATTTGCAGAGGTGTCCGTATCCTAAGATGCAACGACAATAGAGTGTTGACGTAGGCACGACGCTCCGTTCTTGAACTGAAAAGTGCTTGTATTCTACCACCAAACGACCGAATAAGATGAACAGAACATAAAAAGAGAGGGGGAGATGAATGCACCATTGTACGGAAGTCTCTGCACGGGGTGGGTTCACATCGGTCTAGCATTCGTGTCGGCAGGATGTGCGAGCGCACAAGCTGTGCACGTAAAAAAACGGTTCGATATTTGCACTTGTGCGTTGAGAGAGAGCCCCTCTTGGCTTGCTATCTTATAATGCCAAGAAATATGTTATTATATATCATCTTCTAATTTTTTTGTTTTTTTTTTTCCAATATGGGACTAAATTCCCTCAACTCAATTTTCAGAAATCAACTTCCCAACTTTTGAAGACAATTTTTCATTCACCGATAATCATTTTGAGCAAATAAATATACGATTTTGATCAACTCACAAAAGATAACACAAATCCATCAAGAATACTCCATTTTCTAACACTTGTGTCCCCACCTTTTCCACTTCTCTCGCATCAAATGCACTTTCGCCTAACACGGTTTATTAGCTTTTGAAAAATGATATGTCGGCTCCGAAAAAATCAACTAGCTGATAATTAGTTCTCATGATGTGGCTAATAAAATTTCTCAAAATTCGTAGTATTATTTTTGCAACTTTAATTATCCACTTTCTTCATTGGGTCCATACCTCTTCAACCAATAGCAGCTCTTTCCTAATTTAGTCCCACATCTCTGATGTGAAAGCAAGACTCAAGGGGGTCTACACGTTTGAAACCAAGCTGTCACTTTTTGGCTGTTACAGCCCCCACTTGCTCTGCTTTTCTCACGCAACCCTTGTTTTAAGGTATGCATCCATTCTTCAATTAGTCCTTCGCGAAAATAATTGAGGCCCTCTCCTTTAGTTGAAATTGAAAGATAATCCTTTGTCAGTTCTGTCTTATTTCGTGTACATTTGTTTTGTTTTTCTTCTCATTTGTGTTTGGTCATGGAGCATTGGATTAGATTGGAGAGTTTTTATGTTTTAAGTAAATCGAGATGTTACTAGGAAATTCAATACGTTCAAAGCTTAATTTTCTAGCAGCCTTTTATTAATTAAAAATGCAATTTCTAGCAGCTGATTCGTCCTTTTTTTTCCCGTCCTTCTAGATCCTTTAGTTTGTGAAAATTCATCGTATGTCAACTGGTTGTTTATGACTGAAGAAAGTCCCTACCTCTTGATAGTATCATTGACTATAAATTTTGGCATTAAATAAGTTAGCTAATTGTAATCATGTGGTTCACGATAGCTGACGTCATTTTTACATAAACAGCTTACTTGATGATAATCATGATAATCATGATGCTTAAAGTCTTCGTTTCCATTGAGTATACTTTGAATCCGGCAGAAAAGTTAATCTGGTTACAAAACAGAGAATTATTTGCCAAACTGACCCACTTTTATAAAACAAATTCCAAATTGATCCACTCGCTTTCATAGATAGCAAGTATAGTCAAAATCAACTCGTAATCTGATAAAACGAGTGTTGGTTTTGGATTTTTTGGTTTTTTCCTTCGCCAAGACTTGCTGTCTCAAAAGGCGAGTTTGTTTTAACCAAACTCACTTTTTGAGACAGCGAGCACTGATTGGGGATTTCTTAAACCCCAGCCTCGTTGTTTCGAGCATTGAGCTCTCCTTCTATCTCTTTCTCTCAACTCCCTGTTCAATAACCCATAAATCCTAGCCCGCAAATTCGAGCGTTTGGGTTGATTAACCCATCAAAATTTGTTTCAATCTTCCACATCCGTTTCAAGCATGTCTCCTCACACTTTCAACCCTCTTTCCTCACACTCTTTGGAGACATGACTAAAAAATTCGAGCATGAGGTTTTATAAATTCCCAATCGACACTTGCTGTCTCAAACATCGAGTATGGTTAAAACAAACTCGATGTTTGAGACAACGGGTATGAGTTGAGAAAGTTAAAAAACTCCAACCGACACTCGCTGTCTTAAAAAACGAGTTTGGTTAATACAAGATCGTTTTTTGAGACAACAAGTCTTGGCCAAGGAAGAAATCAAAAAACCCAAGACCACACTCGTTGTCTCAGAAAGCGAATAGGTCAGTTTGGAAAAAACTTTAAAAAAGAGAGTAGTTTCGGAAAAAAAAATTCCAAAACATAACACTGGCCGTTTGTTTGTTAAAATTTCGGCTCATAAACAATCCAAACATGGTTTTAATACTATCCCACTTTGATCAACTTGCTGCTCACCCCACCCCTATCCCTATGGGTGATGAGAATCTTTGCTGAAATATGAATTTATTGTTTCGTTTATACTCGTCTCTTTCCTACTCCTCTTCCCTACCACTTGACTCCAATCATGTCATTTGAGAAAATTTTGCCGAAATGCCCCTATTTTTGAAAAATAATTAGCGAACTGCCCTTGTTTCGAAAATATTTAGCCATCTGCCCTTGTCTGTGACACGTCAGCAACAAACGTTATTGGGAATCACGGCATCAGCTAATTGCATGCCGTGATTCCCAATAACGGCATCTCTATTTGAGAAAATTTCCATGCCGTTATTCCCAATAACGGCATTGGTTAATTTTAGTTTAGAACTCTACTTTGTTAATCTTGTCTCGAGATTGGAAAGCAAAAAAGGAATGAACTGATGCCGTTATTCCGGAGAACGGCATCGTTTGTACTGATGCCGTTTTTCAGAATAACGGCATCAGTTATTTACTTTTTGCACAAATCCCTATAAGCGTAACCCCCTTTCTTCTCCCCTATTCTTCCCCTTCTGATTTGTAAAACGCATCTCTCTCACATCACCCCTTTTACCCACAAACCCTAGATCTCATAATCAAAAATTTTCAACCATTTGAGTCCTATAAAATTCCATACATCCTAATTCCTCACTCCCACTCTCATTTTCAGTCTTCCTCATCAACGAAAACCTTGCCGGTGGTTTTTTTGGTATCATTTGAAAGGTATTATCATACTAACCTTATGTTTGATTTTTATTTCAAAGATTCGTCACATTTTGAGTAGTGAATGATTTGAATATGTTTTAATTTTTATGCATAGGTATGGAATTTGATATCCCTATATGGTTATATTTTGGGGGTGAAGTTATTAAGGATCCAAAAATTGGATATTCTTATAGTGACGTCGATCCTGTAATGATTTGGGCTACCCCCAATTTTGGTTACTCAGAATTAACAGATAAGATATATGAAGTAACCAAGTGGGACAGAAGTGAAATGACTCTAAGTTTGAGAGTCCGTTATTCTGCTGGTAAAGGGGATGGGCAGTACTTCATGTTGGTATCCATAGACAGTGACAGTTCTCTGAGGTCTGTCCTGCTTAGGACACTTCATCCAAGTTGTGGTTGGAATATAGTTGAGTTATATGTTGATCAAACGAGGCTTCCAAATTCTACAAGAGTTGTTATCGACGGTCCAAGGCCAACTAGGATTCTGAGACCATCTGAAGAGTCACACGCAAGGATTTCTAATACTGTTGGAGATACTAGCACAACTCCAACGGAACCTGTTTCCTCTGAATACGAGCCGCTACATCCGACCCCATTGCCACAAAATTTTTTTGGTAGCTGGCATTGCTTTGACAGACTTTGATAACGCCGTTGTAAATAACGACTTGGTAGAAGAGGAAGAAGATGAGGTACGCGGTCTCGAGGATGATGATGAGGAGATCGCCCTTGAAGCTCCAGTTGTTGCTGCCAATGTTCAAGTGCCGGTTGTTGATGCCAATGTTCATGTGCCGGTTAACAATGCCCGCGTGTTGCCAAGTCAGGACACAGGTCTAGCTATGCGTGGATCGCAGTCCAGTGAATGGATGTCCCGTGCCACCGTACATGAACATGGCCAGTCTTCCATTGGGTCTTCCAACTTGGATGAACTCTTCATAGGTCAAAGATTTCCATCCAAAGATGCTCTACAACATCAAGTCAAGATGTATGCCGTGAAGAACCACAGGGAATTCGTGACGGTAAAATCAGATCGTTGTCTGTACCATGTGAGATGTAAATACGCTCCCATCAACCGTTCAGTCGAGCAGATTGCAGAAAATGTAGTCGGTTGTCCATGGCGCTTGCGTGCAATTATTCCCAAAGGTCGTGATTATTTTGTGGTGAAACAACTTGAAGGTGTACACACATGTGTGAATCCTACATTGACTCAGGATCACAGCAAAATTGACTCGACGGTTGTATCGATGCTGATAATAGATACTCTGAGGGAACAACTCACAGTAACACCAAGAGCCATAATTGGGCAGGGGAAGGGTAGGCTCCAATACACAATATCGTATTGGAAAGCTTGGAAGGCAAAACATAAAGCAATTGAGAAACTATATGGTTCTTTTGAAACAGCGTACACTAAATTACCATACCTATTCAATGCAATTCAAGCTTCGAATCCGGGTACGGCTGTACAGTGGGCGAAAACTACGACTGGGCCGGGTATAGAAACATTTAAGAGTGTTTTTTGGTCATTCGGTCCCTCGATTGAAGGATTCAAATCATGTAGACCAGTTATAAGTGTTGACGGTACTCATTTGTACGGAAAATACAAAGGCTGTTTGTTGATTGCGGTTTCACCAGACGCAAACGGTAGGTTGTTTCCGTTTGCATTTGCACTTGTTGACGGCGAAAGTATAGAAACATGGACATGGTTCATGAACTGTATTCGGTGCTATGTGACAGAACGTGAAGGTCTTTGCGTCATCTCGGATCGACATGCCGGTATTTTATAAGCAATGGGAAATGAGTTTGGCACGTGGAGGGAACCTTTTGCATATCATCGGTATTGTATGCGGCACTTTGCTAGCAATTTTCATAAAAAATTTGGTTCGAAATTTTTGATGAATAAATTAAAGGTAATTGCTAGTGAAAATCAGTGGAGAAAGTATGAGGAAAAGATGGCACAACTTGAAGCTAGCAATGCTGATGCGGCTAATTGGGTTAAGGAGAAAGCAATTGAGAAGTGGGCACTTACTGCTGATGGTGGGCGTAGATATGGTATTATGACAACAAATCTGTCCGAAGTGTTCAACTCGGTTCTAAAAGGTGTTCGTAGCTTACCTGTCACCGCAATTGTGGAGCAAATATTTTTCCGTCTGAACATGTATTTCACCGACCGCCGTGAGGCCGCACAGACACTTATCGCTGAAGGTAAACTATGGGCACCACGAATCCAGGATCTTATTGATGCCCGGCGTGAAAAATCAAATTTACATGAAGCCATAATGTTCAATAATCGCGATGGTGTCTTTGGGGTGAAAACGGGCATTAGAATGGACGGTGGATATCAAAAGGGTGGGCATTGGCATACGGTGGACCTAGAAGGCCGAACTTGTACGTGTGGGAAATTTCAATTGTTCCACGTTCCATGCTCTCATGTGTTAGCGGCATGTGCTTCCCGGGCGCTTGATTATCAACCATACATAGATCCTTTCTACTCTACAGACGCGTTAGCAAAAACATGGGCACCATCTTTCAATCCTTTCCCTGACGAATCTTATTGGCCTACCCAAAGCGCACCGGTACTAATTGTTGATCCTAGTCTTCGCCGGGTCAAAGGGAGGCCTAAGAGTACTCGTATCCGCAATGACATGGACGCTCGAGAAGGAGGGACTAGTGGAAAAGTATGTTCAAAATGTGGTGTGAGCGGACACAATAGACGCAGTTGTAAGAATGTACAAAGTGTGGGGACTTCACAATCTACCCGCACTTGAATATTTTGCTTAGTTGTCATATGTTAGTTGAATGTTTTCATGTTGTCTGTTGTTTGTTGAGTAATGTACGTTTGAATTATCTGGATTATTTTTATGTTCTCTGTTAATGTTGAGTAATTTACGTTTGGATTATTTGTATTATTTTCATGTTGTTTGTTAATGTTGAGTAATTATTTTCATGTTTGAATTATTTTCATGTTGTTTGTTTACGTTTGAATTACTTGAATTATTTTCATGTTGTTTGTTGCTTACGTATCCACTTTTTGTAATTGTTTGTATGAACTAATTTAGATCATTATCTGTGTCGTACCTCTCTATAATTGTTATTGTTTATTATGATAAGTGTTGTGTGATTTGTATGTTTAAATTGAGTGGTGGGTATGATTAGATTTGTTCCAAACTACCATAAGTTCAATAAACATGCACAGAAAACATGCACAGATCTTAGAACTGGTGCCGTGCTCATGAATAACGGCATGTTATTTGCATGCCGTTATTCTGAAGAACGACTGTGGAAACAGTATGTTTGCCAGATTGCTCAAAAAATCAAATTTTGTTGCATAACTAATGCCGTTTTTCTGAATAACGGCATTCATAACTAATGCCGTGCTTCGGAATAACGGCATGCTTGATAGATGCCGTTATTCTGAAACACGTCTGTGGAGACAGAAACTTTTGGCAGGAAGTATAAATTTTCTAATTTCCCCTATATGAAGATGCCGTGTTCCGCAATAACGTTACAGGATTACTATGCCGTTATTGTGAATAACGGCATCGTTTATTCTCTCTTTTTGACTTTACAGACATGCTTCAAACTCAATTCAACTTCATTCACCAATAAGCTTCAATTCAACTTCATTCAAAGCTTCATTCATTCAGAAAAACTCAAAATCACTTTCAGATACATTCATTCATTCATTCAAAGCTATTCATTCATTCAAAGCTTCATTCAAAGCTTCATTCATTCAGAAAAACTCAAAATAGCTTCATTCATTCATTCAAAGCTATTTTTGGTCATTCATCAATTTCAGATACATTCATTCAAAGCTTCATTCATTCAGATACATTCAAACTCAAACTCACAGATTCAAACTCAAAATCACAGACTTCACAGATTTCAACTCAAAGTCACAGATTTCAACTCAAACTTCACAGATTTCAACTCAAACTCACAGATTTCAAACTCACAGAATTCTGTATCTGAGAATTAAAAAATGCATCATTCAAAAATGCATCATTCAGAATTCAAAAATCAAAAAAAATCAAATAACTTCAAATATACACAGATACATGCACAGATACACATCAACTACTATTCATTTTTTGGCATGCACAGATATACAAAAAAAATAAATGAACTGATGCATTTTGTGAGTTGAATTCAAAAAACAGAAATCAAATTTTCTGATTTATATACACAGATACATGCACAGAATTTCTCTTTATATACACAACTCTATGCACAGCTTCAAGCTTCACAGATCAAGTTTCAAGCTTCACAGATATATACACAAATATGCACAGCTTCACAGATATGCACAACTTCAAGCTTCAAGTTCATAGATATATACACAAATAACTTCAAATTCACAGATCAAGTCCCCATACCACTTTGAACTCCACATACATTCGACTTCAAATTTAAATAATACATCAAGTTCAATAAGTACTACATCAACTTCAACTTCAAGTTCAAATTCAACTTCAAGTTCAATAAGTACTACATCAAATTTAAATACTACATCAAGTTCGAATTTAAAAACTAGATCAATTTCACAAACACTACAAAATTCAAATACTTCCTGTGTTAATCTTCATCAAAATCAAATACTTCAACAATTTGCACACCCACGCATAACAACCTGCATACAAACATATACAATTAATAAATGCATAAAATGATGTGTTACAAAACGACAATTAGTTTGTTTCTACCAATTATCCTGGAGTGTAATGTTTGGGTGCTTTCCTCATCCGCGCCGGGACTTTCCGCCTACGTTTCCGTTGTTCTTGCGTTGGGGGTCCACTTGGACCAGCTCCTCCTTCTTTGCCACCTCCTCCTTCTTCAATCTCCGGATTTGCCAATTGGCTTTGCGGTGGAGGATCACGAACGGTCTTGTGTCTTCGACGCTCTGATGGGGGTCCCAATTGCAAAGCTGGTTGTGGTGGAGGTGAAGCTTGGCTAGCGGTAGGCCGTTCTTGATGGCGTGGAGCTTCGGTTGAACGCATAAGTTCATTGAAACGAGGACCATCTCCAACCTCTTCAAGAGAGGTACGACAATTGCACAGGAGGTCTCGTGCCAATTCTTTGCATGCCTTATTGGCATTGCTCTTCAACACATTCGCACATTTTCTAGCCATGTCCCATGTGCTTTCTATCTATAATAGTAAACGATATATATTGTAAGTGAAGATGCGTAAGTAGAACGGAACGAAATAATTCAAATTTAACAAACAATCTAACTTACCATTATACGGTATGATGAGGCCTTCGGTTGGTACATCGGCTGTGATGACGAAAATGCGGGTGGTGGTTCAACATGAATCGCGGGTATAGGTTCTTGGATGCCCGCTGGAAAATCCGTTTTGGGTTGGATATAAACTCGCGTTATGCGACGGTACCAGGCCATATAAGTAGTTTGCATTGATCCATCGTACGGATACTCAACACCCTCGACTACCAACTCATACCTCCGCTCATTCCATGCTCCTACATACGCGCGGTGGTGATCGGCCCAATCCATGTTCGGTAAACGACCTTGGCCCGTGATGTTGTGTAGTCTACGATCGTATAATGTGTTCACGGGGACGGGTTGTTGTGCATTGAATTGCCGAAGAACACGGCCGGGATAATAAAACTCCACTACTGAGAAATTCACCAGCGGAGCTAAGGTCAACCACAACTGCGCATGAGCAGTGCAAATAGGTGGTAGACGAGCCAGTCTCTCATCCGTGTACGGGGTCCAATTGACGAGCTCTTCCCTCAATTGATCTAGCTCGTCCCTGTAATAAGTTAGGACACCACGTGGGTTATCCCTCCACGTACGCTTCCCCGCCCAGTATGCACCAAGAGGAGCTCTCATCACGGGATTATCATGTACATCCCTCCAACTCTCTGATAGTACCGTCACACGGGGTCGGCCGAGATGTATTCTTTCCCAACACCAAATCTGCAGGATGGACATCGGCCCGGTCATCTGAATCGAACCCAACGAACAGTTGCAGAGTGCACGATAAAGGGAGGCTAGAGCTGCACTTCCCCAACTATACCTGCCGGCTGTCTGTAGGTCAGCTATCAATGGAAGATACATGAAGTGGACTACGTCACCTGAAGAGTTAGGGAATAGGATCCCTCCAATCATCGACAGTACGTATGCCCGCGTGTAGTTCTGGATCTCGATGTCCGTATGCACAGGTGCGACTCGAATGTGAGTGAAACTATCTTCTAGGAATGAACGCCTAATGGATTCCCCAACCCATATGCCGTGGTCAACTTCATCAACATCCAACCCCAAATAATCTCGTGCTAGTGCAACCTTGTTGAACATCAGATTGCCTGTGACGGCCACCCCGTCAATTGGAAGACCCGAAATCACCGCTACATCTTGTAGGGTGACCGTCATCTCGCCGCACGGTAAGTGGAAGGTGTGTGTCTCCGGCCTCCATCGCTCTACCAGTGCGGTAAGCAAGGCGTGATCACACTGTATCTTGGTCAGCTTTGACATACCGCTAAACCCACTGCTAACTAAATAATGTTCCATAGCAATACAGTTCTTGAGGACAGGCATGACCTTGTGCGTCCTAAAACTCATCTTCTCCACATCCCCGGTCCAAACGGCCTGTGATCGGTGGTCTTCCTAGAGAAACAGAACTGTAGGATCTAATGGACCCGGATGTCCCCGTGGTCCAAATGAAGGCGTAAACGAAGCACCAACACCATGCGAAGAAGATGGTTGTGCAGGATCCATTGGCCTGTACACATTAACGAAGACTAATCAGCAACATTTTCAGTAGAAAAAATGAGTGCATGAGCAGAGATCTGCTAGTGAATTAGGATTTTCAATAAGTAAGAAGCACCAAAGATGAGTGTATTAGGATATCCCCGTGAATTAGGAAAATTGAGTGCATGAGCAACAAGCACCAAAATTAAGTGTATCAGGATCTTCATAACCCCGACTTCAAACGTAAATCACTTGAATATTTAAGAAATTGAGCATCTCAAAAACTCAACATTTAGTAAACCCTAACCTACAATACTTGAAGTACTTCCAAAATTACTACTTCAATAACCCTAACCTACAATATTTGTACTATACTACATAATAAAACAGTCAAAATCAACTATACAAAAAACAAATTAGGGTTTTTAGTTACTTACAAAGATTTCGGAATCGGAATGAGAATGAACTCTGGATGAAGGATTGAGGAGTACACTCCGAAATAGAAGTCAACAACACACCGAAAGATCTAGTGGATTTTTTTTTCAGATCGTCTAGGGTTTTCGTCTAGGGTTTCTGTTTGGAAATGAGGAAGGCACGAGCGGAAGAGAAAGGGGGGAGAGGAAGGGTTTTTCGAGTATATTACTGCAAAAAGTAAATAACTGATGCCGTTATTCTGAAGAACGGCATCAGTTATAAACGATGCCGTTATTCTGAATAACGGCATCAGTTTATTTCATATTTGGAATTAATCTCGAGTCAAGATTAATAAAGTAGAGCTCTATTTTTTAAAATTAACCAATGCCGTTATTGGGAATAACGGCATGGAAATTTTCTCAAATAGAGATGCCGTTATTGGGAATCACGGCATGCAATTAGCTGATGCCGTGATTCCCAATAACGTTTGTTGCTGACGTGTCACAGACAAGGACAGATGGCTAAATGTTTTCGAAACAAGGACAGTTCGCTAATTATTTTCAAAAACAGGGGCATTTCGGCAAAATTTTCGTCATTTGAGGAGACTTACAAAGTTGAAACCCCAAAATTTGCCTTTAAAATAGGAAGCCTCTTCCTCACAAAAAAACTTCACATTCCATCTATCAATTACTACTTGTCATGTCATTTACTCTTCCAAGCCATGACCATTCCAACATCCTTCATCCTCCTCCTCCTCCTCCTCCTCCCTTCAATCTCTACTTCCACTTCATTTACACCCAAAGTAGTTCAGCTCAATGCATTGCTATCCTTCAAATCTTCGATTACCGATGACCCTTTAAATGCCTTATCAAACTGGACTACCAAAACTGACCCATGCACTTGGTCTGGAATTTCCTGTGATCCATCCACAAACAATGTCATCGCCATAACATTCCTCCAAACCCAGCTCAAAGGAACCATATCACCTTCCCTAGGCAACATCTCCACCCTCCAAACCCTCGATCTTACTTTGAACTCCTTCTCCGGTCCCATCCCTTCTCAACTCTCCCGATGCTCCGACTTGACCCAACTCCTCCTTCCTAACAATAACCTCTCTGGTTCAATCCCTCCCGAGCTCGGAATGTTGGTAAATCTTCAGGTTCTTGATCTGACTTCCAACAGTCTGACTGGCACCATTCCCGATACCATCACCAACTGCACTTCATTGTTTGCTTTAGGACTCGGTGTGAATAATCTCACCGGTATCATTCCTACAAACATAGGAAACTTGGTGGGCCTCAAGATATTTGAAACTTATACCAACGGCTTGGAGGGTTCTCTTCCACCTTCACTCTTTACCCTTCTAGGTATGAGCACTCTAGACTTGAGTCAAAACAAACTGTCCGGTTCAATTTCCCCCGGTATCGGGAATTTCTCTCATTTGTTCATCCTTCAGTTGTTTGAGAATGAGTTTACTGGTGCAATCCCTGCTCAACTTGGTAAGTGCACAAACTTAACCCTTTTGAACATCTATAGCAATCACTTTACTGGTAGTATTCCTTCTGAGCTTGGGAACCTAGTTAATTTACAAGGTTTACGACTGTATGATAATCATCTGTCATCTAGCATTCCACCATCGTTATCAAATTGTCGATCTTTACAATCTTTACAACTCTCTCAGAACGAGCTCACTGGATCAATACCCTCTGAGTTGGGATCTTTGAGCTCTCTAGAGTATCTGATTCTTTCTCAGAATAATCTGACTGGTGAAGTCCCTGCATCTTTGATGAACTTGACCAACCTTTGGTATTTGGCCTTTAGCCTCAACTCTCTTTCGGGTCAACTTCCTTCGAATTTAGGGTCTCTTTCCAAATTAGAAAAGTTTGTCATCAATGGTAATTTCTTGGAGGGTCAAATTCCCTCGAGCATCGCCAATTGTACTAGTCTTACGAATGTGAGCATGACTTTTAATCACTTCAATGGTAGCATTCCTTCGGGTTTGGGTAGGTTGGTGAACTTGACATTTTTGGGGATAGGAGGAAATCAATTGTCAGGCACACTTCCTGAAGACCTGTTCGATTGTAGCCAGTTATCGACGTTAGATTTGTCGTCAAATAATCTCACGGGTCATTTGAGCAGGGGTATCGGAAAACTCAAAAACATGAGGAGGTTGCTCTTGTCATTCAACTCTTTATCGGGGGTCATACCACCAGATATCGGTAACCTGAGCTCGTTGTTGAGCTTGGGTCTTAAAGCCAATAACTTTGTCGGCAAATTTCCTACTGAGATTTCGAAGCTATCACTTCTTCAAGGTCTTTCTCTGGGCACAAATTCACTACAAGGCCAAATTCCTGATGAAATTGCAAAACTGAAGAATCTCAATATTCTCTACTTACAACACAATCATTTTGTTGGTGGCATTCCTGATGCTATCTCCACCCTTGGGATGCTCTCCTACCTAGACCTTAGCGGTAACATGCTGACTGGTTCGATACCGAAATCAATGGAGAATCTGGAACAACTCTTGTCTCTAGATCTCTCTCACAATCGTCTAAACAGTTCTATTCCTGGATCGGTTGTAGGGAACTTGAAGAATTTGCAGCTGTATTTGAATCTGTCGAACAATCTGTTCACCGGTAATATTCCAACTGAGATAGGACAGATGATAACGGTTCAGGCTATTGATATTTCCAATAACAATTTATCGGGAAGCATTCCTTCATCAATTACAGGTTGCAAAAATCTGTACTCGCTCGATTTGTCTCATAATATGCTCTCTGGTGATATACCTTCTGATTTTTTCCGTCAGTTTGATCTTCTTACAAGCCTGAATCTTTCAAACAATGATCTCAGTGGGAATATTCCTTCAAGTTTGGCTAACCTTACAAAACTAAAGCAACTGGATCTCGCTTTCAATCAGTTCCAAGGCCCAATTCCAGATGAGGGTGTGTTCAAAACCCTGAACCAATCGAGCCTGGAAGGGAATCCGGGACTCTGTGGCACAAGGTTGTTCAATTCGTGCAAAAGATCAGAAGGCCATCGAATTTCTACCAAGACAAAAACATTGCTAATTGTCATCCCTCTCTCTGCTTTCTCTATTATATTATCGGTCATAATCATAGTAATTGCTGCTCGACGACACTCTAAGATGGGAAGCCGAGAAGAGGGTGATGATCTGATGGCAGAGCCTACGATAGTTTCGACTCTGAAGAAGTTCTCACGGAGCCAAATAGAGATCATGACTGATTTTTACTGTGAAGAGAATGTAATTGGTGGGAGCAATCTGAGCACCGTCTATAAAGGAAGAATTGAAAGTAGTGGACAGGTAGTTGCAGTGAAGAAGCTGAACATAGTTGAGTTCCCTTCTGAGTCCAACAAGTCTTTCCTTAGAGAGCTCGAGATTCTGGTCCAACTAAGGCACAAGAACCTGGTGAAAATCGTTGGCTATGCTTGGGAAAGAGAGACGCTCAAGGCGCTTGCTCTTGAATTCATGCAGAATGGTAGCTTAGAAGAAGTGATTCACAACCACCAAAATGAAGGACAAAGATCAAGCTTAAGGTGGACAGTGTATGAAAGGCTCCGAGTTTGTGTGGACGTAGCACACGCATTGACCTACTTGCATTCAGGCTATGATTTCCCGATTGTTCACGCTGATCTGAAACCATCAAATATTTTGTTCAATCAAGACTGGGAAGCCCATGTGAGTGATTTCGGGACTTCACTTATGTTGCGAATCCATTTGCCCGATGGGAGTAACCAAGCAAGTTCTTCTTCGGGGTTTCAAGGCACCATCGGATATGTTGCTCCAGGTAAAAAATTTTGGTTATGTTTTTTCTCTCTCTCTCTCTATCTTTCTTTAGTTACTAAATTAATGTTTTCTTTCTATTGCTAAAGAATTTGCGTACATGAGGAGGGTGACAACGAAGGTGGATGTGTTCAGCTTTGGAGTAGTTATGATGGAGTTGTTTACCAAACGAAGGCCTACTGGGGTCATCGATGTGGATGGTCATTCCCTCACTCTTCGGCAATTTGTCGAGAAGGCCTTTGAGAACGGAACTGAAAGTGTCCTTAATGTTCTAGACCATGAATTGAACCTGGCAACTGAAATAGAGGAAGAAAAGGCTTTTAGAGCTCTGGAATTGGGTTTGTGGTGCACAAATTTTGACGCTGAGAAGCGCCCTGACATGGAGGAGGTCTTATCGGTCTTGTCGAAGCTCTATGATGTATAGCCCTTGGTTTGATGGTATCTCTGCTAGTATGTTTTACAGGTTGGAAGTTCAATGTAAAAAAAATGGAGAAAGTAACAGGCTTTTAAAACCAGTAGTGCTTGTAATTTTGTTTTTCTCTTCCTCTTTACAAGCTGTATTTAAGATGTATGTTCTGATATAAAATGTTTCAGCATTTTTTTTTTCTTGGATCAGGATGGAAATTTACCCTTTTTTTATTTGAGGGTCTTTAGAGTATCAGAATGTCAACACTTGCTCAGTTGTAGAAAACACATAAAATTATTGAACATCACTATATACTGTGTTTCCAAAATAAAAACTCTGAAAATTAACTTTTGAAATTAAATGTTCAAAAAAAAAAGTTGTAGCATATTAGTTGATATGGCTAAAAATAGGATTAAATCGGGATCGTTCAAATCGGGCGCGAATCTTAAAGCTCTCAGGGGTAAAACGGTAATTTCACCTATAAACGGGTCTGAAATGGGAACTGGGTCTTTCTTCAAAGCCCAATAACCCATGAACGGATCTAGCCTACTAGAACCAGTTCAGAAGGATAAAGAAGAATTCAGATTCATAATTATCCCTTAGAGGTGGTTTTAACCATTTCTATCCATCCACACCGGGAAGTAGAGATTTGTTATTATCTCAAAACGCATCCCTAAGGCGACTATAAATACCCCTCTCCCCCCACCGTGACAAGGTAATCAATATTTTTCTACATAAAGCTCTTTCATAATCTTCCTGATTACTGACAAGAGCGTCGGAGGGTGCGTCGCCAGAATCCATCCCGGTGTATCGCACTTTTTGCAGGTTCGCGACAGTGGCAAGAAACAAGTCAACACGTTTTGAGAGATTGAAAGATGAGTATGCCACCTGCCCAAATTTTCACGAGAAGGTCAACAGGTTTGCCTTATTCGTTTTCTCAAGAATCCACAAATTTATCTGTTTGCTTCCACACCAAAATCAGCAGCAACATTAGTTAAATAAATTTGGTCCTCGTAAATCATAATGGATTTTTTTTTATTTGCCACTTTTCAAAACTATTTGCATAAAGAGGACAATTGCCAAAGTATTTGTGCTCATGGACTCAATAACTAAACTCGTCGTTCCCAACGGCAAATTTAGTTGTTTTATGCGTGCCGTTGGAACACGGCGAGTGCAGTGTTTTTTCTGAGAAATTCATCGTTCCCAACGACGAGTTTAGTTCAAAATTTTCAATGAAGACTCTCCGTTCCCAACAGCGAGGATATTTATAGACTGGTCGTTCCCAACGGCGAGGATATTTATACTAGACTCGCCGTTGGGAACAACGGGTTTAGTTTTAAAAAAATTCTATGGGGTTTTCCCCCGAAAATTCACTAAATCCAGCAGAATGTTTCACTCTCTGTAAAAATTCCTATATCCTTGTCATTCCCAACAGCGAGTCTAGTATAAATGTCCTCGCCATTGTCAACATCGAGTCTTCATTGAAAATTTTGAACTAAACTTGCTGTTCTCCACATTCGTTTAGTATAAATGTCCTTGTCGTTGGAAATGGCAAGTCCTCATCGAAAATTTTGAACTGAACTTGCCGTTGGGAACGACAAGTTTCTCAAAAAATTAGCATAAATTCATCGTATCCCAACGACGAGTATGAAACAACTAAACTCGTAGTCGGGAATGTCGAGTTTAGTTGTTGAATTCACAAGCACAAATACTCTGCAAATTATCATCTTTCTGCAAATAGTTTCAAAAAGTGGCATATAAAAAAAACATCATAAAGTACTCCCCCCCCCTCCCCCCCCCCCCCCCAAAGTTTCTCAAAAAATTAGCATAAATTGGTCGTGTCCCAACGACGAGTATGAAATAACTAAACACGTAGTCGGGAATGTCGAGTTTAGTTGTTGAGTTCACAAGCACAAATACTTTGCAAATTATCATCTATCTACAAATAGTTTAAAAAAGTGGCATATAAAAAAAAAACATCATAATGTACACCCCCCCCCCCCCCCCCCCCCCCCCCCATATAGAATCAAGAATTCAACATAAATTGCAAATTCTCAACAAGAGAACTAATTTTCTCATCAAAATCTTCACTTTTCTTCTAAAGATAAAAAATCGTATTCTTCAAAATAATTAACTTGAGAACAAATATCATTCTATCTAAAAATGCCTCTTTTACTTCTCAAGTATACTTGAAAAATTCTACAACTATTTTCACTAAATTCCATTTCATAATGTACTCCCCCCCGGGACTCCAAGTGTAATAAGCAATAACGATTTATCCCAGGGTCGATCTAAAAAACCAAAAAAGGAAGAATTTTTTGATTTTCCACCCAAAATTTGAAACTATTTCTCAAAATAAACCACTTTCAAAACTAATTTTAAAGATAGACCATTCGCAGTTGGGAACAACGGCCTATTCGATTGTGAAGCCGCAGTTCTCAACTGCGGCCTTAGTTCATTTCATATTTGGCCTAAAGTAACTTTGAAACTTAAACAAAAATTTTCAAATAAAAATGTGTTCAATATAGGCCGTAGTTCCCAATTGCGGCTTAATTATAACAGAGGCCGCAATAGTGAACTGCGGCTTCAGTTATAATTTTTTTTAAAGAAAAAAACAAGATTTTTTTTTTTATAACAGTGGTCATAATTTTCAACTATGGACTCTATTATTTTTAAGCCACATTTGGAAACTACGGCCTCTATTTAATACATTTTTATTTGGGAACTGTGGCATCGAAAAAACCCATTTTTTAAGAGGCCGCAGTAAGAAATTGCGGGCTCGTTTTCGGAGAGACCTCAGTTCGGTACCACGAGTGGTCTTACTCTGAAATTAGTTTCAAAAGTGGTCTATTTTGAATATTAGTTTAAAAAAGTGGCCTATTTCGGGAAAACAATCGAATTTTTAATCATCAAAGACAATCGAATCAATCCGAGCTCCAACAAAGTGACAGAAATCGAAGAAGAAGAAGAAGAGAGAGAAGAAATAGAAGAAGCTTCGGCAATGGCGAAGTCCGATCCCGACAAACTCATGCTCAAGGCCGATAAACTGTCAGTATCATCTCTTCTTCTCATTCCTTCGATCAATTTGTTCCTATCTGAATTCGTGCAAACCTAACCCTAGTCTTGATTTTACTTATGTGAATTTGAAGTTGTTAAGTTGTGGATCTTAGTAGATGGTAGTCTGATCTTGAACTCTGACAGTGAAACCCTAATCAAGAATTTGAAACTGCAGTTTCTTGAATTGAATGCGAATTCGATGTTGTTCTAAACACGGTATTGTTAAAATTAGTTTGGTGACTTGAAGAATCTGAATCTTTATTAAAGCCCTCTTAAAACGCTAATTTGGAATAAGAGTTGTGACTTCTAATTGATGGATTTGGTAGTTAGAGTGGTGCGTCTCCAATGGCACTGCCGCCGTACTCACCGACTTGGTGGTTCGCTTGGTCATTTGAGAGCTAAGAACAAAGAATTAATGGTGGTGAAAATTGAGAAGAGGGTAGGGTTTGAGAAGGAGCCCTAGACTCTAACAGAGTCAAGAAGACGAAGTGGAATTTGCTCAATCAATCAACAACCAACTTGCTCGCTATTATTTATACTCGTTCCATACGTGCAATACACATGTTCTTAGTTGGGTAGTTGGACGGTTAGGCGGTGACAGAAGAGGGCCCACCACTTTAAATCCCCACCGTCACAACTTACATCCAATGGCTCATATCAACCTATACCGGTTCATTTACAATTTTACACATAAGTCCTTCCAACTTATCAATGGACTAATACGCAAATATAAATGGATTGATAAGCAAAGAATTCAATTACAACCCATTTACAAAACAACATAACTATTCTTCAGCTTCAATTCTTCAACTCCTCCTACTCTGGTGTGTAACAACTCCTTCCCCCATTTTTTGAGACCTTACTTCAATGTCAAATAGGGGAAATCTCTTAACCAAATTCCAGTATGATTCTCATGTTGCATCTTCCACAACTTGCGTCTTCCATTTGATCAAAACCTCTGAAACTAACTTCCTCCCCTTAATCACAACTCGTCTATTCAATATAGACTCAGGTTCTAACAGAGCTGTAAAGACAGTGGAAGAGACATACCTTTGCACCTCCACAGTGGGTCCCAGATGCCTCCGACTGAGAAATATGAAACACACGGTGGATCTTTGCATATTCAGGCAATGCTAACTTATAAGCCACAACTCCTACCCGCTCAGTAACCTGATATGGCCCATAAAACAAAGGAGCAAGCTTTTGCACAGCTTTTGTAGCAACAGATACTTGACGATAAGGTTGAAGCTTCAAATATACCAAATTCCCAACCATAAATTCCCTTTCCAACCTGTGTGTGTCTGCCTGCTTCTTCATCCTACTATGAGCATGATGCAAATGGTCTTTCAGCAGCTGCAAATGCACATCCCTACTAACCGTTAAAATTTTCGATTATGCCTAATTAATCCCCGATTAATTGCTAATTAGAGGCTAAGCTGTTATTTTTTTAGCGATTTATAATATTTCAATAGTTAGCGATTTAATCGGGTATAATCGGTTGATTAGTGGTTAATCGGCCGATTTTAAGTGTCCGATTAACAAATTAAATCTTCTTTAATTTTCATGCTCGTTTGCATTATTAGGGCTTAATCCAGCCCAAACTCAAATCCAAATCCAAAATTCAAACCCCTTCTGATCCTCGTGCAAACCCAAACTCGACATGTTGCTGCTTTTCTCTTCTTCCTCGCACAAACCCAAACCCAAACCCAAACTGTATTTAAGATGTATGTTCTGCTATAAAATGTTTTAGCCTTTTTGTTTCTTGGATCAGGATGGAAATTTACCCTTTTTTATTTGAGGGTCTTTATTTTCTACTTGGAGTATCAGAATGTCAACACCTGCTCAGTTGTTGAAAACACATAAAATTATTGAACATCACTATATACTGTGTTTCCAAAATGAAAAACTCTGAAAATTAACTTTTGGAAATAACTGTTCAAAAAAAAGCTGTAACATATTAGTTAAATAAATATGGTCCTCGTAAATCATAATGGAATTTTTTTTATATGCTACTTTTCGGAACTATTTGCATAAAAAAAGACAGTTGCCAAAGTATTTGTGCTCGTGGACTCAACAACTAAATTCGTCGTTTCCAACGGCGAGTTTAGTTGTTTTATGCGCGCCGTTGGAACACGGCGAGCATAGTTTTTTCTTCTTCTGATAAATTCGCCGTTCTCAATGGCGAGTTTAGCTCAAAATTTTCTTTTCAACGGCGATTTATACTAGACTCGCTAGTGGGAAGGGCGAGTTTAGTTCAAAATTTTCAATGAAGACTCGCCGTTTCCAACGGCAAGGATATTTATACTAGACTTGCTGTTTAGACCGCCGAGTTTAGTTCAAAAAAAATATGTGGAGTTTTTTCGAAAATTCTCCAAGTCCAACAGAGTGTTTCACTCTTTGTGAAATTTCCTACATCCTTTTCATTCCCAACAACGAGTCTAGTATAAATGTCATCGTCGTTGGGAACATTGAGTCTTCATTGAAAATTTTGAACTAAACTTGTCGCCCCAACAACGAGTCTAGTATAAATGTCATTGCCATTAGGAACGACGAGTCTTCATTGAAAATTTTGAATTGAACTCGCCTTTGAGAACGACAAGTTTCTCAAAAAATTAGCATGAAACTCGTCATGTCCCAACAACGAGCATGAAACAACTAAACTCGCCGTTGGTAATGACGTGTTTTGTTGTTGAGTCCACGAGCGCAAGTACTTTGCTAATAGTCATCTTTCTGTAAATAGTTTCGAAAAGTGCCATATAAAAAAATTTCATCATAATTTTCCTTTCCCCGACAAAATGATTTTTTTTTAAAAACAAATGATAGCTTTTAATTTCAAACCGAATCAATTTTCATTTAACAATATGATAATTATAGTTACACCCCCAAGAGGGACTCCAAGTGCAATAAGCAATAACAACTTATCCCAGGGTTGATCTACAAAAACAAAAAAGGAAGAATTTTTAGATTTTTTCCCCAAATTAGGCAACTATTTGAAACTAATTCTCCAAATAGACCACTTTCGAAACTAATTCTGAAGATAGGCCACTTGCAGTTGGGAACTGCGGCTTGTTCTATTGTGAAGCCGCAGTTGGGAACTGCAACATCTTCAAAAATGTGTTTTTTCGAAGCCGCAGTTTTCAATTGCGGCCATAGTTTATTTTATATTTGGCCTAAAGTGACTTTAAGACTTAGACAAAAATTTTCAAGTAAAAATGTGTTAAATATAGGCCGCAGTTCCCAACTGCGACTTAATTATAACAGAGGCCACATTTGTGAACTACAGCTTCAGTTATAATTTTTTCTGAAAAAGAAAAAAGAAGAAAAAAATTCATAACAGATGCCGCAGTTCCAACTGCGCCCTCGGTTATTTTTAGGCCGCGGTTGGGAACTGCTGCCTCTATTTAACACATTTTTACTTGGGAACTGCGTCATCGGAAAAACCCATTTTTGAAGAGGTTGCAGTAAGGAATTGCAGGCTCGTTTTCGGAGAGGCCTCAGTTCGGTATTGCGAATTGTCTATGTTCAAAATTAGTTTTGAAACTGGTCTATTTTGGAAATTAGTTTAAAAAATTGGCCCATTTCCGGGAAAAAACCGAATTTTTAATCATCAAAGAAAATTGAATCAATCCGAGCTCCAAAGTGACAAAAATCGAAGAAGTATCAACTCTTCCCGTTCTCTTTCATTCGATCAATTTGTTACTATCTGAATTCGTGCAAACCTAACCCTAGACCTGATTTTACTTATGTGAATTTGAAGTTGTTAAGTTGTGGATCTTAGTAGATGGTAGTCTGATCTTGAATTCTGACAGTGAAACCCTAATCAAGAATTTGAAACTGTAGTTTCTTGAATTGAATGCGAATTCGATGTTGTTCTAAACATGGTATTGGTTAAAATTAGTTTGATGACTTGAAGAATCGGAATCTTTATTAAAGCCCTCTTAAAATCCTAATTTGGAATAAGAGTTGTGACTGCTAATTGATGGATTTGGTAGTTAGAGTGGTGCGTCTCCAATGGCACCACTGCCGTACTCACCGACTTGATGGTTCGCTGGTCATTTGAGAGCTAAGAACAAAGAATTAATGGTGGTGAAAATAGTGAAGAGGGTAGGGTTTGAGAAGGAGCCCCAGACTCTAACAGAATCAAGAAGGGTTAAGTGGAATTTGCTCAATCAATCGACAACCAACTTGCTCTCTGTTATTTATACTCGTTCCATACGTGCAATACACGTGTTCTTAGTTGGGTAGTTGGACGGTTAGGCGGTTATAGAATAGGGCCCACCACTTAAACTTCCTCCCTTTAATCACAGCTCATCTATCCAATATAGACTCAGGTTCTAACAAAGCTGTAAAGACAGTGGAAGAGACATACCTTTGCACCTCCAGAGCAGGTCCTAGATGCCTCCGACTGAGCAATATGAAATACAGAGTAGATCTTTGCATATTCAGGCAATGCTAACTTATAAGGCACAACTCCTACCCTCTCAGTAACCTCATATAGCCCATAAAACAAAGGAGCAAGCTTTTGCACTGCTTTTGTAGCAACAGATGTTACAACTTATGTAGACAAAATTAATTTTTAATGTAAAATTAAAAACAACAAATTAAATTTCTACTCAAATTTAATTGTACTTATACTGTTATGAAAACAGTATAATTCACTATCAGCAAAGAACAAAAGGAAGATACTGAATCTTCAATTCGAACCTTGATAAATGTGAATTAAAGGAACTGTTTCGCAAACAGTGTATATCACTGTACACAAAGCACAAAAAGAAGATATGTTATCTTCAATTCCGACCTTGAGTATGGTGAAGGAAGAAATAAAAACAGACTGAGGCTTGTCGAAGCAATGTCCTTAAGACGTTAATTTCTGCTTCTGCAACGGTGTACACAGGTTATTACGGCAGTCGTCTCCCAAGATACAACAGTCAGAACTCCATTAACTTACACTAGAATAATGGAGGCTCGGGCGAGATCAGATATGATGACAGTGTATGTGATATGCTATGTTGATACAGGAGATAGGGAACTATGAAATGGGATACAGATTTGATCAGAATCCTATCCTATTTATAGGCCTAATCCTGTGGCAGTTGCTGCAACTGTTCAGACACAACTGTCCCGACAGTTGCAACTGCCCGTATCAGATCAGAACTGACGGCAGTTGCTGCAACAGTTGTTGCAACAGTTGTTGCAACTGTTCTTCAGACAAAACTGTTGCAACTGCCCGTATCCAGCTCAAAACAGAGCTGAATTTCTGCAAAAAAAATAAGTTTACTGAAAGCCAAAGCCAAGGCCCGGGCCCGGGCCCGGGCCCGTGCCCGTGCCCGTGTCCGGGTCCGGTCCGGTCCGGTCCGGCCCGGCCCGGCCCGGCCGGGCGGGCGCGCGCGTGTGTTCCACACCGACGCCCAAGTTGGGTGTGTTCTCCCTCCGGAGAAAATATTCGTACCCCTAAGGGCACAACCCTTTGGCTCAGTTTTTAACTTATAACTCCATTTGCTTTTTTGCTCCTTACCGATATGGGACTAAGTTTAGATGTCACATATCAAGCAAAAGTTCAATTCTTCATTTCAACAAGCTAACTTTGGAGGCGAATATTTCATTCATTTGAAATCGGTTTTGGACATGTGAGTACATCATTTTGTACGTCTTGATGAGTACAATATGATGGAATCGATTTCCAACAATCCTCCACATGAATGAAAATTTTCGTCTCTCACCTTACAACAGGTGCATATCACAGTGTGCAATTTGAAACAGTGTCGCATCGTGGATAGGTAGATATTTCACTTTGACCTTCCCTAGTTAAAGTTTATCGGACATACTTGGCTAATCGGTGAAATATTTCATCTTGAACCGTCAGCCGTTTGTGTATACCCAAGCAATAAACTCTACACAACATTGTGTTCTTCACATCCAATCTCTCGGTTGTGTTCATTTTGGTCCTGAACAAATCTCAGTTCTGCGAGTGTTTTTAGAGAACTCCAGCCTTTCAAAATTCTCATAGAGCCGACCCAGCTCACACTTACATAGGTGACCGCATCCATAAAGAGTACCCTACAATACTCCACTTGTGATTTTCAAGATATGGACGTCATTAAAAGCATAGCTTATCCTTTTAATACTTCTGTAGGCATGCATTTATTTCGCACCCTAGGAATGAGATGGACCTGAGTCCAAATGCATTACTGTTTGAGTTACTCATAACTGGTTGTCCTATTGAACCTGGTCCGTGGGATCTCCAGTCGCCAGGTTAGGTTTCCGTATAAGGTAACTCGTATTGTTTTAGGCTTTTAACCCCATTCCCCTCGATGCACAGTTAATTTTCTCCCTGGATAAACCCTTAGTAAATGGATCCGCTAAGTTATCCTGTGACCTCACAAAGTCAATGGAAATAATTCCATTGGAGAGTAACTGTCGAACAGTATTATGGCGTCTACGAATATGTCGTGATTTGCCATTGTATACAGAATTGTGCGCTCTACTTAGCGCTGCTTGATTATCGCAATGGATACAAATGGCCGTCATTGGTTTAGGCCAAAAAGGAATATCTTCTAAAAAGTGCCGAAGCCATTCTGCTTCTTCACCTGCTTTATCTAAAGCAATGAACTCGGATTCCATTGTGGATCGTGCAATACACGTTTGTTTGGAAGATTTCCATGACACAGCATCTCCTGCTAGGGTAAAGATATAACCACTTGTGGATTTTGATTCTTCCGAATCAGATATCCAATTTGCATCACTGTATCCTTCAAGAACGGCAGGATATCTACCATAATGCAGTGAAAAGTTTGTAGTATTCTTTAAATACCCAAGTACTCTTAGTAATGATGTCCAGTGACCTTTTCCTGGGTTACTGGTGTATCTGCTTAGTTTACTCACTGCATAAGCAATGTCTGGTCTCGTGCAGTTCATGATATACATTAAACTGCCTATTACACGAGAATACTCCAGTTGCATTATACTTTCACCAGTATTTTTGTGCAGAACTATAGATGGTGAATAAGGGTTTGATACTCCTTTAATCCCATGTTCCTTGAATCTGTCAAGTACTTTTTCCACATAATGTGATTGAGATAATTCAATGCCACTAGGTGTTCTTATTATTTTGATACCCAAAATAACATCTGCCACACCTAAGTCTTTCATGTCAAAGTGGTTGATTAACATTTTCTTTACAGTCTTGATGACTTCCAGGTTAGGACCAAAGATTAGCATATCATCCACATATAGGCAAACAATCACGCAAGATTGTCTCATTTGTTTGTAATAAACACATTTATCACATTCATTAATTCGAAAACCATTTTTCATCATGACATTGTCGAACTTTTCATGCCATTGTTTCGGAGCTTGTTTAAGTCCATATAGGGATTTAACAAGTCTACATACTTTATGTTCAGCTCCCTTTGAGACAAACCCTTCTGGTTGCTCCATGTAGATCTCTTCTTCGAGATCCCCATTTAAAAATGCCGTTTTGACATCCATTTGATGAATTTCAAGATTATAGATAGAAGCTATTGCTATCAGCATTCTTATAGAGGTTATCCGTGTAACCGGTGAATAAGTATCAAAGAAGTCTAAGCCCTCCTTCTGGCGATACCCTCTAGCTTTGTATTTGTCAATGGAACCATCTGGTTTCATCTTCCGTTTGAAGATCCACTTACATCCAATTGGTTTATGACCCGGTGGAAGGTCAACCAATTTTCAGGTGTGATTACTTAGAATTGATTCAATCTCACTATTGATAGCTTCTTTCCAATAGGGAGACTCTGAGGATGAGACTGCCTCTTTATAAGTCTGAGGTTCAGCCTCTAACATGTATGTTAGATAATCTGGACCGAAAGACTTAGAGGTTTTAGGTTTTACACTTCTTCTTGGTTCAGATTCACCATTGTCACAATGAGTTTCATCCTGTTTTTCAGTTAACACTTCACTTGTTCTTTTGAGATCAAGGTTTCCATTATTTCTTTTGTGTGGAAACACATCTTCAAAAAATATGGCATCTCTTGACTCAATGATAGTGTTTACACTGATGTCACGTAATTCAGACTTGAACACTAAGAATCTGTATGCACTACTATTTTCGGCATGGCCTAGAAAATAGCAATCTACCGTTTTTGGTCTAAGTTTGGTTCTCTTAGGAAGAGGTACCGAGACCTTAGCCAAACACCCCCACACTTTGAGGTATTTGTAATTAGGCATATGTCCTTTCCATAATTCATATGGAATGGAATCAGCTTTCTTATGTGGAACTCTATTTAATATGTGATTTGACATATATAAAGCTTCCCCCCACAAGTTGGTAGGTAGTCCAGAAGTTATAAGCAAGACATTAATCATATCTTTTAACGTTCTGTTCTTTCTTTCAGCAATTCCATTTTGCTGAGGTGAGTATGGGGCAGTTGTTTGGTGGATAATTCCATACTCTTCACACAGTTGTGCAAATGGAGACTCATATTCTCCACCTCGATCAGACCTCAGTATTTTGATCCTTTTGTTAAGCTGATTCTCTACTTCAGCCTTGTATTTCGTGAATGCTGTGATTGCTTCGTCTTTACTATTTAGTAAATAGACATAGCAATATCGGGTGCAATCATCGATAAATGTGATAAAATACTTTTTCCCACCTCTCGTGGGTAAGGATTTAAAATCACATAGATCAGTATGGATTAGGCATAACGGCTCAGTACACCTGTCTACTGTGTTGAATGGTTTCTTGACCATTTTTCCTTCCACACAAATCTCACACTTGTGAGTTTTGTCAAATTTAAAGTTTGGAATCAAACCTAAATTTGCAAGTTTTTTCATCTTTCGAAAATTTATGTGCCCTAATCTATCGTGCCATAAAATTGTTTCAGACTCAAGCAAATAAGAAACTGAATTTTTATTCATCATAGATTTAGAGTACATTGGGTTATTGCCAATTACGGCTACATTTGCTTTGAACAATCCATCACACAGATAGCCCCTCCCAACATAAACCCCAGCCTTGGTCAGTACCAACTTGTCTGACTCAATTACAATTTTAAAACCTTTCTTGGAGAGCACGGATCCAGAAATAAGGTTCTTGCGGATGTCTGGCACGTGAAGCACGTCGTTCAGCGTGACGTTCTTTCCAGACGTGAACTTCAGGATGACTTGTCCACAGCCTTCGACCATCGACACAGCAGAGTTGCCCATATAAAGTTTTTCTTCGTGGTCCAGTTTCTGATAAGTCGAGAACAGTGACTTATCAAAACATATGTGCCGAGTAGCACCTGTGTCTACCCACCATTGTCCGGGATGTTGGACAAGGTTACATTCAGAAACAACAGCAGACAAGTTCAGGTAATCGATGCTTGAAGTGATGTTCTCAGTGACATTTGCTTCTGAAGTGCCGCCAGATTTCTTGAAGCGGCAGTCTCTGGCAGAGTGACCAGGCTTCCCACAAATCCAACAATTTCCATTGAACTTCTTGTTGGGCTTCTTGTCTTTGAATCCTTGATCTGAAGCTTTCCTCTTCTGGGAATGTTTCTTGTTGTTGGAGTTGCCCTTCCGCTTGTTGGAACTTTCCACAACATGTACTTTAGCCTCCTCGCTTTTGAACCTTATTGTACCTCGGTTGTCTGCTTCAATCTTCAACCTGACAACAAGATCTTCTAAGGATATTTCCTTCTTTTTGTGCTTGAGGTAATACCTGAAGTCTTTCCATGATGGTGGCAACTTTCCAATGATTGCTTCCACTAGAAAGGATTCGCCAACCTTATGGCCTTCGGCTTCCATCTCGTGAATGATGATTTGAAGCTCCTGCATCTGGACAGTGACGGACTTAGAGTCCACCATTTTGTAGTCCATAAATTTATCCACGATAAATTTCTTCAAGCTGGCATTCTCAGTCTTGTATTTGTAGGCCAGAGCAGTCCACAAAGTTTTTGCAGTAGTGATTGGACAATATATCTTGTACAGAACTTCATCCAAACAGTTAAGGATGTAGTTCCGGCAAAGAAAGTCCGAATGCCTCCACGCATCCACTGCTACAAATGTCTCCTTGTGAGTTTCAGGAGTCTGCCCCTCAGCGGGCTTAGGTTCTTCCTCCTCGAGGAACCTATCCAACCCGAGGGTTGTAAGATAGAAGAACATTTTGCTCTGCCAAGTCTTGAAGTCAGCCCCTTTGAAATTCTCGGGCTTGTTATGCAAACTATTAACCATTTTCGGGGGTTCTGGTTTGGTAGTCATATTCTTGTCTACAGAAGAAAAAGAAAAAGAATAAAATTAACGTCTTAAGTTGTTACAACTTATGTAGACAAAATTAATTTTTAATGTAAAATTAAAAACAACAAATTAAATTTCTACTCAAATTTAATTGTACTTATACTGTTATGAAAACAGTATAATTCACTATCAGCAAAGAACAAAAGGAAGATACTGAATCTTCAATTCGAACCTTGATAAATATGAATTAAAGGAACTGTTTCGCAAACAGTGTATATCACTCTACACAAAGCACAGAAAGAAGATATGTTATCTTCAATTCCGACCTTGAGTATGGTGAAGGAAGAAATAAAAACAGACTGAGGCGTGTCGAAGCAATGTCCTTAAGACGTTAATTTCTGCCTCTGCAACGGTGTACACAGGTTATTACGGCAGTCGTCTCCCAAGATACAACAGTCAGAACTCCATTAACTTACACTAGAATAATGGAGGCTCGGGCGAGATCAGATATGATGACAGTGTATGTGATATGCTATGTTGATACAGGAGATAGGGAACTATGAAATGGGATACAGATTTGATCAGAATCCTATCCTATTTATAGGCCTAATCCTGTGGCAGTTGCTGCAACTGTTCAGACACAACTGTCCCGACAGTTGCAACTGCCCGTATCAGATCAGAACTGACGGCAGTTGCTGCAACAGTTGTTGCAACAGTTGTTGCAACTGTTCTTCAGACAAAACTGTTGCAACTGCCCGTATCCAGCTCAAAACAGAGCTGAATTTCTGCAAAAAAAATAAGTTTACTGAAAGCCAAAGCCAAGGCCAAGGCCAAGGCCAAGGCCCGAGCCCGTGCCCGTGTCCGGGTCCGGTCCGGTCCGGTCCGGCCCGGCCCGGCCCGGCCGGGCGGGCGCGCGTGTGTGTTCCACACCGACGCCCAAGTTGGGTGTGTTCTCCCTCCGGAGAAAATATTCGTACCCCTAAGGGCACAACCCTTTGGCTCAGTTTTTAACTTATAACTCCATTTGCTTTTTTGCTCCTTACCGATATGGGACTAAGTTTAGATGTCACATATCAAGCAAAAGTTCAATTCTTCATTTCAACAAGCTAACTTTGGAGGCGAATATTTCATTCATTTGAAATTGGTTTTGGACATGTGAGTACATCATTTTGTACGTCTTGATGAGTACAATATGATGGAATCGATTTCCAACAACAGATACTTGACGATAAGGTTGGAGCTTCAAATATACCAAATCCCCAACCATAAATTCCCTTTCCAACCTGTGTGTGTCTGCCTGCTTTTTCATCCTACTATGAGCATGTTGCAAATGGTCTTTCAGCAGCTGCAAATGCACATCCCTAATAAGCAATGACTCCTCTTGTGGATTTTTAGCAGCGTGAGGAATGTAAGACAACAATGAGGTGGAGTTATGTCATACAAGATTTGATATGGTGTTGCCTTCGTAGCACTATGCCATGATGTATTGTACCATTATTCAACCCATGACAACCACTTACTCCATTCCTTAGGCTTATGGTGACAAAAACACCACAAATAAGTCTCTAAATATATGTTAACCACTTCTGTATGTCCATTGGTTTGTGGATGGTATGCAGTGGATAACTTAAGTGTAGTTCCCTACATTTTCAATGACTCCCTCATCAGAGAACTTGCTCCTTATCACATACAATGGACACAGGCATTCCCTAGAGGTTAAAATATCCACCAGTCAACACCTGAACAATATCTGCAACTGAATAAGGATGCTGAATGGGAAAGAAGTGAGCATACTTGCTAAGCCTAACTACCATCACCCAAATCACTGAAAATATGTGACTAAGGGGAAGGCCTTCAATAAAATTCATGCTAGCATGCGCCCAAACCTTATCAGGAATGGGTAAGGGTTGAAGTCGTGATGGAGCTTGGCATATGTATTTACTTGTCAAGTGGTGCAGTCTTGAACATATTTTTGCACATCCTTCTTGATTCCTTTCCACCAAAATGACCTTCTCAATCTTTGCAGGGTCTTGTCGTAACCAGAGTGACCTCCAATTAGTGAATCATGATGCTCAGAAATCAGCATTTTCTGAAAGATGAAGTAGGGCTGATAACAACTCTGGATGATTTATACCATACTCCTCTAACCTGACTATACTTGTGATTGGGCTTTTTTTCAAGCTTAGCAGCTAAATCTTTAAAGCAAGAATTAGTGTCATTCATTTGCACAATAGTTTTCCACTAGTCAGGGATCAATGCAGATAACTGCATCATATAACAATCAACATCTTTTCTCAATAGCCTATCAGCAGGAATATTTGTGATGCCTTTCTTGTAGTCCACTGCAAAGCTAAATCCATATAGTTTCACCAACCAAGAATGTTGAGCCTCAGTTGATAATTTCTAATTTCTGATCCAAGAGATATTGCAATGGTTAGTGATCAGTACGAATGATAAACTTTCTGCCAAACAGGTATTGTTTCCCCTTTATCCCTTGACTTATGTAATCCATAGGATGCCTATTTTGCAACAAGACATCACCCACACCTTTCTTGTATGCATCACATTCAACTACAAATGTGTCCTTGAAGTTGAGAAGGTGCAATACTAGTGCTGAAATAGGAGATTCCTTCATCAAAACAAAGTCTTGAGCTTTCTCAGACTATATGAACCCTTCTTTCTTAGTGAGCTCTGTAAGAGGAGTAGCAATAGATCCATAATTTCTAATAAATTTTCGATAATAGCCTGTAAGACCCCAAAAAAACCTGCAAGACTTTCATAGTCTTTGGAGTAGGCCATTGCTTGATTGCAACTACCTTCCGTGCACCTACATCAATGCCACCATCTGATGCAACATGGACCAAGCACTATCTTGCTTTTGACCAAAATCACACGTAGATTTTGTCTAAGAACTTGCAAAACCTCCTTAAGATGCATTATGTGATCTTGCCAAGATCTGCAAAACACCAGAACATCATCGGAAAAAAACTATCACAAATTTTCTCAAGTATGGCATGGATATATCATTCTTAAGAGATTGAACTATAGAGGGAGCATTGCTCAAACCAAATGACATAACCAAGAACTCATAATACCCACTATGAATCTGAAATGTTGTCTTTGCAACATCTGCTATGTTCATTCTAATCTGATTAAAACCCGATCTCAAATTCAACTTAGTGCAAATTTTTGACCCATGTTGTTCATCCAGTATATCATCAATAATGGGGATAAGGTATTTATCTTTAGTAGTTTGCTGATTTGGTAAGAAGAAGAGTAAGAACTTGTACTTGGTCTAATTACTCCTTGGGTCAGCATATCATCTATGATTTCCTAAATCGCATTGTTTTGCACAAAAGAATGCTTATAGGGTCTGATGCAAATGGGTTTTGAACCCTCCACCAAAGGTATCTGATGATCACATGATCTGTTTGGTGGTAATCCTTTAGGCTCCTCAAATAACTCCTGATACTCATCAAGTAAAGAGTTCATGTCAGAAGGAATGTGTGGCTTAGAACACTGGCTTACAGCATAAGTCACCAAGTACAGGACAAATCCCCTATGTGTCTGTAAAGCATTCTTATTTGCTTCCTTGTCAGTTAACAGATGTGTAGGAGTAGGTTGCAAACCCTGCAAGACCCAATTCACTCCTTTGTGGAAGAATTTGAGCTTCTTTTTAATCAAATTCACCGTTATTTCCCAATCCTGCTTCATCTATTTTGCGCCAAGCACAACATGGCCGCTGATAAGAAATACCAAGAAATCATCAACAATCACATACCCTTGGCAGTCAATTTTGACTCCAGAACACAACCCACTACCCTCCACCTTTTTGCCCCATCTATTTTGACATTGAAGGTCTGTTTGATTGATAGTTGTATTCCTCTCTTCTCTAAGATAAATGATCAGTATGATTATGAGTTGCTTCACTATCTATCCGTATGTGAACATCCTGGCCATTTAATTGCCTTTTTAAAACCAAACACTCAGTATTTACACCAATACTCAAGGCAGCAGGTGGACAACTGGCTGTTTTCTACATCCTTAGGCAACTCCATACTCTCTTTTGTAGACAAAAGATGCGTCAATTTCTCTTCATCTTGGATGCTGAACAGATCCCACTCACCTTCTATACACATGTTTTGGTCTTACAAAGGTGCCCAGGTAAAAAAATCATCACAATGAAAACATAACCCTCTATTCCTTCTATCCCATACCTCATTCGGAGTCAATTTCTTAAGACCAGGACCAGTAGAAGATGTAGGATGTGGTGTGGTAAATGCTTTAACATATTGGGATGGGGTGGGATGCTAGATTGGGGCAGAAACAGTGTTTTGAGAACCAAAACAATTCGTGTAATGTGGTTTATATGAGCTCCTGTACAACTGCTTAAGTGCATTAAACTTTTTTTTCATACTTCAAAGTTCAAAGCTACTTCGAATGCCTCACTCAATAACTACGGTTCTGCTAAAGACACATCATTAGTTCTTCCTTAGACTACTCACAAATTTTTGCACTAAGTATGGTTTGCTAACCCCATCCACCAAACACTGTAGCTTTTGAAATTCCTCTTGATACTCAAGAACAGTGGTAGTTTGCTCCAACCAACACAAAGATTTGGCAGCTTTTTTGTAAATTCCAAGCTCAAATCTATTACATATTCATTCCTTGAACTGTTTACATGTCACTGCCCTATCATTCGTCTTAAGGAACCATCTAGACCACTGAACATCACCTTCTTTCAAGAAAAAGAAAGCTACTCTAACCTTCTCATCTCCTAGGATTTGATACATGTTAAAATAATGCTCAATTTGAAAGAGCCAATTATGAACATCACCGCTACTCGAATAAGGACTCTCATCTAACTTGGGAGGTTTTGGATAAGAATTTCCCCCACTAAACTGTTCAAAATTCCTTCCATTCCCAAATTGACTCCCACTATATTGCAAAGAACCAAAATTCACATCCATAGAAAATCGGTCAGAAGCTTGCTTACCTGCACTTTTGAATACTGGAATTGGCTCAGCTGGCTCAAAATTCTCCTTGCCACGCTTCCCTGCCGCAACTAAGCCACCAACTTGATGCGATAAGTGCTGTAATTGAGCAAGAACGGTTGAGAACTGCGACGACAAGGCTTGGACCTTGCTCTCGATTCCAACCATTCTCTCTTCCAAGAATAGCTGTCGTTGTCGCATCTCCAACTCCGACGCTCCCCTAGAACTCTGTTCAGCTTCAGCTGCCCTATTTCTTGATCCCATTGATCACCGTTTGCCGCGCACTCTGGGGAATCGAACAACTCTGATACCATTTGGTGCGCCTCCAATGGCACCGTCGTTGTACTCACCGCCTTGGTGGTTCTCTTGGTCATTTGAGAGCTAAGAATAGAGAATTAATGGTGGCAGAATATAGAAGAGGCTAGGGTTTGAGTAGGAGCCCTAGACTCTTAACATAATCAAGAAAATGAAGTGGGATTTGCTCAATCAATCAACAACCGACAATGGGTTGCTCTCTGTTATTTATACTCTTTCGGTCTTTCCATATGTGCAAATGTGCAATACACAAGTTCGTGCAATACACGGGTTCTTAGTTCAACAGTAGGACGATTAGGCGCTTAGAGAATAGGGCCCACCACTTTAAATCTCCACTGTCACAACTTACATCCAACGGCTCATATTGATATATACCGGTTCATTTACAACTTTACACATAAGCCCTTGCAACTTATCAGTGGACTAATACGCAAATATAAAAGGACTGAAATGTAAAAGGACTGATATGCAAAGAATTCAATTACAATCCATTTACAAAACAGCACAGCTACTCTTCAAATTCAATTCTTCAACTCCCCCTACCCTGGTGTGTAACATAGAGATTCAATGATTTGACTTTTGCAGGATAGTAACTCTTCGATAGTTCCAACATATTTGTAATGGATGATGGAAGTACTTGTTTGTTTTAGTGGATTGTTTTTGTACGGGTTAAGGGTGTGAAAATTGGGATAACTCGCATGCATTTGCATGGCTTGGAGATGAAGGGAATTTGTAGTGACTGTAGACAGATTAGAATGAGTAGTCTGGGTGAGTATGCTTGTGTGTGCGCTCACTGTTTTGACTAGAAAGGAATTGTCGAACGATGTGTCATCAACTTAGGCATGTGTTTTGCAAGTGTGTTTTATTTATTATTTTCATACAGTGTTGTGCAAGTACAAGTATTGGATATGTACAGTGTTATCTAACAAGGTGAATGAGGCTTCTAATTGGTAGCTGTGTGTGGGTATTATAATATTAAACAGGGTGGTAGGGGGGTAACCTGCTAGAAACTAGGAAAAAAGGCATATGGAAGAAAATTTCCTGTGAAGTTTATAAGACCCACAATTTTTTTAGGTTGGTTGTGGGGCCTAGACCCAATGACCATGGCTTGTTACCACTCGTTCTGAACATGGCATGTCGCTCATTTTAAACTTTGCGTATGTGCTCTCATATGCTTTGAAAAAGATGACCTAGTTTATTGCTAGTTGCTAATTAGACACACTATGTTGTATCATTATTAACAGTTGCTATAGGCTAATGCTGCCAATTCATCATTTTCAAAACGGCTACCATTATTGATATATTTTGGGCATTGTATTGGCCTATATATGTTATGTTGAAGTAGTAGGGGGGGGGGGGGGGGGAGTGCACAGCAAGGACGCGCAACAAAAAAAAAAGGATGAAAATTAGTTGTTTATAACAGTACAAAAATCATTGTCGGTATAGTTATTCAGAGCTCATGGTCGGTATAGTTATTCGGAGTATCTATAAACATAATTGGGATCAATGAATGTTCGGTATGCCACATTGTGTCTGCATTGAAGTACTCCCATGTTATTGTTCCTTCCAAACTGGTGATCATCCCTTGTAAAGCTATGATATTTAGTTATTTAATGAAGCATAACTTTATCATGATTTGTACCAGATTTGTTTCTAGATGCAGGAAGAAAACTTGAAGAATTTAAATGAGGAGCTAAACCTGTTTTAAGATACTGTTTATATTATAATGTAGATTGTTAATGTGTTTTCTTGCAACAGTAAGCTCATTATTTTTTCTTGCAATATGTTTACTTTGGGAAAATATCTCAGAACAAAGCTCAGTCTTACTAGATGGTCTGCTGACTGGAAGGCTGCAACTGAATTGTATGAGCAAGCAGGTTGGTCTTTGGTTTTTTTCTTTCTATAAACTGAAGTTTCCTTTTTTCCTTTTTCCAGTCTTTCTGATAATTTTTACTTCTTTTGAAGCTATTAATTACAGGATTCTGCGAGAAAAAGAAAAAGCCAAAATAGCATTTGAGATGGCTTCAAAGGGACAAGAGATGATCCAGTCGTATCCTTTTTTTGTGACATCTGAATGTAGCCTGTAGGCCATATGCCATGATCTTCTGCTTTGAGTAATTCTAACAAATGTCAAGCTATATTCCCCATCAATTGAGATGATATGGCTGTTCTACCCTTGATATTAATAGACCTTGGGATGCTGCCAAACATATGGAATCTGCTGGTGTTCTAGCAAAAGAACTTGGACGCTGGAATGAAGTTTCTGACCATTATAGAAAAGCATCCGAGCTCTACAGTGAGTGTGGAAGATCGCAGCCTGCTTCAGACGCTCTAGCAAAGGGTGCAAGGTAATGTATATACAACTTCCATCAAGGTAATAGTTAAGAGTGTGATGGTATCTTAATTTGCATTGATTTCTTTGTATAATATTGCAGTGCTTTGGAAGATGTTGAACCTGAAGAAGCTGTTCGGCTGTATATTGGTGCCTGTGAGATTCTAGAAGAGGATGGAAAGGAGCAAATGGCTTTTGAGTTGTATCGTTCGGTCACTAGCATATATGTTAAACTTGAAAAGTAAGATAAATTCCTGCTAAGAAGAACTTTAAATCGCAATATAATTAAGTCAGGCGGAAAACAGTGCGGAAAACAGTGTGCGGACAACAGTGTCCTAAACCCACCTTATTGGTTGTTGCTTTCAAAATGTGTGAGGAAAACGGTGTCCTAAATGTCTCTAGGCAGTAGTCGGGCGGCCAATGGGGGCATAGCGCCTAGACGTTGTAAGCGGGGCCTAGGCGGCTGGGCGCTAGGTGGGTTTTTGATATATTTTAAAATATATTTATAAGAAAATATAATATTGCATAAAATACAAGATGTATTTATAATACTAAAAAATAACTCAAAAAATTATAAATGGGAATTAGCTCAATGGTAGAGCGCTCATTTTGCGTATCGCCCATTATCAAGATTTCAATGAGAGGGGCAATCGAATTTGAGATTTTGAAGATTTGCGGAAAGCATGAGAGAGATGTACATCTAACTGGTATAGAAATTACTATAAAGCACTAACATGTCATTTATGATTCAAAAGCACTAACATGAGAGAGATGTCCACTGTCATTTATGATTCAAAGCACTAACATGTATAGAAATTACTATAAAGTGTTGAAGGTTCTTCTTGGACGAAATTACTTATGAATAAAATGCAAAAGTTTTAATACCAAGTTTTTTCTGTGTGGAAATAATACCAAGTTGATTAAGTCAATGTTGTCGTCTTGGATATATACTATTTCACTGTGTATGATTGATTTCATTAGTGGCTTGATCCTGTATGCTACTTTTCTAGTCTCACCATTTCATGAATTAACTGAACCATAACATTCTGTACAGATATGTGGATGCTGCAACATATATGTTAAGATTGGGCGTAGCTGCTGACAAGAGCAATGCTGTCAATAGCCAATGCAAGGTGCTTTTTCTGTTGTATCATTGTGATTGATAATATCCATCATTGCATATGTATTCATGATCTTATTATATATCAAAGTTGCTTTTTACAATTTTTAGGATAAAATGGTTCTTCATACTGCTTTGTAACATTTATCACCGGTATCTATTAAGGAAATCAATTTTCTATCAAAGTCATTGCTGTTGGTAGTTGGCAGCCAGGGTCTAGGTCATCATTTTAATGGATTATTAATACCTTATAAGTTGAACTCAACAATTAAAAAAGGGTAGATCATTCTAGGAAAATGCATGATATTTGTGGACGTTGTGAGGTTCTTTTTGATCAAAATATATCTACAATAATAAATATACAACATAATGTCTGTTTGTGTATATAAGGGAATTTTCAAGAGAGCTAAGAGTTCACAATAAGATGGGAGAGCCCAGGGCTCACCTTTAATGTGGGGACATCTTATGAACGATCTAAGGAGTTCGTCTTATTCTAAATACCTAAATACCTGACATCTCCGTTTTATCCTCAGTTCCTAACCAAAATAGCCTACATAATTTGGCCAAAATAGTAAAATTAAGTATTTTCAAAATCAACACAACAGACAATTGCCCATAAAACTGGTCAAAAACAATAAAATTCAGAATTTACCAAAATGGGTCAGAACGGTGGATTACAGCCCACAAAATCTAGGCAAACCAGTGAAATCAAAATTTTTTAAATTTGGCACAAAAAGGGACCATATAGAACACAAAATATGAACAAGAAAGACAAATTCAAAATTTCATAAAATCAAAAAAATTGATGGACTATGCCCCACATAATTTGGCAAAAATAGTGAAAATTTAGAATTTTGCATAATCGTTGGGAAATGTTGGACTATATAGCTAGCCAAAACGAAAAATTCTGAATTTTCAAAATTGAAAGACATTAGACAATATCCCACAAAATCCCACTTAAACAGTTAAAAGTCAGAATTTCTAAAAAAAACCAGCCAAAATGGTGGGGAATGTTGCCCCCAAAATATGGGCCAAAATAGTGAAATTTATTTATTTTTAATGTCGGGTGGAAAATCTGGCCAAAATAATAAAATTTAGAATTTCTAAAACTATGTAAAAATAGTGAACTAGCCCACAAAATTTGGCCAGAAAATGGCATCTCATAATTTCTCAAAATCAATTGAAAATGGTGAGTCGCCCACAAAAGTTAGCAAAATTGTGAAAATTTAGAATTTCGCAAAATCGTATGAACACGATGGATTGTAGCCCACATAACCTATCCAAAATAATAAAATTTAGAATTTTCAAAAGTCTGACAAAAAAACAGTGGACAATGCCCACGAAGTCTGCCAAAAATACTAAAATTTTGAATTTCTCAAAATTGGCCATGAACAATGGATATAGCTCACAAAATTTGATCAAAATAACCAAATTCAGAATTCCTCAAGAGGGGCCAAAACTGTTCATTATAGCTCACAAAATATATCCAAAATAGTGAAATTCAAAATTTCTCACAATTGGAAAAACAGGTGGAAATCAGAATCTAAAAAATGACCGAAATGTTGCACTTTAACCCGCAAATCTAGCCAAAACTATGAAATTCAAAATATTTTTCATGTTAGACGAAAACAATGGGACTATAGCCAAAAAAATGTGGTCAAAAAAGAAAATTTTAGAATTTCTCAAAATTGACCGACAATAGGGAATATATCCAACACATCCTTACCACAATAGTGAAATTCATATCCCACAAAATCTGGCTCACAAAAGGGGAAATTTGGAATTTCCGAAAATCGGCCAAAGAGTCAAATATATTCCATAAATCCTAACCAAGATTGTGAAATTCATGACTTCAAACAATCAAATAAAGTGTGGACTGCCTACAAAATCTTGCCCAAAATAGTGAAATATAAATTTTTACGAATTATGTCGAAAACAAAATGTGGTCAAAACAGTGAAATTCTTGATTTCTTAAAGTACGCAAAAATATGGTAAAAGTGAAAAATAAGAATTTCACGAAATTGTTCGATTACAAAGGACTTGGCCTCTTCATTTGGACAAAATAGTAAAATTCAGAATTTCTGAAAATCGAAAAATTAAATCGATTGTAACCTACAAAATTGGAGAGAAACAACGAACTATATATGACCACAAAATCGTATCAAAACGTGAAATTCTGAATTTCTCAAAATTTGTCAAAAATGTTCGATTGTGGCCCCAAAATCTGGTCAAAATAGTAGAATTTAGAATTTCTTCACTTAGGACAAAAGAGCTGTGGACGATAAGCCCACAAAATCTAGCAGTCGGAGGGAAAATTTGAATTCCTCAAAATTAACCGAAACAAGTGAATTCTGAAGTTCTTAAAATTGGACAAAAACCGGTGGACTATACAGCCCATTTAGCTGAAAAATGGCAATCCAGAATTTCTTAAAATCAATCGAAAACGTCAAACTTACAAATTTTAGCCAAAGTAATGATATTTTAAAATTTCTCAAAAATCGTACAAAAACGATGGACTATTTCCCCACAAAATTTAAGAATTTTTAGAATTGACTGAAAACTGTGAGCTTTTTAAAGTCCACAGTTTTCAGCCAATTTTGCAAAATTTTGTATTTCATTGTTTTGACCTCATTTTGAAGGCTATAAGAGCATCTGTAGTCATTTGCTAAATATGCATAATATGCATATTTGGCTCAAAACGGCGCTGCAGTCGTTGGCCAAATATGCATATTATGCATATTTGGCTACAGTAGATTGCCATAAATGAGAGATTTGAGATTTATTCATATATGAGAGACGGCACTTGAAGTGCCGTCCCAACAAAAAAAAATATATTTTTATTGTCGGACGGCACTTTAAGTGCCGTCGCTTGAATTTTTTTTTCCAATTAAAAAACCCCCAAAAAGATTAAATCCCTCGGACGGCACTTCAAGTGCCATCCCTTGCCCCGCTTTTGTCAGACGGCACTTCATGTGCCGTCCCACACCTGTAGGGGTTATTTGCAATTTTTGAAATGTTTTTGTAATTTTTTGTAATTTTTCCGTAATTTCTGGAATGTTTTTGTATTTTTTTCGTAATTTCTGAAATGTTTTTGTAATTTTTTTAAAAAATTTGTAATTTTTTATTTGCAGAGAAATTTTTATTCCTCCGACGGCACTTCGAGTGCCGTCCCCCAAATTTTAAGTGTTTTTTATTTTTATTTTTCTCCGACGGCTCCGACGGCACATGAAGTGTCGTCGCTTATTATTTTAGTATAAAAAGCTAAAAAATAGCTTTTGACGACTGCAGCAAAACTTCGATTGCTATTTCCATTTATGCATAAATGCATATTTTATCCCTTCAACGACTACAGATGCTCTAAGCCACAATTTTTAGCTAATTTCTTGAAATTTCATATTTCACTGTTTTGGCAACATTTTGTAAGCTATAGTCCACAGTTATCGGTTATTTTGAAAATTCTATATTTTATTGTTTTGGCCACATTTTGTGGGGGCAAGGTTCACATTTCCGCCTTTTTTTGCGAAATTCCTTATTTCACTATTGTTGCCCCATTTTGAGAGCTATAATCCAAAGCCTTTATCGGTTTTCACAAAATTTTATGTTTCGCCGTTCAGACCACATTTTGTGGTTTACTGTTTTCAACCAATTTTGTAAAATGTTGTTTTTCATTATAGCCCACAGTTTTCGACCAATTTTGCAAAATATCGTATTTCGCAATTTTGGTGAGATTTTAAGGTCGATACACAATTTTCGTCCAATTTCGCTGTTTTGTCCACTTTTATGGGTGTTTCCTCGAAATTTTGTATTTTACTGTTTTGACAACATTGGGGGCTCTATAGTGCCATAAATTTCGGCCGTTTTTGCAAAATTCGTATTTCACTGTTTTGGTCCCATTTTGAGGGCTATACAGTTTTTAGCTTGTTTTGTTAAATTGCGTTTGTCATTGCCTGAACAATATTTTTTGGGCCATAGTCAACAATTATGGTCAATTTCTCAAAATTCTGTATTTCACTGTTTTAGCTTACATTTGAGGGTTGTAATCCACAATTTTTGACTTTTTCGTGAAATTTCATATTTCATTATTTTGTCAACTTTTCGTAGGCTATATAATCCATAGTTTTCAGCCAATTTCAGAAAATTCTGCATTTCACTGTTTTAGCCACATTTTGTGCGCTATAGTCCACATTTTGGGAAGTTTTTGAGAATTTTTTTTTCTCTAATTTGGCCAGTTGTTCAGCTGTATATTCCACGGTTTTTTGGTTAATTATGTAAAATTTTGTATTTTACTGTTTTTGCCACATTTTGTTGATGTCTAGTCCACATTTTTGGCAGTTTTGAGAATTTTTTTAATACTAATTTGGCCAGATGTTCTGATGTATATTTCACGGTTTTTGGTTAATTATGCGAATTTCGTATTTTACTGTTTTTGCCACATTTTGTGGGCGACAGTCCACATTTATGTCAATTTTTGAGAATTTTTTTAAAATACTAATTTGGCCAGATGTTCTTATGTATTCCACGGTTTTTGGTTAATTATGCAAAATTTCGTATTTTACTGTTTTTTGCCACATTCACTGTTTTAGCCACATTTTGTGAGCTATAGCCTATAGTCCACATTTTGGGCAGATTTTGAGAATTTTTTTATATATTCTAGTTTGGCCAAATGTTATGATGTATATTCCACGGTTTTTGGTTAATTATGTGAAATTTCGTTTTTTGCCACATTTTGTGGATTAGAGCAAGTCTAATAGAGTGGAAGAAGGGGTGGAAAGAGGCTAGAGGCAAAAAAATTAGAAAATTATGCTTCTAGTAGGAGAGGGAAGCCATGGTGGGAAAAGGCAAAAAGGAAGAAGCCCATGCAAAAATTGGGCTTGCATTGTTGATGTCAGCAGTCACGTGCAGGAGCCAACAACTCCTGCTTGTGACTGTTGTCCAATTTTATTTTATTTATTTTTTACAAAATCATAAAAATTCCAACAGCTTTTTTTTTAAAAAATAAAATTTTAACGGTACCATTTTTTTTTGGAATTCCAAAGGTAACTTTTTTCCATATAAACATGAGGATTTTGTGTGGTTTTTCTTTATTTCATATTTAGTGTGATTTTGCTTGTATAATTCAATTTCGTATATTAAAAAAATTATTATTAAGACATTTATTAAATTTGAGTCATAAGACATCATGATATTGTCAAATACTTGTATAATGTCCAAAATACGTGTACGGTGGCAAGGTTATCATATTGATTAATCAAATTAACAAAGACGAGTCAAAAGGAAAGACATATGGCAAGTCTAATAGGACATCTTCTTCCCATTGTGGAAACACGAGAGTGTTTCACAAAATCATTCTCCTATTAGAAACATGGCTAAATTTACAAAAACCACACTAAGTTTTGGGCCAGTTTAAAAAAACCGCACTAAGTTTTTTTTTTATCTTAAAAAGGACAAAAAATTTCAAAAAACTCCACTGGGTTAGTTAGGGTTAGGGTTAGGGTTAGTTCGGGGGGGGGGGGGGGTATTTATACGTCTGTTTAGTTAAGTGATGTTTTTTTAAACACAAATGAAAGATGAATGTGGTTTTTTTAAACACAAATGAAAGATGAAAGTGGTTTTTTTAAAACTCTACCCTAACCCTAACTAACCCACTGGAGTTTTTTGAAATTTTGTGTCCTTTTTAAAAAATAAAAAAACTCAATGCGGTTTTTTTAAATTTAGCCTAGAAACATTCGTGTTTCCACGGTGGAAGTGGCTTTCCTATTAGAAACACTCATGTTTCCACGGTGGAAGTGGCTTTCCACGATGGGAAGAAGAGTGGTAAGCCACTCCACTAATATACTTGCTCTTATAGTCCATTGTTTTCGGCCAGTTTTGCAAAATTTCGTATTTCACTGTTTTGGCCATAATTTCAGTAGTTTTCACAAAATTTTGTAACTCATTTTTTTGGCCTCATTTTGAGGGTTGTAGTGCACACAATTTTCGGCCAATTTCATAAAATTTCATGTTTTCTTATTTTGGCCACATTTTGGGAGCTATAGTCTACATTTCTCGACCAATTTCGTATTTCACTGTTTTGGCCACATTTTATTGTCAAATTTCGGTTGTTTTTGTGATATTGTATATATCACTATTTTTAGCCACATCTTTAAGGTCTATATTTCACAGTTTTCGAGCTTTTTTGCGGAATTCTGTATGTCACCATTTTGTCAAACATATTGTGGGCTATAAATCTCAATTTTTTGCCAATTTCGTGAAACAGTTTAAACCAATGTTGTTAGAACTGGATCGGAATGGGTTGGACCGGAACCAGACCATGTGCCGGTCCGGTTTCACATAGAACCATCATTGTATTGAAAACCGGATGAACCAAATTGAACCGGCCGGTTTTATATTGAACCAAATAAACCAGGTCTAATTTGAACTGGTGGGTTGAGAAATCTTTATTATTTTTCAAAACATTAAATTGTGGGGAGGCGGATTTGAACCTGCATCTCATAAGAAACATATTATACCTACTAACCATTATTCTAGTATTCAGATTATGTTGCAAAGCATATAATATTTATGTCAAGTGATCCTTCTTCACACTGAACTCGGTTGAACGGATTAAAAACCATCGGACCAGCCATCTCTTCAGCTTGATGGACTATTCTGTTTTTACAACAATGTTTGAATGGTATAGTACATAGTTTTTGGCCAATTTTTCGAAATGTCGGTTCACTTTTTGGCCAAATTTTGTGGGCTATATAGTCCACAACTTTATTGTTCGTTTTGGCGAAATTTCGTATGTCACTGTTTTGATCACATTTTGTATGCTATAGTCGATAGTTTTCAGCCAATTTTGCGAAATATATTTTACTATTTTGGACACATTTTGTGGATAGTCCTCCGAAGTTTTTTGTCAATTTCGTAAAATTCTGTATTTTACTGTTTTGGCTTCTTCTTGTGTCTATAGTTCACTGTTTTCGGCCAATTTCATAAAATTATGTATTTCATTGTTTTGGGCACATTTCTTTAGGGCTATTATTCACAGTTTTCAGTAGTTATCGAGAAATTTTCTATTTTGCTGTTTTGGCCACGTTTTCTATGCTAAGTCCACAGTTTCGGCCAATTTTGCGAAATTCTGTATTTAACCGTTTGTGACACATTTTGTGGGCTATAATCCACAGTTTTTGGTTGTTTTCATGAAATTCTGTATTTCACTTTTTTTACCATATTTTTTTTGGATATAGGCCACTGTTTTCAGCTAATTTCATTAAATTATGTATTTTGTTGTTTTGGCCACATTCTATGGGTTCATAGTTTTCAACAAATTTTGTGAAATTTCTTTTTTCCACTGTTTTAGACAATTTGTGGGCTAGTCTACAAATTTCGGTTGTTTTCGTGAATTTCTTTATTTCACTATTTTTGGTACTTTTTCAGGGTTATAGTCCATAGTTTTAGGCCGATTTCGCAAAATTCCGTATTTTCAATGTTTTTTGCCACATTTTGAGGGCGATAGTCCCACTTTTTTTGGCCAACTTCGCAAAATTTTGTTACTCATTGTCTTCGCTTCATTTTGAGGGCTTTTAGTCCACCATTTTTGGTCATTTTAGCTAAATTATGCATTTCATTGTTCTGATCTCATTTTGTGGGGTTATAGTCCACAATTTTCAACCAATTTTGCAAATTTATGTATTTTACTGTTTTGGCCACATTTTAAGGGCTATTGTCCACAGTTTCAGCAATTTTCAAGAAATTTCGTATTTGACCATTTTGTCCACCTTTTGAAGGATATAATCCATAATTTTGGCCAATTTCTCGAATTCGTATTTCACTTTTCTGGCCCCATTTTATTTCGTATAGTCCAAAGTTTTTGGTGTGTTCGCGAAATTTCGTATTTTGCTATTTTCGCCACATTTTCTGGTGTATAGTGCTTTTCATGAAAATTCTGCATTTCACCGGTTTGGCTACATGTTGTGGGGTAGTTCATGATATTTGGCTAATGTCGCAAAACTTCGTATTTTACTGTTTTTGCCACATTTTTGTGGGCTATACAATCTGAAGCCTTCGGCCAATTTCGCAAAATTTTGTATTTCAATTTTTTGGCCACATTTTGTTGGCTATAATCTTGTTTTAAGTCAATTAAAAATCTGTATTTCACTGTTTGTCCTCATTTTGATAGCTATAGTCCACAGTTTTCAACAGTTTTTGAGAAATTTCGTATTTCACTGTTTTAGTCACATTTTGTGGGCTTATAGTCCACAGTTTTCGACAATTGTTGAGAAATATTGTATATCACTGTTTTGGTCATATTTTGTGGACTATATAGGCTACGGTTTTTAGACATTTTCGTGAATTCTGTATTTCATTATTATGACCACATTTTGTAGGTTATATAGTCCACAGTTTTTGGTAAATTTTGGTAAATTTTGTATTTCTCTGTTTTTGCTACATTTTATGAGTTATAGTCAACAAAATATTAACCACAATTTTCAAGTATTACTGTTAATTCTACATTTTTTGGTAAATTTCAAGTATATAGTCCACAGTTTTTGGTAAATTTTGGTAAATTTTGTATTTCTCTGTTTTTGCTACATTTTATGAGTTATAGTCAACAAAATATTGACCACAATTTTCAAGTAATTTCATTGTTTTGGCCACAGTTTTTGTGCAATCTTGCGAAATTTTTTATTTCACTATTTTGGCCAAAATAGTTTACAGTTTACAGCAGTTTTCGAGAACTTTTGCATTTCACTATTTTGATCACATCTTGTGGTTGTAGTGCACAGTTTTCGGTCAATTTTGTGAAATTGCGTATTACACTGTTTAGACCACGTTTCTTTAGGGGTGGCATCAGGGCCGGTTCGGTCCGAGATCGGCCCGGCCAAGCCCGCACCGAAACTGGGCCAACCTGACCTGAAACCGCTCCCAAGCCCGAGCTTGGCCGGGCCCCACTTCTAGCACGAAAAATCGCAATGGGCTTGGCCTGCGAGAAGCCCGGTTCGGTCCGGGCTCGACCCGCTGGCCGTTCATTGTGGCCAATTTTTTTTATTAAAAAAGTAGATTTATATAATTACCAAAATACTCCCCAACATCTCAACAAGTAGCAACGATTGAAGATCTACTAGAAGTGCATGACGAATAATTAGAAAATTTAGGGGATGAGATTCTATATTTAGGTTAAGTAGAAGTGCACGACAGTAATAAAATGCCTTCTCTTCAATCTAAATAGACGTCATCTCGATCTCTAAATACAAATATTTTCCTCATATTGTAATTTGATAATATTTGTATGAAATGTTACTTATCTATTTGATTATATTTGAGATTTTGTAGTTCATTAAAACAATTTAATTTATGAATCTCTTTTAAATCTATATGTTCTTAACAATTGGTGTCTTAATTAATCTCTTCCCTTTACCTTTGTACTCCAAAAAAAAAAATTGTAAAAAAAAAAAACCAAGTCAAATAACCCGCACCGGCCCGGCCTGCCCTGGCCTGGGACCGGGCCAAACTTGCGGGTTTTCGACTCGGCCCAGCCCGGTGGAACCGGAAGCCACCCCTACGTTTTGCGTACAATATAGCCCACAACATCTAGTTAAACAGTGAAATTCAGAATTGTTCAAAATCGGCCATAAATGGTGTGCTCGCAAAATCTGGTCAAACTGTGAAATTTGGAATTGCTTTAAATCAATAGAAAATGGTGAACTATATATAACCCACAAATCTGACTGAGAAAGGCAAATTCAGGAATTCTTTAAATTGGCCTAAAAAGGTGGATTACCCACATAATCTCATGGTGATTATGCCTAGTTAATTTATCCATACTTGATGCAGATAGGGTTGGTCCTTGGTGCCAATCTTTGGCAATAGAAAAAAGTTCGGCATCTCCTGATTCTAACATTCTAACAGTAGTTACTACATTATTTATCACTGAATGCTAACTAACTTTGTATGGGTATTGCAGAATGCAATTTTCAATTGCTTCAATGGAATCAGACTGTTTTACAGCTTTACATATTTACTTTTCTATCTTGTACACTAAATCTTCTTGTTCTTCCATTCTAAAATTTTTATGTGGTTGCTTATGCAGGCATATCTTAGTGCGATTATAATATACCTCTATGCACATGATTTCTCGCAAGCTCAGAAGTGCTACAATGACTGTTCTCAGTGAGTTGCATATTTATGTGATACTAGTTTTTGCATGTATATAACTCTGAATATTGTTGTTTTTAATCCCTGGAAGTTTCTCAATCTTTTGATAGGATCATTTTTGTTACATTGTCATTGGAAAAGACCAAAATACCTTCATTTTTTCTCCTTTTCTTTCTTCTTTTTTATTTCTCACAACCTTGTAAATCGATATCCTTTTCCCACTATTTTTAAGTGGGTTCCCTCTTTCTGCCCTATTGTTAATGAACTTTACTTCTTTCAAGTGGGTCTACATAAAGTCATGATGGAAAATAAGGATCCTGCTCTTGTCTGTAGGGTGAAGGAGCTTGGCCTTGGTCGGTTTCTTTGGAAGCCATGGGTGGTTGGGGGAATGGACAGTTAAAACTAGGGTTTGTGGTGATTCAAGGGAGGGAAACAATCTATCAGTTCCAAATAAAATATGGAATCTTGTTTAAAACATTAAATTATTAACAGATAAAAACAGCCTGTGATATATTATTGTACTATAATGAATCGAACCACAATAGTGAGGAACTTTAGCGGATACAAGTACTGCAAAAAGAATTAATAGAATACATAGGTTGCATAGATAGTGAAACTTGGAAATATTTTATTTGTTATTTATCCGTTCTTCGTTAGTTCTTGTGCTACTGTGACTTAGTGTTTGATAGATCATTCAAATAGCAGATTAAGGACATCAATTTTGGTGTTTTCTTCCAGGATTACAGGTTTTTTTACTAGCGATCAAAATCGTTGTGCTAGCAAATTGCTATCTGCTTATGCTGAAGGTGACATTGAAGAAATCAAGCGTGTCTGTCAGTCAAGCACCATTTCACATCTTGACCATGTGGTAATTATTCTTGACTAATTTTTTTCATTGCAAAAATCAATACTTCAACCAATTTTCTGGTTGCCTCGTAGTAGTTAAATATTTGAACCAATATTTTGTGGCTTCTCAACTGAGTCCTTCCATAAAGCTTTTAGCTTTATGTCTGATATAAGAAAAGATGCAACTGTCATTGTTTATTCAGTTTGTTGTCGATATCCATATTTAACATTCTAGTTATTTTGGATTTGTACGGTACAAAAATGGATGCAGATAATTAGGCTGGCAAGGAAACTTCCTACAGGGGATCTGAAAGATATCAAGATAGAGGGGAGCAAAGAGGAGGAAGAGGAGTTAGATGAGGATGACCTCACTTAAATATATTCAAAGCAGGTTCCTAAAAAATTGTGATGATTTGGTAAAGATGTATGCTCACTTTTCTACCGAGGGTTGTGATATATATATAAAAGAAAAGTGCCAGTGACCCTCTCATGTGTTGAAATTTGTATTTAACATGTGAGTGTGTGATGCTACTGCCGTATTCTTTTTGAAAAATCCATGTCTTTGTTTGTATGTAATGAGAGGCATTTCATGTTTACGGTTCTTCATTTCATGAAAACCTAGAATTTGTATGAACTATGGAAAACTTCAAGCTTACTCTGAGGGTTTCATTGTTTCATTTGAGTTGTGATATCTGGCATTTTTTCCCAAAATGACCTATTTTTTGAAAGTTTTTCCCAAACTGGCCTACTCGTTGTCTCAAAAAGCGAGTTTGGTAAAATTTCATCGCTTCTTGAGACAACGAGTGTGCGGTTTGGGTTTTTTTATTTCTTCCTGGTCAAGACTCGCCGTCTCAAAAAGCGTGGGTTTTTTCCAAACTCGCTTTTTGAGACAGCGAGCGTTGTTTGGGGGTTTTTAATACCCCAGGCTCGTTTGTTTTTCTCTCCTTATCTCCATTCTTACTCTCCGTTGAAAGGCGAATTGAGCGTAATAATTGTTGAATGGACTCTTTACTTACAAACTCTTGTCCAATGTACGATTCGTCTACATTGGATGAACCGGACGACTTATGTGGAACTTGATGTACTCTAGCACCATGTGTCATCTCCTCGATAACATGAGCGTTAACATTGATATAGCTATCAGTAGCTCTCACTTCATTAGTCCTACTCTCATTTGTGTTCACATTTGCATATTCATCATCTTCGTTCCCATCATCATTTTCCACACACACATCAACTTCATCGTCCGTTTCTTCCTCTTCATCATCATCTAATAGCTATGGAGATAAGAATGAAGATAAGAAAGAGTAAGAATGGAGATAAGGAGAGGGGAAAAAAACGAGCCTGAGATATTAAAAAACCCCAAACGACACTCGCTCTCTCAAAAAGCGAGTTTGGGAAAATTCACTCGCTTTTTGAGACAACGAGTATTGGTCAGGGAGAAATCAAAAAACCAAAATCTCACACTTGCTGTCCCAAAAAACGATGAGATTTTTACTAAACTCGCCTTTTGAGACAGCGAGTAGGTTAGTTTGGTAATTTTTTTAAAAAAAGTAGAGGTCAGTTTGGGAAAACCTTTCAAAAAGTGGGCCATTTTGGGAAAAAATTCTGATATCTGTGGTTTGTGAAACTGTATATTCCACTCTGGCTAGCCCTAAAGACTCTTTCATGATAAAATTTAGCATTTACTTTGCCCAACTTTCCAGTTGGTCAATGTCATTTTTTATCACTATTTTATTTTAGGTGTTTAATGTTTTGGTTTGCTCTGTGACTAGCATTGGTATTAAAACCCGATATCCGGACCCGATCCGGATCCGACATTGAACCGGAACCGACCTGATGTAATTTGGATAGGGAACGGATCCAAAATACATACCCGTTGAAATTTCGGGTCGGGTCCGGGTCCACTAAGATTGGATCCAACCCAGACCCGGAACCGGACCCGCATTAATGAAATAACAAATAAAATTAACAGACCTGATCCGGATCCGACCCGTTACCCGTAATACAAATACACAAAAAGATTCGGACTCTCAGTGTAATTTCTCAGTGGTATGAGCCCGAGCATCTCAGACTCAGGCTCTCAGGGGGTTTCAATGCTTATCATGGGAAATTACAGTGGTATCTTGTATTTGTTAGGTTTTGTGAGAAATTAACAATTGGAAAGTAGGGTTTATCTCTAGATCTAAGTTGCTTAAGATATTCACCATAGGTATCAAGATTGGAATACCTAGACTGCTATCACAAGCTAGTATTTATCTCTAAATACTGGTTTGGGTATCGAGTTATAAGCCCATAAACCCGCGTTCCAATATCCAATCAATTGTACGTTCAATACACGTGTTACTCATATGCTAATGTATTATTTATATAGAGAGAATATACCAATATATCCAACAGTATTTTGATTTATTTTTGACCAATCAAAATACAAGATACTATATGAACTTCATTCAAATTGAATGAGTGAAATTGCTCAAAGATTCATTACCTTCTTAAATCAATATTTTCAGTTTGGTGCAGTTATTTGATCATTCATGAATATTTCTTTTTACATATACAAGATTTTGTAGCCTTTACAGAGACATTCCTATGAATCTCACCGCTAAGAATGGTGTCAACAAACAACAAGGTACTTAGCGAAAATGACCAAATGAAAGATGGTCTACATATACACTCATCAACAGCTTGATTTCCATGGCGTCTTCAAAAATTTGAATAGAAAAGGGAAGATCATAACAGGCAATAAAATGTCGTGACCATGAGCTTGAAAGATCATAGATCAATAATATATATTTGCAACAATATATATTATTGATCTAGCTTCTGTAAATTTATGTGTTATGCTTGAAAGATCCGGAACCAAACCGGATCTATGAAAAGAAATAGGACCCGAACTGGACCCAGACCTGAATGGGAACGGATAACAATTTTTTTTAGGAACCGGAACCGGACCCAAATTTCACGGGTCTTGGTCCGGGTCCAGAAGTTGGACCCGTCATTGAACGGGTCCAGTCTGGGTATTGAAGTACCCAACCCGACATGTCATTCTTGTTTATTAATGGTTTCATATTTTACTCATGATAAATAGGTTCATGGCTTCTGAAACCATTGTTATACTTCGTAAAAGAACAAACCTACTCCTTGAAATATGAAAAGGCTAAAGTGTGAAAAAACCAACACTCAACTTTTTTTTATATAAAAAATTCTCATCAACTATATTTTCATTCCAATGCCTTGAAAACACAGTTGAGGGAGTTTATTTTTTTTATAAAAAAATTGTGTGTGGTTTTTTTTTATAAGAACAAACCTACCCGAATGGGAACGGGTAACAATTTTTTTGAGGAACCGGAATCGGAACCGGACCCGGACCCGAATTTCACGGATCTGGGTCCGGGTCCAGAAGTTGGACCCATCATTGAACGGATTTGGGTCCGGGTCAAGGTATTGAAGTACCTGACCCAACCCGACATGTCATTCTTGTTTATTAATAGTTTCATATTTTACTCATGATAAATACGTTCATGGCCTGTGAAACCATTGTTATACTTCGTAAAAGAACAAACCTACTCCTTGAAATATGAAAAGGCTAGGTGTGAAAAAACCAACGCTCAACTTTTTTTTATATAAAAAATTCTCATCAACTATATTTTCATCAGGGCCGGCCCTGAGTTCCGGGGGCTCTAGGCGAACTTCTGAAATGGGACCCCCCCTGTCCATACATTTAAAGAAAAACATGCAAAAAAAAAATTACGTGCGAAATGCGTGCCTATATATATAAGGAAAGTTTGAAATTGGGACTCCTAAAATCGCGATTTCGGTGGGGGCCCGAGGCGACCGCCTTGCCCGCCTACATATCAGGGCCGGCCCTGATTTTCATTGCAATGCCTTGAAAACACAGTTGAGGGAGTTTATTTTTTTCATAAAAAAAATTGTGTGTGGTTTTTTTAAAAAATGGATAAGTACTAATGAGGTTTTTTTCTCTCTTCACATTTAGCCATATGAAAATACAATTTGTGGAAGTTGCAACAACAAACGGGGTGTTTGGTATGCAGAAATCAGAATACACTTTATTCCTAGAAATCGATCTCCACGGTTGTTCTTTTTCCTTAATTTTTTTCTGGACATTTTTTTTCCTTTTTTATGGTGGTAAAGATTGAAATATATGAAGATTCAGATGAAATAGGTAAGAACATGCAAACAGATGATCATGATCGACTTATATACTAATAAAAGTTGCACGATCTGCAAACCTTTTCTTTTAGTCTTTTAGTTTCAACACATGTAGTACAGCTTCAGTACACAGAAATTAAAAGACCAAACAAACAGGAAAACAAAACTCTAAACATTAACAACCAACCCTTTAACCTCACATTCATGCATCGAAGAGAAACTCTAAGAAAGACATGCATGATTTATTAGGAACAACAGCTAGCATGTCGATAAACGATAAACACAGCTACTGCATGCCTGCCTTCAAGGAGAGGTAGGTGGGGGGAAAGGGAAGCCAGGGATGGGAAATGGAGTAAGGGGAGGGAAGTGAGGAAGTGGGGGAAGTGAGGGAAGTGGGGGAAGTGGGGGAAGTGGAATGGGGAAAGGCAATGGAGGCAGAGTAAATCCCATCTTGTTCTCCTCCACTTCCTTGAGATCTCTGCCTTCACAAATAAGCACTATGAAGAGAACAAGGAAGAAGAAGAAGCCACACTTTGCCTTTGCCATTGCCATTGCTCTGTAATTGTGAGTTATTCAAGGGATCAATGGGATGATATTTATAGGCACTGAGAGTTATGAGGGTCATTAATTTCCTATGCAAAGTTGTGCCTACTAGTACCATATATATAATGGTGCTAATATGAAAAAAATATGCTGCCAAATTTAAAACAAAAAATTTATTTCCATAGTAATTTCAGAAACAAATCTGTTAACAAATTCTTTTTATTTGAAGAATTTTCAATTTGTTTCCAAATTTTGAAAAAGAAATCGGTTGCCAAAAAGTTGACAAACTAATAATAAATTAAAATAGGTGGGGAGGAAATTGATTGACAAAAAGTGACAAGGAGCTAGCATGTTCAATTGAACATGCGGTAACCGAGTTACCACCTTCTACACATTTGAGATGAGATGAGAGCTGAAAAGAGTGCCAACCATAATGTTTGAGAAGCCCAAGATGTTGGAATTTGATGCATTCAAAAATCAAATTAACTATGCATGCATTATATTATGAGTAATGCTACATCCACTACCAATTTAACTACATTTCTCTTCACTACCTTAGGTGGCACGCTTCAATAGGTAGGGGAAGATAGAGTAGGTGGGGAAACTCTCCAATAGAAGTATGCCACCTAAGATAGTGAAGAAAATGGTAGTGAAATTGGTAGTGGCTAAAACATTACTCTTATATTATATACTATATCTCAAGCTAAAAGCATGTTTGCTAAATATGCATAATATGCATATTTGGCTGAAAACGGAGCTGTAGTCATTGGCCATTATGCATATTTGGCTATAGTAGATTATGGCTTATCCATATATGAGAGACGGCACTTCAAGTGACGTCGCACGTAAAAAAAAAAAATTTAATTGTCGGACGGGACTTGAAGTGTCGTCGCAGAAAAAAAAATATTTTTTTAATGGTCGGACGGCACTTGAAGTGCCGTCCCACCAAAAAAAAAATTCGTAATTAAAAAAAACAAAAAAAAAACCAAAAAGACCCCCACTTCTTGGACGGCACTTGAGTGTCGTCCCTCCGCTTTTTGTGTTTTTTGCAATTTTTGAATTGTTTTTGTAATTTTTTGTTATGTTTTTGTAATTTTTGTAATTATTTTGTAATTATTATAATTTTTTTGTAATTTTTTTTTGCACTTCGAATTTTTTTCCCTCCGACGGCACTTCGAGTGCTGTCGCACCTATTAATTTTTTTTTTCGCTCCGACGGAGCTTCATATGCCGTCCCACAAATTTTTAGTGTTTTTTTTCTCCGACGGAAGATGAAGTGCCGTCGCTTATTATTTTAATATAAAAAGGTAAAAAATGACATTTGACGACTGCAGCAAAACCTTCGATTGCTATTTCCATTTATTTATATATGGATATTTTATCCTTCAACGACTACAGATGCTCAGGCTTACCTCCTCTCTCCTTTCTTTATTTTTAAATGGAGAAAGGAGAGCAAAAATAATAATACGCTTATCTTAATACGTGCAGATCATACATTGTAACAAAATAAAATTGAAACAAAACAAAACAAAATCAAAATAAAAAAACCCTTCCTCTCCCAAATCCCCCAAAAAACTCGCTCACCCTTCCTCGCCCAAAACCCATTCGTCGCCATCCGCCCTTCACTGTTTGCCAGTCCATCCCAATCCAATCTGTCGTCGTTAGCGATTCTATATCACTATACGAGGGATCTTCCAATCCGGGTCCAGTTTTGAACTAAATTTTCTAGATATCTATCAGTATCAGTGGATTAAAATTAATAGATTGTTGTCATTCAACCTTTTAATGTCATCGCAAAAGAAATCGCATAAAGCCATCACAGAAGAACACAAGGAAAAAAGAGAAGAGAAAAAATTATACACTTTATCAACTCTTTTTAATGTTGTTGTTAACATTATCTATGATTGACAGTCAAGGTGGAGGTTGCTGCCTTTATATTATTATTGCTTCCCTTAATCGTAGGTTGATTTTGCAATGGTACAATATGGTAAATAATCAATGTGTGAAATTTGGTGCATAAACCATCTGATCAACTAAATATTAATTTGGTGATGAATATCTTAACATATCACCTTCTTCTACTCTTTTATTGGAGCATACGTTTGTTGGATCCTGTAGGCAAGACAACAAACACTAGAGGGGGGGTGAATAGTATTTAATAAAAACTGCGGAAATTTTTCTCGGTGCAGTCGACTGAGTTATGAACCAGTCGACTGATTTGTCCAAAATAATTGAAAACAATAACTCTGTGCAGTCGACTGCTCAATGAGACAGACGACTGAAGACACAATGAAATTACAACTACAAACGGCACTGACCAGTCGACTGATGGTCCAAGGAGTCGACTGTCCAGAAACTTTTTGCAGAATTAAAATAAACAAAAGTGAATGCAAACACAAGATAATCAATCACAGAGTACACAAGATATATCCTGGTTCGGTCCTCCCGACCTACATCCAGTCCCCAAGCAACCCACTTGAGATTTCCACTATTCTTGAAAAAATTACAAGAATACCCTACGGCATTACGACAACAACCTTGTCTAACCCGTAGTCCTTTCTCTCAACCAGAGAAAGCAACCCACTCTTCCACCAAGAGTGAAACAACACCGACTCTACAACCAAGAGTCAAAAACACTCTCCAACCGAGAGCAAGAGAACAAGAATACTTTACAGTCAACCTATAGCCTTGTTGTTGTATGTGTTGATGCACGTGGCTAAAAGAACAGGTCGACTTCTATACTCAGTCCAGAGCGAATTCAATGCTATACTGGACTGAATGTAGAGAACCAAAGAGTATGAACTTGAAAGTTTTGTTTCTCAAAAATGTCACTGAATTTCTTTCAAGAGTGCTCGGATTGCAAAAGTAAAATCTGTAGTTCTTTTCAGTGAGATCTGAACTCTACTTAAAGAGTTTGATCTCCTGAATGTTGGGAAACAGTTACTCAACTGTCAACCAACGGATCTAAGCTTTTGAGTTTGAAAAAATTCGATTTTGAAAAACAAAAAACGGTCAAAAGCTCTCGAACAGTCGACTGGGTTGCCATATGAGTCGATTGATCAGAGTTTGAATAATTTTAAACAGTTTTGTACTAACAGTCGACTGGCAGAAGCTTAAGTCGACTGGTACTCAAGAGTTAAAATTCTTCAAACTGTTTTGACTCTTTTTGGGGGTTTTTAAGAGACGCACATTATGAAAATATTTTGAGTGTGTGTGTGTGTGACAAGGCTTTACATCAGACTAAGACTCAACAGTAAGTAAAATACAATTGTTTTTACAAGACATTATAATTTGACACAATTGAGCTAAGGTCTTGAGTCTTGAGTCTTGTCTTGAGTGAAATCTTGGATCTTGTCTGAGTGAAGTTTTCATCTGTATCCTTTTTGAGCTTGTTCATTTGTTCAGCTAGAATTGTCTTTGGTATGTACACTGCAATGTTAGCTGTATAACATAGACACATGTTGCACTGTGTTGTGATCATCAAAATCAAGAATCAACAATGTTCTATTTTTAGATGGATTGTCACTTAACTTTTAGTACAGGCCTGACAACATGATGATATTTTATTTAAAATATTTTCAGTTAATATTTGAATATTATTTTATCAACAAATCACCATTTTTTTGTATATTTTTAAATTTGTATTGTTCATGCACTAGTAAATGCACAAATATTGGTTTATTTTGTATTCCATTGATTTGGCACTCTGTCCTTATTGAGTGATTAGCTTATTGCCTATATGAGCTTAGTTGATTTGTATTTACTCTAGAATTTACTAACGTGTGTTAGATGTCCTTAATATTGTTTGCAGTGAGCTAATGTCAGCTTTAAGAGAGGTTTCTGTGACATAATTCCTACAATTTCAGGTATAATTTAATCCAAGCTCAGATTGATTGGTAATTTTGTTGATATGCTATTATTCTCTTCATTCTACATCATTCTTTTTAATCTTTTTAATCTATGGAAATTTTTATTTTCAACGACTAAGTAGGCAAAGCCTTTTCTTTCATGTAACTTCTCTTTATTTGTGATAGATATACATATGATATTTACATATTTGTTATGGATACACGTGTTCAAAACACTATATTTAAGATCAATTATGATTAACTTAAGTTATATAATCTGAAAACTTTGGTTTTTTTTGGGAGTTAAGAAACATACTTTAATAGAAGGAAGCTGAGTGCATTTGCTCCAATTTTTTCATGGAGGTTCAAATCAAGGTACTTTTCTTGACTTTCCCTCCTTGATACCACCAGGTTGAAATTAGTACACAATTTTTGGTGTGGTGGATATGTATTTACATAGTTATAAACAATAGTTGATTAGAAAATTGATTTTGCATTTTAACTGTTTAGATGAGTGTCTTTTTTTATCATGAATAATTTATTTAAGCTATCATTTAATATATACTTGTGATTTAAGTATGAAAGATTATTGTGATTGAGTTTGGAGGTGTCTTATTGCCATCAAATATTTGAGTTTGAAGATTGTGCTTTCTGTAACATCTTTACTACATATATAATTGTTGAATGCTGTTATATACTATATTATAATTATACAAGAAAAAAATTGTATATATAGGAAGGTTCTGCCGGTTTTTTGTGTGAATATTTTTGATATTTTAATATATATCTTTTTACAAAGTCTGTACAATTTGCAGATGGGGTATACTAGTGGTTTCTTAATTAAAATGAAAAATCAAAAAAAATCAAAAATCAAATTAATGATGCCTCTGCCTTATTCTTTTTGAAAGAACATGTTGTTTTTATATAATGAGAGGCATTTCGATCGAGTTTGTGGTTCTTAATTTGTTTCCAACGAGTTTTCTTATGAATTATTGTACAACAATCGCTGCCTAGCTAGTTTGAAAACGCCAAAAGCTAATTTTGAAGGAGTTCTTCCTTCTTTTGAGTGGTGATATCTGCATTAGTAAAAGAGGAAAGACAGCCCCATACTTATGTGATCGAGGTAATTTCCTCATATAGTAGTTGCACATCACACACTAGTAATGGATAATCAATATTGTTTATACCGATTTATTAAAAATAATATCTTTGTGTAAAGAATCAAGTTATTTTAGATGTCTTTTTATCATAATTTTATATATGGTAAATAGATTATCTCTAATTGCTGATCTCTAATTTATTTATTATACTTATAACTTAAGCTAATAGGCCTACCCCCTCTCTCATTTCTCTATTTTGAAATGGAGAAATAAGAGCAAAAGTAGGAAAATATACCTACCTTAACACGTGCACACCACACCACACTTTTATACTTAACAAAACAAAATAAAAAAACAAATACAAAAAAAAACCCTTCCTCTCCCAACTCCCCCTTCCCCAAAATCCCGCTAACCCTCCTCCCCCAAATCACAGTAATCGTCGTTCGTCAGCGCGCCCAAATCCTCGCCATTGACGCTCGCTGGCCCCCCCATGGGTGATGACACCATCGGTAAGAATTCTCCTATGAGACATTAGAGTTTATGAATTCCTAATTTGTTTTGTAATATTAATTGTATTCATGAAACCCTAATTTAACACTCGCTTTTACTCTTGATTTTTAATTAGGGTGTTTCAATTCTTGAAATTTCGGAACCCAAACCCTAATTGTGGATTCAAAAATAAAGATGGTAATTGTGTTCACTACTTCTCATAATTATTTCTCATGAAAAATTACTTTTGTTAAGTTTTTTAGTTTTTCGTTTATTTTTAGCAATCTCTCATAATTATTTTAGCAATCTTTCTTCAATTAGAATTGTTGTTTCAGTTTTTATATCATTTTTTCGGGTAATATTTAATTTGTTTGTTTTGAGTATTTTTCTGCCTTTTTATGATAGTATGGTCAAGTTTTGAGATTCGGGATCAGATGCAAACCTAATAATGTATGGTTTCAGATTAGAAGAGGGGGAATCGTCAGGTATGAGATTAGAACGAATTGACTTGCATATGAGGGCTTTTTCTTATAATTGTTATCAGTTTTCACTTGGACTTTTGCATTCTAAGTAATATTATCATTAAATTTTCAATTACGAAGAATGATGGATTGTAGATGATGGTAAAAAGTATGAACGTTGAATAGTTTGGTCTATTTTATCATTATTGTATTTTATTATTTTTATTTTCTTAGGATAAAAGTGAACAAATGAGTGAATATATAAGAAAACTAATGACTTGCATCAAATGGTTGATGAAATGACAAGATGAAAATTTGATGAAGCAAGAGAAGCTTCGGAATATGCTAGAATCAGAAGGGAAACAACATGCAGATAGTGATATCTTTTCTACATTTTTTTTTGTTTGAAAAGTTTTGGTGAATTGTAGTATTGTATGTGTGTTTTATAGTTTGATCTTTTTATAGAGACACAACTAAGAAGTAATATAGAACATTTGGAGGCAAATATTGAGAAACTTCGCAGACAATATGAGTTTGCAAGAAAGCTTTAGAATGGAGGAATCTGACAAGATTGTTAGTCTCTTTCTTAGCATCTTTAAATTCGGTAATTATTCGACTATTTTTTAAAATTTTCTTTTAATTGAATAGAAATATATAATGATGTTGGTTGGTTTGAAGTGTGAATTTGTTAATTTGTAGATTTGTCATCTTTTCATTATATTGTGATTGAAATAGCTAACAGGCATTTCTCAATTTTTAAGTATCATATAATTTTGTGAGTCCCTCAAAATTATTTTAGTCTGTGTAATTTACACAGGGTAACACTAGTATTTATATATATATCTTAAGCTAATAGGCCTACCCCATCTCTTCTTTTTCTATTTTGAAATAGAGAAAGGTGTGCAAAAGTAGGAACTGACACGTGCAGCCCACACCAATTGCCAAAACAGAATTAATTAAAAAAACACAAAAAAAAAACCTTTTCCCTTCCACATCTCCCCAAAACCCACAAACCCTAGCTAACACTCCCTACCCCAAAACCCACCCACACCTCCTCACCCGTCCGTCCCTACCGCCGCCCGTCGTCCACCTCGCCCTGATCCCGCCTGTCTCTACCCTCCATCGTCGCCGTCTATTGTCGATTCCGCCCCAACCCGCCATCTCTACCCTCCATCGTAAGTTTCCCTTTTACTTAAGATTTTTCTATCTTTCTTTAAGGCTCAACAGTTCCCTTTTAATTATTGTGATGATGTGATTGGTGAAAATGAAAAAAAAAATGTTTTGTTCTGGTCTTAAATTAGGTTGTCATTGCATCCAGTGCAGCTTCCCCTCTGATCGGCACGATGGCGCACAATACTGCTCCATCCAGTGCAGCGTAAGTCGGAGGAAAGCACTTCGTCTTCCTCAATCGAAATCAAGTAGTATGTTTATCAAATTAGTACACTTCCATTATATTGTCTACTCTTTCTAAGGTCACAAGCAAAGTTTCTTTAATTTGGTTTTTTATACTCTAATTAGAATCATAATGGGATTTTCCTATTTTTTTGAACGGTGGGATGGTTTAGGAAGGTGTATAAAATAGGGACAAAGGTGCTAACAAAAAATTATTGTCAATTAAAAGGGCTAAATTATTTTACATTGGTGCTAACAAAGGTGTTAACTTGGATGAATTTTGTAAAAGGGGTGAAAGGAATTAGTACATTAATAGACCTTTGGAAATTTATTTTTATTTCTAGATTAACAAGTAATGAGGCTGTACAAAATTTAATTGCTTTTAGTATCTCAAGTTACTCTTAGTATATAATTTAATTGACAATAGTAAATGTTGTGTTTTCTTCATAATCAAAGTGATTGTACAGTGAATCTGATTTGATCTCAAACGGAGTTTTCCTTTTTTTAATAATCAGGAGTATCGTGGATGGAGGAAGAACTACGAACATTTCTAGCAGGACTCGAAGAGCTTGGGTAGGGAGATTGGGTAGAAATTTTAACTTTGTGACCACAAGAATTCCGACGCAAGTAGCCAGTCATGCTCAGAAGTATTTCCTAAGGCAGAGTAATCCCAACAAAAAGAAGAGATGATCCAACCTCTTTGATGTGGGGGTAATGATAATGTAAGTAATTATATTTCGCGTATTCAACAATAACCTCTTTTTTGTTCCTTAAATTGATGCCTTAATAGTCGAGTGCAATATTTATACTTGCAGGTCAGACCTGCGCCAATTGAAGCTCCTACAGTGTCATTCACAAAAGTAGATTTAATTGATGAAGGTATCAATCACATCTCCAGGTAAATCTGACCAACTCATGAGTTGTGATATTCATATTATATCTATATATTATACTACTAGGTCTACACCACATCCCCTTCCTCTATTTTGAAATGGAGTAAAGAGAGCAAAAATAGGGACTAACATGTTCAACACGCATACAAAAAAGAAAAAGAAAAAATACGACATCACGTACTCATCCTCCCCCACTTCCAAAACTCTTCAAACCCTTCCTCTTCCCCAACCCCCAACCTCTTCTAACCCTTCTAATAGCCATACGTCGCCCTACGCTGCATACCTCACGCTGACAGATGTCCAATCATTCCCCCCCCCCTTTTGCAAATTTTTCAAATTTTTTGGGTGAATTTTTAGACTAATTTGATTCATTTTTGTGGATTTTTTTATTCCGCATCTTTTGTACAGGAATTTCAAATTGATCATACATTCTTTGCTACTACTGTCACCAAAAACGGAGTTGTGGGTGATTTGTTTGATTCATTGTGTTTTATTTGTAGATTAGTTGTTTGTCGATTTAATTTGGATTACTATGTTTGTTGACTTCTACGGTTTCTTTTTTAGTTAGCTGTTGTTGTTAGTTGTGATTTTCAATTACTATCTGAACCGAAGATGATGTTGTAACAACTTTGTCACCTTATAATGCAAGATAATGTTATTCCCACTGATTATGAGTGGTCAAGAATGTTGATTACGATGTTCGCAAAAAAATGCGTGGATACTGTTGCATTAAAAAATAAAGGGCATTTCTAAATATAGTGACCTAGGTTTTACATTTATCTTGGTGGTGAAATTGTTGAAAAATTACACATCTAAAATTTTGGGGTTTCCTTTCAATAGAATATAAAATGTAGAATGATGTTGGTTTTAAAATGTGAATTGGTTAATCTGTATATTTGTCATATTTTGATATAGCTAATTATCAATTATTGTTTCCTCCATGTATTTCTAATGTTGATTATGATTGATTTTAGAGAAACTGCTTGATTTAAGAGAGAAGGTGGTTGAGAAGCATTCTGCGGAGAAGAAGATAGCGGAGTACATCAAGGAGTCCAAGAAAAGCCACAACCCAACTTTGGTAATTATTTGACTTTCTCTCTCTCTTTCCTTTCAATTGAATAGAAATATAGAATGATGTTCGTTGGTTTGAAAATTGCTTGGTTTAAACATATGAATTGGTTAATGTGTAGAATTTTCGTTTTTGATTATATTGTAATTGAAATAGTTAAAAGACGTCTCTAAATTTTTGAATTACATACAATTTTATAAGTGTCTCAAAATTATTTTGGTCTGTGCAATTTACACAAGGTAAAACTAGTATTATATTAGGAGAGTTGGAATTGTAATATTGTAAACATACAAATTCGCGCATTGCGCAGTTTTTATAACAACTTCATCAACCACTCATCTCACACATTTTCATTGAATACACACATCAAAACACCTAATTTTAAAAAAACCTAATTTTCAAAAAAAAAACTCTTCAGCTCCCCCGCTTCCCAGCCCGTTCTTACCGAATTTTTTGTCATACTGACCCACTTTTTGAAAATATTTAGGGGTCTGACCCACTTTCGAAAACAATTAGCGATCTGACCAAGTTTTGAACACGTCAGCATAAGCCGTTATTGGAAATAACGACATATGTTATTTATATGCCGTTATTTTCAATAACGGCATCATTTTATAATTTATTTTGCATACCGTTATTTGGAGTAACGGTATCAGTGTATTTCTCATACAAGTGTGAATTGGAAAATATTCTAAGTGTTGAAACAACTTAGAAATAATGTTGTTATCCCCAATAACGACATTCGAATTACTAATGTCGTTATTGGAGATAACGACATCAGTTATAATAAAATGATATGCTTCCGTTGTTCCAGCCGTAATGTTTTAGAAGCCCAACAACATGTTGGAATTTGATGATGATGATGCATCGAAAAACTCAAATTATTATGCATGGTTTTCTTTCTCCATTCATTCATAAAATCTCTAATCTCAAATCTCTAAATCTCTAATATTATAATGGGAGAAGGCTTTAGTGTCATTTGTAAATTTGTAAATTTACCAACGCGTGTATTGCACGTGCACAACAAATATGAAGGAGGTCTCGAGTTCTCACTACATCAGATTTTTACTTTATTTTTTTAATATATATTAAATGTACATCACACGTGTAAATCACCATTTATTTATCTATCTATCTATAATATAATATATAATAACTATTATAATGGAAGAGGCGGAGTTGTAATTTTACCTATTTACCTGCAACACGTGCAACTCCAACTCTCTCATTATAGTCTTCACATTAACTTTTAAAAATATATAATCATATTTATTAAGACATGTATCGCATTTGTAAATCAGAGTACCGACTTTTAAATATATTTTAAAAATTAATATGTGCATCGCACGTGTAATACACGTGTATATTACTAGTAAATAAATAAATGCTTTAATTGACTACACTCTAATTCTATTCATTCATTCATTCATGATTCTTCATCACATCAGATAGAATCCCCCAAATTACGGTCCTGATAAACCCAAAGTCGGGTTCACACCCGCATACTAACCCGTAACCGAAACCACTCCCAACCCGCAACACTTCATAAGGCTAATTCCGTCAAACTACTCATAACCAACGGTGGAGATTGCACGAACGCACGAATGATCTACATAAATGACAACATTACCCCTGGACTACAGAAACCCTAGCTTTATAAATCAACAGATAGCCGCCTTTCTCGTTTCTAAACCAAGCAGAACATAGACGGGATCTTGATTGACTGAAAAATCCAAGCTTTTCTGCGATCGCGATGAGGGCTAAGGTTGGATTCCTTGAATCTTTCTTAGTTACTGATTCCTCTTTCATATTTAGATGCAAAGAGATACAAATATACAATCTTTGTTTAGCTTGATGCAAAAAAGATGCAATCTTTATTAAGATTATCTTCTTTGTTGTAGTGAATTGTTGTCATTTATGCAACAACAAAAAAGATCCAATCTTTGTTAGGATTTTAGCGTTTATTTTCATTTTGTAGGAATGATTGTATAACCAATGACCTAAACGATGAGTTCTTATAGTCTTATTTTTTTTGTTTTTTTGATATTTTTTGTTTGCATTTGAAAAGTTAGAAATGATGAGTTTTTATTGTCCTATGAGCAAAACATTTTTTTTGTTGCATTTGTAAGTTTCTTTTCCTTTGGTGTTGTTGAATTTGTCAATTACAATTTTTTATTTTATTTTCTGGGTTATGGTTGATATGTGGAGATCAAATGATGAGGAAACACTGCAACAAAATGAGGGTTTCGTACCCTAAATATACGTGATTTATAAGTATTTAAGTCTGATTATCTCCAAGTTCATCGACAATGGCAGGAGCAGTGACAGTAGTAGTAGTAGTAGTTGTTGTTGTTGTTGTTGTAAACCCTTTCGGTCCAAACCCTAACCCTAACCCTAGATTTTGATCGGTTCTTGGTTCTTGATTAATCATTGAATAGAACACGCAACCTTTATATTAATCTTAATTGCATGTAGTGAAGTCCCTGATGATCTCTGCATTCAACTTATATTTGTTGTTTTTAGTAAAGACTTCATTAACATTTTTTTTGTTTAAATAAATGAGGTGATGTGTAGAGATGAATAGATGATGATGAATTAGGTTAAGGTCTGATTTTTTTTTGTGATGGGAAAAAACATGTGCATGCTCTGTCATAAAAAAGTCATATGATAAAAGATTTTCAAAAACTGTACCCTGTACAAGATTGCGTGATTTTTTGTAGGGAGCACGGCCTTTGAAGAATCAAAGGTGTAGATATCTTTTCTCTTGTGATATTTTTCTTATGACAGCGTGTGCTTATGATTTTTCTCCATATGTGATTATACTTCTTCAACCGATCCTGCACTTTCATGTGTTAATTTTAAGGTTTTTAAAATTGTTTTACGACACTATAATGGTAATGAATATTGTTTGATTTGAACCTTATATTAATATGCATTAATTTGATTTTTATTTAATTGTATGTGTTTTGATTTTATTGTAGTTTGTATCGAACATGAGATAAATTGTAGGGATGATGAGGAAATTATTGGTCCGTGTTTCTGAATATGTGAATGATACTCCAACCAACCTCTGATCTTGCACATATGTTATTACTAAAATTGTGGACAATTTTATCATGTTATTTTTAGATGAAATTGACTTCTGAAAGAAATATAGGTTATACTTATTTCTCTGAGTAATTCAAATTATTTGTCAATATTATTTTTTAATTACCTTTTGATATTTCCCAAAATGTCTTGGTTATTGATCATTATCTATTCTGGTTTACTTGCAAGTATGACGAAGTTGGTTTTTTGAAGGTAAATCACAAATTGCATTTATTTAGCCTAGTGAAGCTAAATTGAGTTGAGGGACCAAGTAGCTAATACCCAGATTAACACGTGATTAATAGACATGGGCAGATACCCGGGGTCCGCGGGGGTGGGGGTGGGTGGGGTGGGGTATGCTACACCCCCCCCCCCCCCCACCCCCCACCCCCACCCTAAATATTTTTATAGCCCACTCCATATATATTTGAGCCTTCTATTTATTTATTTGGGCCCAAGCCCAACTCTAATCTAACTACTATCTGTAACAACTTTACTCTAGTATTTATAACAACTTTATATATGTTGCATGTTACCTTGTGTGAATTTTTTTTCTTTCAGCCCCCCTCACTTTTCAATCCTGGATCCGCACTTTTTAATCCTGGATCTGCCCCTGTTAATAGACCAATGTGTCTCAATAACATATGATTAATAGACCAATATTTTTTAGGGAAATTAATAGACCAATATTAAAAATGTTTCTCTTATGTGGCTTGCCTGTGTAGTTTTACACTTTGGATTTAATTTGTCTTTTTCTATGTATATATTTTTTCTTTCTGCCTATTATTTCTATTAGTGGTCTGTATATGTATTGATGTTTTTCTTTTCCTGTATGCTGCACTCAAAGTTCGACACCTGAAATTTCTCATAAAGAATTAGAAAAAGGATTACTTATGTGGATTTATTGGCTAGTTGACAGTTTGAAGTTGGAAACTTGGAATGATATGCCTAAACTATTAGAGTAATGCTTTAGCCACTACCAATTTTACTACCATTTTCTTTACTACCTTAGGTGCCATACTCTTATTGGAGAGTTCCCCCACCTATTCTATCTTTCCCTACCTATTGGAGTATGCCACCTAAGGTAGTGAAGAGAAATGTAGTGAAATTGGTAGTGGATGTAGCATTACTCAAACTATTAAACTTAGTTGTAAAGCTATGCCATTAGTATCGTTTTTTTCTGTATATAGTAATTGTTGTATGGTTGTGTATGTTTTCTTATATAGTAATTTTTGTCTGGTTGGAAATTCTGTGGCTTCTTGTTGCCATTTAAACAGTCTATAGAGTTTTAGTCATAGATATGTATTAATTTTGACTTTGGATGCTTTTAACCCCCGTTTTTTTGTCTCGCCCTTTGTGCTATGCAGTGGAAGAAGAAGCGCATGAGGAGACTCAAGAGAAAGCGCCGAAAGATGAGGCAGAGATCTAAGTAAGGGTTGAACAACAAGGGTTCCCAAGTTGCTGCTGGCAAGAGTATCATTCTGGCGGATATTCCTGTAGTTGCTTGATTTTTCCTTTGTAACTATCCTCTTCGGTTTTCAAAGTTAGGAACTGCTTTTATAATTAGTCTGTTAAGTACTTCGCCTTCCAAAGGCAACATATGATCTATCACTTTGTCTTGTATCCCGTGTTGATTTTCTTTATGAATGTTGTTTTCTATGGAATAACCATTATGATTACTAGTAATATACATATCCGATTCACTTATTTTTTTTATAAAATTTTTTTTTGATTTGCACGTGCAATGTCTTAATAGATAGGATTATATATTTTTAATAGTAAATGTGAAGATTATAATGGGAGAGTTGCATGTGCCTTGCATGTAAGTAGGTAGATTTACAATTCTACTCTTCCATTAAAATAATTATTATATATTATATTATTGATGGATAAATAGATAGACAGGTAGTAATTTACAACGTCTGATGCACATTTAATATATTAAAAATTTTTAAGTGAAAAATCTGATGTAGTGAGAACTCGAACATGGGACCTTCTTTATATTTCATATTAGTTATGCATGTATAATACAAGCGTTGATAGATTTACAAATCATACTAAGGCCTTCTTCTATCATAAAATTAGAGATTAGAGATTATGCTTTGTTACAAAAGCTGTTGTACCCCTTGCAATTATTGAACCCCTTCCTTCATCTGCCCTCTTTAGTGGTTTACTGTTAATTAATGGCTACTTGTGTTTTTGGATCTACATCAGAGATTATGCCCTTCGAAATGCTGAAGATGAGACTGTCATAAAATAATCTTTGGTAGACAATGCAGATGTGCCTAATTTGTTTATAGAAAACTTGTGTGTTGAAATGCTAAAGATGAGGATGTCATAATATCATCTTTGGTAGACAATGCAGCGGAGTTAATTTGTAAATAGAAATCTCATCTTCCGTTTCGAATGGTGGGAATTTTTCTGTGCTGGACTGTATACTGATTTCGAGAAAATGTTGAAAATCCGGGACTATAGACCAGTGCTACACCTTCAAACGTGATATTTTGTAAACATGACTGGTTCCCTCTGAATGGACCTGGATCTGAATCCGGACAATAAAACATAAAACAAGTAGTAGCATACCCGTAGAAACAATTAATGGATTTCAACTGATCCTTTCAGAAGAATTAGACGGTTTTACCGAGCATGCCTTTTATTTGCTGGGTAATATCGATGAAGCTATTGCGAAAACTTTAACTTAGAAGAGGTGAGCAAATTGAAGAAATGACCTTAGATCTTTGTGTACCGACTCCTAATCGAATTATTTGGGAGATTCATAATTAAAAGAAATCGTTTTATCTATTAATGGTGGCTAAATTGGCTATAAACCACGCCCCTATTGCCACACAGTAGATAATAGGTTTTTTGAGAATACCCCTCAATGAGCAATGGTTAACAGTGTCCTTGATGAGCAGTTTCCCTAGAATAAGTAATAATGAGATCCCACAAAATATAGCCGAAACAGTGAAATGTGAAAATTGTGAAAATTGGTAGAAAAATGTGGATTATATAGCCCACAAAATGTTGTCAAAACAGTGAAATATGGAAATTTACGAATTGGCTGATAACTGTGGACTGCTCACAAAATGTGGCCAAAATAGTTAAATACTGAATTTCTTGAAATATGCCGAAAACTGCTGACTATAGCCCACATAATCAGGCTATAATGGTAACATACCGAATTTTGGGAAAACGACCAAAAAACTGTGGACCAGCCCAAAAAATGTTGCCAAAACAATGAAAGCATTGAACTTTGTGAAAATAGCTGAAGGCTACAAGTTATACCCCTTAAAAATTTGGGAAATTAGTGAAAGATGAAATTTCTTGACAACGGTCGAAAATCGTGGACGAGCCTATAAAATCTGGTCAATATAGTGAAATATAATATTTTGAGAAAACGTCATAAACTGTGGATTATATAGCCCACAAAGTATGGTTAAAATAGTCAAATATAGAAATTCGTTAAATTAGCAAAAAACTGCAGACTATAGTCCACAAAATGTGTCTAAATTTGTGAAATACATAATTTCGCTAAACCGGACAAAAATTATGGACTATAGTCCACAAAACGTGTCCAAAACTTTGAAACACAAATTTAAAACGGCCAAAAGTTATGGACAATAGGCCACAAGATGTGTACAAAACAAAGGCATACACGATTTTCGAGAAATTAGCAGTAAACTGTGGATTATGTAACCTTCAAAATATAGCAAAAACAGTGAAATACATAATTTCGCGAAAACGCACAAAAACATTGGACTATAACCCACAAAATGTTGTCAAAATAGTGACACATGGATTTCGCGAAATTGGCTAAAAACAGTTAATTATTGTCCACGAGATCTTGTCAAAATAGTGAGAAGATTTTTTTTTTTAATCCAAAACGGCCGAAAACTGTGAACTATAGATCTTAAAATTGGGGTAAAACAGCGAAATACGAAATTTCGTGAAAACAGTAGACCCGCAAAATTTTGCCAAAACAATGACAAGAAATTTCGTGAAACGGATATAAACTTTAGAATATAGTCCACAAAATGTGGCAAATACTGTGAAATACAGAATTTAATGAAATTGGTTGAAAACTCAAAACTCAAGCCCGCAAAATCTCACCAAAATAGTGTAATATGAAACTTAGCGAAGACGGCCAAAAACTATTTACTATAGCCTTTTAAATTGGACCAAAACAATGAAATGCAAAATTTTGCAACAACGGCTGAAAACTGTGAACTTTATAGCCCACAAAATATGACCAAAATAGTGGCCAAAATAGTATAGATTATAGGAATTTTTTTCTCAAACTGCCCCACTTTTTAAAAGTTTTTCTCAAACTGCCCTACTTTTTTTAAAATTCCCAAACCATCCCACTCGGTCTTTGAAAGACCGAGTTTAGTTAAAACTAACTCGGTTTTTCAAAGACCGAGTGTTAGTCTTGGATTTTTCGAATTCTAACACTCGGTCTGTGAAAAACCGAGTTATTTTTAACTAAACTCGGTCTTTCAAAGACCGAGTGTATCATTTTGGTAGATACTTTCGAAAGCGGGTCAGTTTGGTAAATACTTTCAAAAAGTGGGTCATTTTGATAACAAGTTCCACAATTCTTATATCTACGTGTTTATTCAAGTATCTCGTTTATGTATAGGCATCCACGTCAGGTAAAAACTTTGGATATATAGTCTTCCTTTGGATGTATAAGCATCCATTCTTAGGTTCTTCCCATAGTAGGATTGCTTGATAGAAGCTAGACTGTAGCTAAAGGGCAAGGCAATGTTTTTATTTCTGTTAGTCAGACAAGCCCTCATTGGAGATACCTCAGAACATCTGTTGGTAAACATTCTATCAGCAGTTAGTGACTTCAAGTTAGGTTATTATTTTCAAAGAATTTAGATTACTGTAGGATTTGTGTCTACTCAAGTTTAGTAGTTATGAAGTAATAGACAATGTCCATAAAGACCCTACAAAACTCTAATGTCTTGAAGTAACAAGGAAAGCATTAATTATGAAAAAAAAACAAAACAAGGAAAGCATTAATCAACATGGTCCTCCTACCCATGTAACCCTCTAAAGCCCCCATTTGGAGTTTTCTTTCAAATGGTTCTCTTCTTTCCTAGATGGGTTGCTAACCCACGTAAATTGTATCTACGGTTTAAAGGTTGATTAGCCTTGATGAACTACAACTGTAAAGCAAATACAGCAAATACAGTTGCAGAACACATTTTCATATCATATGTTTGGTTCGTTGTAATTGATTGTTGCAAGTTGCAACTGCAACTGCAGTTGCAAATTTCTGCATAGTTTCAGCTCCTATGTATGCAAAACTTATGAGCACAGTTCAACAGTCCACCATTCTACATCTGCACTCTCCCCTCGGGTTGGCTTCTCATACCTCGTCCTCCCATACCTCTGTTGTGTCTTCCTACCCTCCTTCCCTTCCAACCACTCTCTCCTGCCCTTCACCTTCCACCACCATTACATGTACGTAGCCATCTCTTCCTCTTGTCCCGGCTACTCTCACCACTGCTCCTTGAGTCTCTTCCTTGTCTCCCTATCTCATTAATCCATTCTGGACAGTTGTAATTGCACCCGCAAATATTAAGTAGTTGCAGAGAAGCAGCTCTGTTGTAAGTTACTAATCACTGCCTTTGTGTGAGTAGTTTGCATCCCTTAGAAACAATGTCGTTCTTTTATTTCACCTGGGTACTAGTTAGCCTTGATGAACTAGGTATTGTCGTTACCATCATAGCTCAAATCAGAAGGCTTTATAATCTTCAGAAAACAATTAACCCTCCATTGTTTCGAACTTGTTACCAAAATGACCCACTTTTTGAAAGTATTTACCAAACTAACCCACTTTCGAAAATATTTACCAAAATGACACACACGGTCTTTGAAATCTTAGAAAGAAAGACCGGGTTTAGTTAAAAATAACTCGGTTTTTCGAAGACCGAGTGTTAGAATTCGAAAAATCCAAGACTAACACTCGGTCTTTAAAAAACCGAGTTAGTTTTAACTAAACTCGGTCTTTCAAAGACACTCGGTCTTTCAAAGACCGAGTGGGATGGTTTGGGAATTTTTTAAAAAAAAAAAAGGCAGTTTGGAAAAAACTTTCAGAAAGTTGGACAGTTTGGGAAAAAATTCAGATTATAGCCAACAAAACTTGACCTGTTAAACACGGATTTTTACTAAAATGACTGAAAACTGTAAATTATAACCACAAAATGTGTTCAAAATAGTGGGATATATAATCCACAAGAAGTGTCAAATACAGAAATTTCGCAAAAAATAACGAAAACTGTGGACTGTAACCCACAAAATTTAGTCAAAACAGTAAAATATAAAATCTAGGGAAAACAACAAAAACTGTAAACTATAGCTATGATAAATGGCCAAAACAGTGGCATACAAAAATTTATACCCCACAAAATGTGGCGATATCTATGAACTACTGAATTTCACAAAATTAGCCGAAAACTGTAGACTTAAGATACAAAATTTTCACTAAAACAACAAAATACGGTCAAGAACGGTTGAAATTTGTAGGTTGTAGCCCACAAAATGTGACTAAATACGAAAGCCAGAACAGTAAAATTGAAAATCTTACCAAATCAGCAAAACATGTGATATATAGCTTAAAATCTTGTCAAAATAGTTAAATTCAAAATTTTCACCAACTCAGTAGAAAATGGTTGTATATAGCCCACAAAATCTAGCCAAGATAATAAAATTGCAAAACCTCACCAAATCGGCAACTATAGCTTACAAAATATTGCCAAAACAGTGAAATTCAAAAATCTAACTAAATCGGGGAAAAACATTGAGCTATATAACTAACAAAATCTAGTCAAAATAGTGAAATTCAGAATTTCTCAAAGTTTGCCAAAAAGATAGTTGTTGCGAAAACAAAGAATTTCAGAACCACCATGGACTATATTCTACATAATCTGGCCTGTAACAGTGAAATTCAAAATCAGTACGAACTCACCTTACATCTTTTGCTTCACATCTTCTGTAGCAAATCAAGCATGAAGTTGTAATCTCAATAATTGATTGGAAGCACTCCTGATGATAATTGTTGCAAAGCTCCCATACAAAACAAAGGGTAAATGAAACTATCTGAACTATTTAATGCTAGAAATTTGGAGCCTGAATTAATATGATAAACAAATTGTCATGAGTTAAATAGTTGATAGGCGCATCATATAACAAACCTAACGACTTTCTACAGAATTCTGAAATGATCAGAAAAGGAAAAGAAAAGAAGAGAGATAAGGCTTTTGAGAATTTACAGAGTCAATGAAGAACTAATAAAAAGAAATTTGAAGAAACTTTCAGAACTTGCTGTTCCCATTGCACTGATGAACGACCCCATTGCTGTAAGTTTCCTTCCTCTTCAATTTTATATTGTTGGCAGATTTGGGACCCCAGATTCGAATTGTGTGGTCGTCGCTGGCTGATGCTAGCATGTGGGGATCAGCTGGATTCCAGCTCACACAATTCACAGCACCTGCATGGCCCGGTAGAGCCTCAATTAGTTCCCCAGTTGCTCGGAGCCATATATAAACCTGCAAAATCACATACAAAAACACCAATTCACAGCATGTGCAGCTTGTTATATTGGTCCATGAGAATTACGGGATCAATGTGAAATTTAATGTCCAAAAGAAAAGCATATAAAAGACTGCATACCTGTGAATCTTCACTCCCACTAGCAACAAAAGACTGCTCAAATCCCCCAAAACAAGACCTTATCACAAACCTACTGCGCTTGTATCCTTTGAACTTCATAACAAGTTGTGGATCACCTACAATGCTCCATAGATGAATCTCCTGATTCACAATATTCACTAACAAAAAGCCGTCGTCTTTTGACAGTGAAAACGAAGTGATTGTCTGCTCTTCTTCAATAACTTTCTCAGACTTTACTTCCCTATCGAGCAAAAGAATGGCAGACTCCTTACACATGCTTATTATCTTTTTGCCATCTTTGGTAATGGCCATGTCAGAAGTCTTGATTGCTCTCTGCCCAATTGCGCTCTGCCCTTTCCAAGATTCAATCTCCTTGCCCTCAAGATCCCACAAGCATATGCTGTTGTCAGTTACACCAGTAAAAAATTGCTTACCGTTTGGAAACCAACCACAAGAGATTAGACCAAAACCAGGTTTCTCATAAATACGGAGACATTGCCCAGAATTAGCATCCCATCGCATGACAACTTCTTCCATTCCACAAGTGAGGAGCTCATGGTCATCAGGGCTCCAAGCAACCATCAGGACTGGTCTTTGATGGCCAGTTAGTGTATGTTTCAAGAAAACTACCCCATTTTCAAGAACCTAATAAGTTATCAAAAACACATTTCCTTAATAAGCAATCAGTGAAACACGATTTCTCATATAAGAAATGAAAATAAAATAAAATACAATACAATAAAAATTATAAGAAACATCAAACATTAGAGTCAACTAATAATAAGAACATAAGGAAGACCATTCCCACATATGTAAGCTAACTGGACCAAGTTAATGAGTCTATGCTCCATATAAGAAAACATAAACCATTATAGTCAAGTAACAATAAGACAGGAAGAAGACCATTCCCTCGGATGCAAACTTAAACCTATAGATTAAATTAAACTAAGCTAAGGAGTCTATATCTCCAATTCGTGTCATATTTAGTATAGGGTACAGTCGAAAATTACTCCCCAAGGGTCAACTTTAGTAGTATGAAATTTGTCATTCCATAACAAGGATATCCACAACTGAACCAATTTGAATAATGACCAATCCGAAGCAACTCACGTGAGGGGTTAGCCTATAGACAATGCCTACAACTAAACCTAAACCCAAAACAATGTGCAAGGGACCCAAGTACACATGGCTTAGATCTGGAGGCAACACATGTCAACCATCTAGCGGCAGACCACTGGGGTCCTATAGATAAGGTAACCAATATTCATTCTCTATAACTCTTTCTCTCTCTCTCTACTTGAAATATATTTCCATGCTCAACGAATCTCTAACTTGAGCGTCGTATGGGGTCTGGCCAACTAGAGCCCTGACCTTCTGACTGTATTTTACTTCTTGGCAAGCCCACCAAGTACGGTACATCCAGTAATCCAAACCTGCTCCAACCCACACTAAGGACTTCGCCCACCATCCGAGAATGACAACAAAACAAGTGTGAACCACGCTACAAAGCCAACAACGAAACAACATATCTATACCTAAACTTCAAAAGAATGGTCAACAGCTATGATATTCCTTGGTCATAAGATCATATTATACATTCTCTCAGGTGGCCATGTATGAAATTTAAGAGGTTCTCTCTTCATATGAAAGAAAAAGTAATAATAAAATAGAAATCATAAGTTTATTTTTCTCACAATTTGAACAAACATGTGCAATCTGTTGGCAACGAAAAAGTTGCTTTGCTAAAGAAATTGTAAAGTAATTGTCTGAGATCAACAGGTTAGGATTACTAATTAATTAAATTGTTAAAGAAACATGACTATGGAAAACATCATAGTTTAAAGAAATACAATTTCGAATAAATTTCTGAATTTAACTATTTTAGATGTTTTTGTGGGATATAGCCCATCGTTTTCTGTGTTGGCCTAATTTTATGGGCAATAGTCCACCGTTTTTCTGATTTTAGAAATTTTGAATTTTACTGTTTTCACAGATTTTGTGGGCTGGTCAAATGTTGTGGGCTCTATCTCTATCGTTATTGGCTGATTTCGAAGGAATTATGGATTTAATCATTCTAGTCTATTTTGTGGGATAGTCCACAATTTTATGCCTATTTTTAGAAATTATAAGTTTCACTATTTTGACCTAATTTAATGTGCTATAGTCCCACCGTTTTCAGCCGATCTCTAAAAATTACGAATTTAACTATTTTAACCTCTTTTGTGGGATATAGCACAATTTTCTACCAATTTCGTGAAATTATTTGGCCAATTTCCTAAAATCGACAAAAACGATGTACTATGTAGTCCATAAAATTTGGCGAAGGCAATGATGAATACATCGTTTTTGCTGATTTAGGAAATTTTGAATTTCATTATTTTGGCCAGATTTTGTGGGCTGGTCCATCGTTTTCTCCCGATGTCGAAGAAATTCAGAATTTTACTATTGTAGCATATTTTGTGAGAATACAACCCACCGATTTCTTCTAATTTTCAGAATTTATGAATTTCCATGTTTTGGCCTGTTTTCATAGGTTGTAATCCACTGTTTCCGGTTGATTTGGAAAAAATTCTGAATTTAACTATTTTTGCCTCTTTTGTGGGATATAGCATAACCTTTTTTTACCGATTTTGACAAAATAATGAATTCTGATGTTTGGGACTAATTTTATGGGTTATATCCACCACTTTAGCTGAAATTGAGAAATTTCAAATTTCACTGTTTTCGCGATAATTTATGAGTAATGGTCCACCATTTTCTGCATCTTTTGGGGATATAATCCGTGTTTTCTGCAGATGTTGAGAAATTATTTATTTCATTATTTTGGCTAAAATTTATAGTTCACCGTTTTCGGCTGATTTAGAAAAATTTTTGAATTTGTATATTTTAATCTCTATTGTGGGGGATACCGTCCACGTTTTCTGCCGATATTTAGAAATTATGACCATCATTGTTTTGCCTTAATTTTATGGGTTATCCACCATTCTGGCTAATCTTAAGAAATTGGAAAAATTTTGCCACATTTTATGTGCTACCGATTGCGGCCAATTTCGAATAAGTTATGAATTAACTATATTAGAGGCCCTTTCGTAAGACAGTGTCGACTGTTTTCTGCTGATTTTAAAAAACTATGAATTTCACTGTTTCGGCTTATTTCATGGGCAATAGCCCCACTAATTTGACCAAATTTAGTGAGCTGGTACCATTTTAGACCAATTTCGTCCACATTTTCTTCAAATTTAACCAATTCATTTATTTCACTGCTTTGGCCAAATTTATGATATACAAGTCTACTGTTTTTGCCGATTTTGAGAAAATTTCAAATTACAATGTTTCGGCCAGATTTTGTAGGCAAATTCGAATTACATTGTCTCCACCGATTTCGGAGGATATAGTCCACATTTTATGCAATTTTGAGAATTTATGACTTGCAATGTTTTGTCCTAATTTTATGGGCTGTAATCCACCGTTTTGGCAATTTTGTTGGGGTATAGTCCTCTGCGGCCAATTTCGAATAAGCTTTGAAATAACTATTTTAGGCTCTTTTATAAGATAGTGTCCACCGTTTCTTGTTGATTTTAAGAAATTATGAATTTTTGTGTGTTGACCTATTTTATGGGCAACAGTCCACAACTTTAGTCAATTTTGAGAAAATTTAAATTTCACTGTTTTGACCAGATTTTTGTCAAGTCTACCATTTTCGATCACTTTTGAAGAAATTCTGTATTCGACTATTTTAGCATCGTTAGTGAGATATCACCTGCAATTTTAACAAAATTATTTATTTCACTATTTTGGCCAAATTTTATATACCATTTTTACCAATTTTGACAATTTTTAATTTCACTATTTTGGCCAGATTTTGTAAGCTATAACCGTTTTCAACTTGTTTCAAAAAAAAATAAATATGAATTTGACTATTTCAACTATTTTTGTAGGATAGTCCACAGTTTTGTGTCGATTTTGAGAACTCATGAATTTCACTGTTTTGGCCTATTATTATATCTTGTATGCAACTGTTTTTACTGATTTTGAGGAAAAACAGATTTTGTGGGCAATAGTCCACAAATATCAGCCGACTTCGAAGAAATTCTTAATTGACTATTTTAGCCTCTTTTTATGAGATACTGTATTGTTTTATACCAATTTTGAAAAATTATATATTTCACTAAGTGATAGTCCACCGCTTCAGACTTGAGTAAAATTTTAAATTTCACTGTTTTGGCCAGATATTGTGGGCGTTCACTATTTTCAGTCAATATCAAAATATTCAAAACTTGACTATTTTAGCCACTTAATGCGGATTTTGAGAAATGATGAATTTCACTGTGTTTGCCTAATTTTATAGGCAATATAAGCCGACAATTTCGATGATTTTGGGGAATTTTCAAATTTCACTGTTTTAGACAGAATGCAGGTCCACTGTTTTCAATCGATTTCGAAGAAATTTATAATTTAATTCTCTTTTGTGGGATATAATTTACCATTTTCTGCCAATATGAGAAATTATTAATTTTATTGTTTTGGCCTAATTTGATGGGCTATTACCTATTGTAAACCCTTTTTTATAATTTAAGGAAATTTCACTAGTTTAGACAGGTTTTGCGGGGAATATAATCCACAGTTTTCGGCCGATTTTGGAGAAATTCTAGAATAAATGATTTTTGCTTTTTTTTGGGATTTAGAGCATCCCCTATCATTGGCAAAAAACCGAAAAATCCCCCGCCAACAAGTGTCTGCACTCATTGGCCATATACCCAAATAATAGGTTGGAAAGGAACAGTGGCGTGCCAAATTTGGCATCGCAAATGGGGATTTCCAAAATATAGGAAATGGAAGAAGATGTTCGGTCTGAATTTTTTTTATTTTTTAATATATAGAGACGAAACAACTTGTTCCGTCCGTCCATTAAAAATACATATTAATACATATTAGTTGAGGGTGAAACAAAATTTTCAACTTTTCAACCTTTTCAAATTACTAAAACGCTATTTAAAAAATTACTAAAATGCCATTTTTAACTTTTTCAATTCAATTTTTTTCTTTTTATAATAAAATGTGATCCGTCCGTCACATTGAAAGAAAAAAAAAAAACTTTTTTCTTCCGTCAATTTTTTTAATTTTTTTTCCAAATTTTGGCTTCAACGATTGCACCCACCCCCTCCAAAACCCATTTCTCATTTTCCAAATTTTGGGTATTTGACAAAAACGATAGTGGAGGCTCTTAGTCCATTGTTTTATACCAATTTTAAGAAATTGTGAATTTCAATATTTTAACCTAATTTTATGGGCTATAAACTTTAACGTTAAGGTCAATCGTGAGGAATTCCGTATGTCACCGTTAAGGACTGTTTTGGACAAATTTCGTACGTCACTACTTTCGATAGATCTCTTAGTCCATTGTTTACGGCCAATTTCAAAGAAATTCTGAATTAAACTATTTTAACCAGTATTGTGAGATATAGCCCACAGTTCTCTGCCAATTTTGAAAAATTATTTGTCACTGTTTGGCCAATTTTTATGGGCTATAGTCAGTTTTTACAAATTAAGAGAAAAAATCGAATTTCAATGTTTTGGATAGATTTGTGGGCCAAAGTCAATTGTTTCAGCCGATTTCGAAAAACACTGAATTTGACTCTTTCAGTCTTTGTAGAATACAGTCCACATTTTCTGTCAATTTTTAGAAATTATGCATTTCACTATTTTGGCTTAATTTTATCGGCAATAGTCCATCATGTCCGATTTTCATTATTTTAGCCAGATTTTGTGGGCAATTCCACCATTTTTGGCCGACTTTGAAAATGTCCTGAATTGACTTTTTAGCCTTTTTTTGTGGGATATAGTCCACGTTTTCTACTGATTTTAAGAAAATTGTATTCTTGATTATTTTGATGATCCATAATATAGGAGAAAGAGTTCATGTATTACTAAACATAGTACACCGTTTTTGCCGATTTTGAGAAATTTTAAATTACAGTATGTTGGCCACATTTTGTACTATAGTCCATTGTTTTCGGCCGATTTTGATGAAATTCTTAATTTATTCCGGCCTATTTCACTATTTTAGCATCTTTTGTGGGATATAACCTACGTTTATGCCGATTTTGAGAAATTGTTTCTTTCACCGTCTTGGCCTTATTTATAGTCCACCATTTTTGCCGATTTTGAGAAATTTCCAATTTAATTGTTTTGCCATATTGTGTGGGCTATAGTCCACCATTTTTTGCATGAATTTGACCATTTTAGCCTCTTCTGTGGGATAGTCTACGTTTTCTGCCAATTTTGAGAAATTATGAAATTTGTTGTTTTGTCCTAATTTTATATGTTATAGTCCACCATTTTGGCCGGGTTTTGATAAAACTTTTTCAATTTCACTATTTCAACCAAATTTTGTGGAATAACATCAAACCGTCTGCGGCCAATTTAGAATAAATTCTGAATTAACTATTTAAACCTCTTTTGCAGGATAGCATCTACCGTCTGCGAATTTTAAGAAATCAAGAAATTTATTGTTTTAGACTAATTTTACGGGCAAAGGTCAACTACCGTGTTGTCAGCCGATTTTGAAGATATAGTCCACTAAATTCTGCCGATTTTGAGAAATTATGAAATTCAATGTTTTGGCCTAATTTAATTGAATTTTGAGATATAGTCCACTGTTTTGACCAATTTCGGGAAATTTTAAATTTCATTATTTTTGCCCAACTCTGTGGAATAATCCACCATATTCGGTTGATTTAGAAGAAATTCTGAACTTAACTATTTTAGCCTCCTTTGTGGGTTAGAGCCCACTGTTTTCTACCAATTTTGAGAAAATATGAATTTTGTTGTTTTGGCATAATGCTATGGGTTGGTAAACAATTTTGCCAAATTTTCAAAATATTGAGCTTCACTATTTTGCTGTTGGGCTATATTCCACCATTTTCAATTGATTTTGAAAATTATGAATTTTAGTATTTTTGCCTAATTTTATGTGCTTCACTATTTGGCCAGATTTTGTGGGCTTACAGACCATCATTTTCGGCATATTTTGAAAATAAATCTAGATTTGACTAGTTTAGCCTATTGTTTGCACTACTAGTCTACCACATACAAATGGACTACGCCCCCAAGAACATCTGATGTAATAATGAAATTAAGAATTTCTAAAAAATCTATGAAAATGATGGATTATAACCCACAAAACATGGCTAGGATAGTAACTTATAATTTCTCAAAATTTGCCGAAAACGGTAGACTACAACCCACAAAATCTTGCTTTAAATAGTGAGATTCAGAATTTCTCACAATATCCGACGAAAAACAGTGATATTCATACTTTCTCAAAATCAGCAGAAATTTGTGGACAATAGGTCCACAAAATCTAGCCAACTTAGTGAAATTTAAAATATCTAAAAAATATGTTGAAACCGGTGGACTATAGGGCACAAGATATGGCCAAAATAGTGAAATTAAAAGTTTCTCAAAAGCCAGCAAAAACAATGGACTATATCCCCCCACAAAAGCAGGGCAAAAATAATAAAAATTAAAACTTCTCGAAACATGTGAAAATAGTGGACTATAACTAACAAAATCTGAACAAAAAAGAGAACCAGAATTTTTCAAAGTTAACCAAAAACGGTAGACTAAAATATCCGATGAAAAACAGTGATATTCATACTTTCTCAAAATCGGAAGAAAATTGTGGACAATAGTCCACAAAATCTAGCCAACATAGTGAAATTTAAAATATCTAAAAAATATGTTGAAACCGGTGGACTACAGTGCACAAGATCTGGCCAAAATAGTGAATTAAAGGTTTCTCAAAAGCCAGCAAAAACAATGGACTATATCCCACAAAAGCAGGGCAAAAATAATAAAAATTAAAACTTCTCGAAACACGTGAAACTAGTGGACTATAACTAATAAAATCTGAACAAAAAAGAGAAAACCAGAATTTGTCAAAGTTAACCAAAAACGGTAGACTATAAATCCTGCAAAAACAAATAAATTCAGAATTTCTCAAAATCGACTGCAAAAGCTGGACGATGTCCTCCATAACCATAATCTGGCCATAGCAACGAAATTCAAGATTTCTCAATAGCTACGATTTTCCTTAGTCATAAGATCATATTGTACATTCTGTCAAGTGGCTATGTATAAAATCAAAGAGGTTCTTTGAGTCTCTTCATATGAAAGCAAAAGTAGTAATAATATAGAATTCATAATCCCTTGAATTAAGTTACTGATACAGAACCACAATGAGAGTAAGAGCATTTAGCATATAAACTTTTTAGTTGCCAACAAAGTGCATGTGTTTGTTCTAATTGTGTGAGAAAAACAAACTTAAAACTTCACTTTTAGCATTAATCAACTATAACTACGAAGTAATTGTCTAGATTAACAGGTTAGGTTTAGATTATTTAAATTCTTAAAGAAACATCTCTGTGGAAAACATTATAGTTTACTACTTGTTTGCCTTCGATGCGTCTGTTAAAATAAATAAAATATATCATAGTCAACCACTTGTATTGCAGCTTGCAAGTGATACTTCCAAGAAACGGTGATATCATGACATATGAGTTCTTATGAATGATTTCTACAAGACCACTAGACCAGAATAAACCAGATATTAGACTCAGGTTCACTAATATTTAATTTCTCAAAAGAATTTTGAATGACTCAGGTTGACTAATATCTGATTTTCTTAAGGAACTTTGGTGGACTAGATGCATATGAAAAGGGCCAATGGGATAAATTAAAGAAAAAACAGGGTTGAGAAAAAAACTGATTAGAGTCATAGTCATCCTTATCTGAAGCTAAAGGAGTTTAAAGTTGCCAAACTTCTATAGACTAGCCTGAGCTTTTAAAATGTCCCATAAAATAATGAGCATAAGATATAAATTCATAGCTATTAATTCAAAGCTATATAAAGCAAAGTATATAACACGGCAAAAATAAGGGGCTTATTTAGCTTAAAATGACCTGAAGTTCCACTGTTAGTGCTCAGTACCTTAAAACTGAATCACTTCACCTTATACTTTTCTCTTAGATATTGATGCCTGATGACTAGTAAAGGGAAGAGGAAAATCACATGGTCATGCTAACCCAGTGTATACGAGAGAGAGAGAGAGAGAGAGAGAGAACATGTTGGAGGTAAAGATATATGGCTGAAGTTTGTTTCTGTTTGGTATTAAGAAAACAAAGCTGAGCAGCTGATGGATGAAAGCATGGGTTATTCGCAAAACTGACTGTACATTAAAGGCAAAAAGAGTCATAAATTCACATGTGAGCTAACTAAAATTCACAAATGAGCTCACTGAGCTGCAGTACATACTGCTCGACTCTCAAATGGCACACAAAAAAGGGCATCATCAGTAAAGGTAAGGAATTTTAAGGTATTTACTAATAAGAAAATAGAGACCAACGTAATTAGTTATACCAACCGTGAAACTTTAGGCTATTATATGCTAAATTAGATGCAAAATAATAAAGGAGGTACGTAGAACTGACAGCCTCAGATGACCCCTGGAGCAATCAAATTTGGAGATAAGAAGATGCTAAGTTCTGGTCGTGTCATAAATTTTATCTACTAAATGTGGCGATCAGGACAAGAAAGTTCTAAAAAGCAAAAAGAGTCAAGAAAATTTAAAAAATAAGTTATATGATCTGAACGACGGGAATTTGTATGTTTCGTTTATACTATCAATACTACTAATGAGAGGAGGGTTTGTTTCTGTTTGGTAATAAGAAAAAAAAGCTGAGCTGCTGATGGATGAAATCTTGGGTCATTTGCAAAAACTTAGTAGTAAATAGATTGTAAATTAAAGGCAAAAGAGTCACAAATTCACATGTGAGCTCACTGAGCTGCACATAGGTATATTCTAATCGACTCTCAAAGGCAGGCAAAAAAAAGGGCATCCAGTAAAGGAAAGAAATTTTAAGGTAATTACAAATAAGAAAATAGAGGTCAATGTAATTAGTTATAACCACCGTGAAACTTTCGGGTATTATATGCTAAATTAGATGAAAAATAATAACGGAGGTACGTAGAACTGACAGCCTGAGCAATCAAATTTGGGGCTAAGAAAATGCTAAGTTCTGGTCGTGTCACATATTTTAATTACTAAGTTGAGAAATGTGGTGATCAGGACAAGAAAGTTTCAGAAAGCAAAAAGATCAAGAAAATTAAAAAAAAAAGTTATGTGATCTGAAAGACTGGAATTTATATGTTTCGTATATACTATCAATTCTACTAATGGGAGGAGGGTGTGTGTCATTGGCCTCCTGCCCCCACTTTCGTTACCCACTAGTTTTATGAGCAAGTAGGCTGCATCCTGCATGTGTCATTAGAAGGCCATATTAAGGGTTACTAAAGAGAAAGAACATGTATACTGCATGTGTTGGTTGGCTACACAGACTTGGATGAGAAGCCAACTTCAAAGGTGTTTGGTTCATGGGAGCAAGGATTTATTTCTTCTTCTTACTAACCTACATTTATACTCATGTGCTGCTATCTTCTTAAAATGGTAGTGACATCATAATTCAGAAATGAATCATCAACAACAACAAAGCATTTATCCCAAAATGTTGGGATTGACTAAATGAATGCTTCTTCTAAGGATTATATAGACAAAATTATTTTTATGCTAGCCATCGGCTACTTAAACAACTCTCCTCACAAATGCCTCACAAATGCCTCATGCTTCATAAAAAATCTTCAATTCCCTTTATTTTAGAATTGGGAACAATGTAGAGGCACAGCAAGTGCAAATAGATCTGGTGAGTTAAAATTTTTGACCAGTGAAGATTAAATTCGGCTCAAAATGACAGTTCAATATAATGGCCAAAGTAAATTGCCAACATAAACATTTACTATAAACAATTAAAATTTACCTCCCATATGATTGCAGATTTATCATTAGATGAAGATGCTAGATATTTCCCATTATTCGAGAATTGCAGAAACCATACTTCATCTCGGTGCGACTGCAATACCTGTTACATATAAATAACCAAGATTAGTAAATTGAAATGGCTGATGAAGTAAAACAAATCCAGCCAGATGAGGGGTGGTTTGGTTGGTTGTAAAATGTAACCAATCTTGAAGATTACTAAAAGAAATACTTGGAAATAAGTTCTAAAAATTGGTTTGTTTGGATGATGTAGTGTAGGATAGAGATGAGAGAGATTTTTTTTTTTAAGTAGTAAAGAATAATTGTAGAAGAGTAGGTGGGGTTGTTTTATTGGATAATGTGAAGAGAGATGAGAGAGAAATCAATTTAAAATCACATGAATAGTGATTTTCCTCTCTTTTTGGTCGGCTAACAAAATGGTCAAAGAGTGCAACATTACTCTCGCTTGGAAACCAAATTCAACATCTATTACTCCTAAACAAAGCTATAAACAATGTTTCTACTCAAGAATTAATTTCCAATAGTGTTTCTACTCCTTACCAAACCACCCCTAAGTGAAATGTAATGTCAAGAAAATGTTACTTGTTTAGAAGAGAAGAGTATATGTAATGTCAAGAAAATATTACTTGTCTAGAAGAGAAGAGTTTGCTCACACAAGTAAAACACATACAGGACTAAGCTATTGTAGACCTAACATCTACAGGAGTCCACAAGATTTTGGGAATGTACTAGGCAAGTGCAAGTAGTTGGGAAAAAGGCTTTTTTGTTGTTGTTGTTACTAGGCAAGTGCACATAATCTTAAAAGGGAAGGCACAATTTATCACCTCGCAAACAAATGCAATTGGTGTGGATCCTATTCTGCCTAAATTCATTTGAATCTAAAATGAAGATAGATTATTTTAGATCTTCAAAATATAAATATCGAATTAGTAACGAGATATCAAATAAGAATAAATTTCCTCTATTCATCAAGTTCAACAAAATATCGAATTAGTAAGCAAATAAACCCTAACATTAGCATTACAATTTGCAATTTGCAATTTAATTTTTATTTTGAATGCCCTGACTACTACATTAGTACAGTAGACTAGTTCTTTCAATAGATTAATCCATTACAATCAACCATACACAGAACAGAGTCCTTAGCTCTACTGTTATCCCTCTTGAGAGACGTATTCATACTAAATGCCCTCCAGCCCTACTCTTATCCCCCCTCGAGAGACGTATTCATACTAAATGCCCTCTAGCCCTACGGTTATCTCCCTTGTGAGACGTATTCATACTAAATGCCCCCTGTAACTTGGGGAAGTGATTGATATATGTAAATGCAACTCTGCATGCCAGTTCCATGACCAACCCCATTAATGATACGTTGTATTAGATACCAGATCGTTAGCATCGGATCAGACATTTTTTAAATTAAAAAAATTTATCTAATATGTTTCTATAATTAAATTATTTTAAAAAAATTTATAACCAATTTTAAGAAAATGAATTACTAATGTAGAATAAAACTAGAACAATAAATAAGAAGACCAAATAATACAAATTTTATTTACATACAAGGAAACAACAAAATATAAGCTAGAGATAAGATGTTCATTACATAAATACATTTGTTGCTTGGATGAGGATCTACATGAACAGAAAATTCAAATATGGGGATTTTTAATCACAGGATCGGTGGCTTCGGGTTGGGATTGGGTCATCCATCCGATCCAATTGCCAAATAGGCTGATCCCCAAGTTATTTAACTACTCATGAGATTTACGGGTTGTATTAGATGGCCCGTTGGTAAACAATCAAATATAATTGAAATTAATCCTTACTAAAAGATGCAAAAGGCTTGTCTCGAGAAACATGCGGGAACATTTAATATGCGGTAGAGTACAAAGGGAACCCAAGATTCCCTTGTGGATTACTTGATTTGACTAAATGAACAACATGGTTTTGGAAGGAATTTACAATCCCGGAAAATCACATTTCCCTTGCCGAGTGTACGATAGGCGGAGGATTCCCAAGAATGCAAGGGTGGGAATCAAGATTCATGAGGATGTTGCATTAAAGCGTTTGTTGTAATACATTGCATTCCTAGGAATCCTAAATCGTTATATTTGTTTTTTCTTTGGGGTATTGTATTCTTTTTACAGAAAAATCCACAAATCTCAGGGTTTTGTTGTTTTAATTTCCAAAGGAATCCAACATTCCTTCCAAAAATATGTTTGTATGTCACCAAAACAAGTAATCCACAAGGGAATGGAAATAGAGAATTCCCTTGCACATTACCACATACGAAGCACCCTCTTAAGAGAGGTTTTCATTCCCACCCCCAACCTCCCAAAACCGAAGTGTGGGATCTGTGGATAGCCCCCATTAAATAGAATTAAAAATAAATGTAGCAATAATTGAGGATTCCCATAAACGAGAAATGCAATGTGTGTCAAACCAAGTGGTTAACACAAGTTTTTCACGAAACATGATTTCCACCATCACATTCCCAAAAACCATCTCCTTCCTAAGAATTCCCTAATTCGTAAACCAAACACACACCGGGTATTCAAAATTAAAGGGCAAGTTTAGCAAGAATGAGATTAACCATAATATCTGAAATAAAATACAAATGCAAAACACTATATGTCCCAAACTTGGTAAGTTAGGGGTAGACTTCTTCACGTGGTTTAATCTGAACGAAGTATGTTTGTCTTGAAGAATAAAACAAGGGAGAAGAAGCCAGAACAATTTTGCCCGGGGACTCAAAAAAATCCTATAGCTATATATAGATATATAGCGAATTTTTAATAATTTCACACCAAAAATTTATTTTTTTTGGGGGGGGGGGGGGGGGGGGGGGGGGGACCATAATATATTGGGGAATTTTCAAATTTTCAAATAGTAATTTCAAATTTTCAAATAGTATGAAGGGGTTTTTTGAAAATTTTGAGGATCCCCAATTATGCTCTACCCCTGCAATAAATAGTCCAATGCAGTGTCTTAAATAACAGACGTTACAACTGTTATACAAGTCGTTATAACGGTTTAACTAGGTTACCGTTACCGAAATGGACTTTAGAAAACAGATAACGCTTTTTGACCCGCGACGACCATTATATCGTCTGTGGCCGTTACATCACCCGTTATCTGATATACTCGGTAGATTGATATCAGTCGTTATCTATGATATGAACCCACTATTGAAAAATAACAGTGATTTGAATTTTTTGGGGCTTAGATTCAAACCCAATGAGAACCCAAATCTATCTGATTCAAATATGTGTTAGTTTATAATAAAAAAGAAGATAAGAAAGCAAAACCTTATCGTTAATTCTTCTCTTTAGCTTCTCTGCTCAAACATAATTTTACAAGAGCTCGATGTCACCTCTTGTATTCGTCATCTTATCCAATTATCTTCTCTTAAGTCTTTTTTCTTATGTTATAAACTTATATAGTATGTTTATCTTTAATATGTAGATATCTTTCTTTTGTCTATTATATTGTAAGTTCATATAGGTGATTATATATTCCTGTTATATTACTTATGTGAGGTTGTTGGTATTTGTGATACATAAAATAATATATGTAATGGTTGTTTAAAACTTTAAATCACATTTAGGATATATATCTTCCTATGTTATAGCAACCCAATATTTTTTTAATATCATCGATATCTGATATAAATTTTTGCCATTCGATAGATATTTAAAACCTTGGTCCTATGTAGTTTCATTATATAAAATATGATCAATGAGCATCAATTTTAATGGTCAAAAAAGATTTATTAGTGTGTCCCACCATAATGAATTTTTATTACTGACAATACAAGGCATCTATGTAGCATGTGTACTCTAGCAAGGAGTCGTACCCGTACGAGACACATGTCGGACACTTAAAACACTTGGTCGGACACTTAGTTTGAACACTTGGGACACTGGTCGAACACTTGGTTGGACACTTCTCATGCGTGTCCCAAATTTTATAACACAACTTATACGTTGGACACTTCTTAAACACTTCTCTAATATTTCCAAAAAAATAGAACACATAATTAACAAATTTCTAAAACATAGGCATATTTCTTTTACTAATTAACTCTAGTTACTTTCGTACACATCTCCAATTTTATGATGTACAATGAAGTATTACCACATTTTGTGAAAAATGTATCTTCTATTTTGATTATGAGCAACATATTCTATTGTTCCAACTCCATTTTTATTTAAATTATTCAAAACTGAAGTAACATTAAGTTATTTTATATAATATTATAGTTGTGTTCCTGTACCCTAGTTTTTACAAATTTGACGTGTGTCGTACCCATACCAGTATCCATGCTTCATAGCAGGGCACAAACATATTTATGTTCGGCAGAATCAGCACATTCATTTTGTCGATCCAAATTGTTAATATACTATGGTTTTAAAACATGCTTTCCAATTTGCAGACAATGGGTTTAGTGTTTTATGGTAATCTCTCGTAAACGACACGAAACAAGGAAAGTATATATACCATTGATAAGACAAAGTGGAAAGTATAGATAAATGCTGAAAAATTGTAACCGCCAGATAACAATATTACGCAAAGATTAAAACAGGAATGATTCTAAACCTGTGTGGTGCGAGATGGGATCTGGTCCTTTCCGCAGTTATGATCTGTGTACAGGGATAAATAATCCAAAGAATTATGGAAAAAGCACGCCTCTCGTTGCACTTTGAGAGCCTGTTCAACCAAATGCTCTAGCCTTCTCTCAGGTATCATGATAGTGGGAGGAAGTAACTTCTGCAGCTCCTCCAAAAGCTTCAGTCGTGAGTTTGAAGTATCAATTCCCAAATTGGCAAAACCAAGCAAGACACGTTGTGAAGGAGACACAACACAGCTACAAAGTTCATGGACACGCTTGTTATTGATGCTCAGAGGAGTAATCTCACTTCTCAAAGTCTTCAATGCATCCATAACTTTATCCTTCTCCAGAAGTTCAAAGAACTTTTGTTCCAATATCAGAAATGACGCGGATTTCAACATGTTCTCATCCTGAAGTCCTATCTTACGCAAAGTAAACACACTTTCATCCCAATTTCCATCGAGCACATGCTTCCTAAAGAGGCTTACTGTAGGTGAATGCAAGTTTATTCCTGACTCTTCCTCCAACACAGCTCCACTTTTCTCATAGCCAAGAGAGTAAAGAGCCTTGGTGATGATCCTAACAAATTCACCCTTTTTAATGAGTCCTTTAGTACCAATTAGATCTTCTTTCCCTTGGGATGGTAACGGTCGGGCCATTGATCCTCCCAAAGGAACGATGAGCTCTGAAAGAGTTATGTTATTTGAGAGGTTCCCCAATTCTAATGAGGATGCTTTCACACGTTTTGATGGTGGTTCATCATCATCTACACCTCCCATGAAATGCCAAAATCAGCCCATATATATTTAGCCACACTGTGATAAATGATCTCTCACCTGTAGATGCAAACAAAGGATTATAATAAAAGTTTTTCATTGAATAAATTAAAATTTATATGCTGATTGTTTTCATGATGCAACTAAACAGTGAACACTGAAAAGGTTGGAATAATATATCTGATTTCAATTGGTAAATTTAAGCAGGATATAAAGAAAGCATGACAAAATCAACGATGATAAGTAACAAAGATTAATAAAAAAACCCTAACAGACTTAACATAGTTCCCAGTTAAGTGATTGTAAAGTCAATCCAAGTAATCTGTACTATCCTTAAGACCACAACCTAGTCAGCTGTGATTTAACTTTCCCCTACGCCATAATTTACCTTTTATCCCAACCACAAAGCAATCATATTATGCAAATCATATTTAGTATGAATATATTTTGGTTGTGTGTATCTACTAGAGTTGTTAGTTATATCCTTTCGGTTGGAATCACTATAATAAGAAAAGATCGAAGGATTTATTATTTACTTTCCTGTCAAACAGGGAAGTCACATTTCTCACTAGGTTAATTTGCCAAAAGCACCCAAGTGATGATATGCTTTGATGTTATTATATGTTTATTCCTATAAAACATTCTCTTCCACTAAACCATAAATGCTATAATGTAATAGCATATAAGTAGAGACCTTGACCCCCCCCCCCCCCCCCCCCCCCCGAAAACCACCAAAAAAAAATGAATATTGAAAACAAACAATCTAGCTTTGACGAAGTATATAAGCGACGGATTTTCACCACAAACAATGATGAAGATAAATAATTTCTTCACATTCCATGACAGCAATAACCATGGCAAACAATCAGTCTACCAGTGAAGCAAATAAACCAATCAAGAGGCAAACAGGGTCCTTACCCTGTTTGGCATGTGGGTTTTGAACTGGGAAGTTAGGAAGTGTGAGGAACTCTAATGTCTTTTGCATTTGAGCTTCAAAACCCACGTACTAAACAGGGCCTAAGGATGCAAAATCCCTGTATGTATTAAAAGAAATAAACTACCTTAACTAGATGAACAAATAAAGATACTACTAAGGAACAAAAAAGTGGTTTACTTCAAACCAGGAATACAAAGAATGTGGTACAACAAATAGACTTACATATGCATGTTTCAAACCCTACAAAACAAAGATTAGCCAGTACAGCATTCATTTAATTCTTCTGCCTATAATAGTATAATAAGAATCGAAACAGATTGCCTTCAGTATAATTCAATATAAAATAAATGGCTAAACAATTCACATGTCAAAACTGAATTTCCCATGTCCATATTTCACATTATAACTGCACAGAAATAGCAACATAGCAGCATCCAACAGAGTAAAGCCAAACTATCCTAAAGTAGCAAATGGGACTAGAATACAACAACAACAAAGCCTTTTTCCCAACTAGTTGGGTCGGCTACATGAATCCTGGTTTCCGGTTTTCCATTCTGCTCGGTTTAGCGCAATATCTTTTTTAAGGTCAGAAGCTATCATATCTTTTCTCACCGTTTCCATCCAAATAAGTTTAGGTCTTCCCCTACCCCTAAACTCTACCCTCAATACTTATCAAATCACTCTTTCTAACGGGGGCACTACTAGCTCTACATGTGACATGTCCAAACCACCTGAAGCAATTCTCTCTTAACTTATCTTGGATATGAGCTACCTTTAGCATGTCTCATATATGCTCCTTTCTAATTCTATCCTTCCCGCTTTTACCACACATCTATCTTAGCATCCCCATCTCCGCTACACTCATTTTTTGGACATGTTGCTTCTTTGTTGCCCAACACTCTGCTTCAGGGCCAGCCCTGAGTTTACGAGGACCCGAGGCGAACTCCCGAAATGGGGCCCTCATACAAAATTTATTTTTTTAAACAATTGTTAAAAAATAATTTGGGATTTTTTTTCCTGCAATTCTTAAAAACCGATATATATGAAGAAATAGATGAAGATTTAGGGATTTGGAAAAAAATCTCCATACAAACACCAGCCCAACTAAAATAAATCTGCCCAAATACTAATTTTTAAAACAAAAACCCAAATAATTAAATTAGGGAGCCCCTAAAAAATATTACGCACAAAATATGTACATATAAATATAAGAAATTTTTTTGGAGGCCCTTAAAATTGCGAAAAAATCGGGGGCCGGAGGCGGCCGCCTTCCCTTACTCCATGGGGGGGCCGGCCTTGCTCTGCTTCATACATCATTAATGGTCTAACAGTCGTCCGATAAAATTTTCTCTTCAACTTCAAAGGTATAAGTTTGTCACACAAAACATTGCTGACGCTTCTCCACTTGAGCCATCCTGCTTGGATCCTATGTATACATCTTCACAAATCTCCCCATCTCTTTTTATAATCGAGCCTAAATATCGGAAACGGTCATTCTTAGATATCTCTCGACCATCAAGCTAAATCTAGGTAAATGGGACTGGAATAACATCTACTAAATCTAGGCCAAAAAATTCCCTCTACACATCATGATCTTAACAATAATAAAAATAAATTACCGCTACTAAACAAGCAAAAAAATGGACAAAAACCCAGATTAAAAATCTATACAAAGAACAAAAATACATCATGAAAACTAGTAATTTCACCTTGAGTTTTTCTGGGTTCTTAAAAGGGGGGGGGCTTTGAGGGGATCTAGAAAAGGACCCAGAAATCGCCCAAATCCCACAAAAATTCGGGAAATCAAGATCGACCCAGATTCCAAAAGAACAGATTCTACAAAACCGAGATGGGGATTTTGATGGGGCAATCAGTTTTGGGTGACAGCCCTCAATCAATCCCCAGTATAGGAGAAGAGAGAGGGAGAGAGAGAATAAAATATATAGAAATGATTGTAAAGGGAAGAAATGGGCGTTTTAGCCTGGGAAGCAAGCAAAGAAGAGATGAGGTTAGAATAGAAAAAGGAAGAAAAAGAGAGAGAATGAACGGTAATATTATTATTTGTGAATGGTGTACAATATAATAAGAGAGAGAGAGAGAGCTGAGATGAGAAGAGAAGTAGAGTTTCTGGAAATTGAGAGAGAGAGAGAGAGGATGAGATGTCTTGATTTATGGGAAACCGACTCAAATTACTGCAAATCTTGTCGTTAAGCTACATGTAATTTATACAAAATAGAAATAAAAAGTACGTGCAATGTATTCATATATAAATATAACATATATAAGAAGCATGTTCACTTTAAAAAAGAGTAGCAAAACAGAAAGAGATGTTCAACCTAAACACTGGGTGTAGGATTGAAAACGGAAAACACACTAGATTTTGAAAGGATAAGTTGTGCGGGAACATATCGCTTATAAATATCTTCCCGCAAGCAGCGACTGCAAGAGCTGACAAGGACTCACTGGTGGCGGATGTTTGGAGAAATGGAAAGCTTAGGTTCATTGTTTCAAGCGAACCGTCGGCCGAAAGTGTGCATCAGTTCGAATAGTTAAACATGTTTATCCAAGCAAAAGGCGGGAAAACAAACAATGACACTGACGAAAGATGGTGGAACATTGACGAATCGAAATGTTTTTCGGTTTCGTCAATGTACAGATTGTTGAATGATGGTGGATTTAGATGTAAAGCGGAAAATATAATCTGGAATACACAGGCTCCTCTAAAAGTTAGAGTTTTCTGTTGGTTGACGCACAATGATGCAATTCTTTCAAAACTTAACCTTATGAAAAGAAACATGCATATTGCCGTGACGTGTGATACCTGTCTAGATGAGGAGGAAGACACAACACACTTATTATGCACGTGCCACAAGGCGACACTCACTTGGGAAGTAGTCTGTAAAGAATTTGGATGCACGCAATGTCCTAGGATGACTGGGGACGTTTGGGGACATTGGAGGGAACAATTTATCAGGATAGAGGACAAATGGGTCTGGGATATAGCAGTAGCGGCGACCTTATGGAGACTATGGCTAGACCGAAATGACTTATGCTTTCGAAACACTACACATAGATTTTCAACTTCAATGCATAAAATTTTCCTTTTAATTCATGATTGGGCAGGTTATGCGGGAGCAAGGAAGAAGCTGAAGCCGAATGAAGAGGGATAGCCATCCGGTACATAGGGGAAAGCATGTCTTGTGGTCACAGCAGACGTGGGTCTTTATTGATTTTGATGAACTTGTATTTTCGACGTTAACTCATGTATTAATGTTGCTACATTTTGATTATGTGCTACCTTAGGGTAGCTTGATGTAACGTGGAGCATAATGCTCACGATTTTTATGTTTTTTGGTTCTACTTTATTTCGTTAGTTCTCATTAAGAAAATAATGACTGGCATCATCTTTTATCAAAAAAAAGAACTAGTAGTTTACACTTGCGTACCTGCAATGTATTCATATATAAATATAATTTGTACTCGAGAACAAACTAAAGTTACTATTATACATGTTGTTTATGAAAAAAGAAAAATATGAGTCATCCACTCATTTCTCTTCTTTCATTACATTGATGTACTATGTAATATGTACTATATATTATATGAGTTACGGTAAATTAAGACGTTATTACTGATAACTATAGCCGAAGGCATGAGACATATATATTATATAGTGATGGTATATGATTTTGTAGCTTTCAGAAAATGAGAAAGAAAGAGAATAGTTTAACATGTTAAGGAAACATGATACTTATATACAGGCTTCAACTCGATGTGCTCCTTCTAGTCCTGGTTTTCACCCTTTAAAAGAATTCTTTACAGTTATCATTATTTTATAATAATAATGTTGCTTATCAAGTTGGAGTTTCAGTAAGCTTCAATTTGTTACATATATATGAGATTTAAGATTGATTAAGACATAGTACCAAAAAAACACAATCCGTGCAGATGATTCCATCTCCAAACATAATGGCATACCTGATCTAGATATGAGAATGAGCTCTCAACTATAATTAAACTCATGCGCGCAGCGTAAACAGCCAGCCCCATTTGCTTAAGCTACTGCTGGGAACCTACCTTAGCTTGAGAACAGAAACATGAATCTTTCTTAACGACTTTACTCCTTCCTTAATCATACGCTATTGTGATGATAATCACACACATTCACTCAAGATGTGTTTGGTAAGTGGAATTTGGAATCCTATGACTGAGATCCTAGAGTTTCCCACTTTCCCCTCCAAATATCAGTATATCACTGACCAAACACACCAAATGTTAGTAGCTAGGAAGCACGGATACTTTCAAATGGTCGACGTACCTGTGTCGGATACGTATTGGATGCCGATACTCCTTGGGTACTCCCGGGTGCGTACCCAAGGAGTACCCAATTTTTAAAATACATTTTCCACAACTTTTAGACACAATTATATTTAGATAAATGTATGAGATCCTAAAGTAATTTCAAAAGTTTGTTGTTTACAATTATGCTCAAACATAAAACAAGACAAACCAAAGATTTGATAGTTAGATTATCATTTCTTTTCTCTAAAATGCTCATAATTATAATATATTCTTATAGTTCTATGAAACGGTTTAAATTTTTGCATTTTTAACCAGAAATTTATTTATAATATAAATTATTTTATATTTAACGTACCCACAATGCACCCGTATTCTACTTTTTTGTAAATTCGCATATCCCTGTACCCGACCCGTGTCGTACCCGTACCCCGTACTGCTTTATAGGTTAGTAGCACTAGTAGCAGTGTCGTGACAATTAATAGGTTTTGAATTTTTACAACAGAAATAACATCCATCAAAAGCTACAACTCAGAAAACCTGTACAAAAAATGGATCTATTTTCATTCACCAAAATTAAATAACAAGCATGATACAAGTGAGGTTTATCAAATTTGGTATACACTGATATTAACTTAACTGCTTCAAATTCAATCTAACGCATGCATGTAAAAATAACAAATGAACTCTCCTGGCCATATAAATTAACTGCTGATCTCTGTAACCAAATGATGGTCCAAGAAGAACACGCTACCGCTCAAATCTCATATCAGTCCCCTAGTCTCTTCTTCACTCCAAGTATAAGTATAATGTAAAGCTGATTCCTAATTTTAAAAAAGTGCTGAAAGTTTTTAGCTGGACCCATAGCCATTAGGATGCAACTTCTGCCATCTCCACGCGGTATGAAGGCTCTTCTGAAGGTCAGTGTATTCAGCTGTCCAGTTCAACTCGTGGTTGATCTTGCTCGGATCGCTGTAGACTTCGGCGTAGTCACCTGGTCGACGAGGTAAGTAATCGACCTTGATGTTGACGCCTGTCGCCTTCTTGCACGCTTCCACAAACTCTTTCACTGATCTACCTGTTACGCAATATTATGGATAGATTTAGAGTTTATACATAACAGCATTATCATATTAGTCATTTTTCCACCAAAAGCAGGCAGCTGAGTAGATACAACAAAGTGATCTATTGGCACTAAAGTTACTCGGAAATGGATCCTCTCTACTTAGAAGATTAAGTAGAAAGACCTCTTACTCAACCCCAACTGTGCTTCTCTGTAAGGGCATATCATTATTGTTAAAACTTATATTGACGGTTTTGATTGTGTAAGTGGTCTTTCCGCTTCCCTTGCAAAGTGGAGAGAATCAGTATCCAGCTTGAATTTGGGCCTTTTGTAGTCAAAGTCCAGTAAGAAGGCACAACTGCATCTGTTTGATAAAGACAGAATGTAAAAAGTTGAACTTAGATTGCATTGGTTCACAGACCCTTGTTTACAATCCTATGTTTGCAACTTTCCGTTTGTGGCTTCTTTCCTGCTGTGACTTATGACACCACTTGCAGTTGGAGTGACAGTTGCATTGCAAATGAATTTTTTCCACACAATTGCAACTAGTGTAGCATGCAACTGTGATTGTAAGTAAACAAACAGCGCATACAGTAGATGTGTGCAAATAAATAGCGCCCAAGCAGTGACTAGTCAGCCTGTTTCCCTAAGAGAAGAGCTAGAAACTAGACAGCTCAAAGGCAACTAGGAATCAAAACTTGTATTACTCAACTCTAAACGCTTTCCGTTTTCGTTAATAAATGGTTCGGCATCCTTCCTTTTCTTGTAGGCACCCAAAGGAGGTTTCAAACCGTGCAATAACTGATCATGTCCTCTCTTCTACAGGCTTTCCTAGGGAGGTTCTAAACATTACAATAATTGATCATAGGAATATCTCTGTACAATATATTTCCCATATATATTTCCATGAACTAAACCACACAAAATTATTTCAGATACCGAGAAACATACCCTATAATACTGTTTAGAAATTGACTTGCAATATTTATCATGATTAGTAACAGAGTATTCTCGAGTCCAGTAAGCCTCCTAGGTCGCTTAGGCCTCTCACCAAATTAAATTGTGACACGAGTAAACTCACAAAAAAAAACTCTGCCTGTATTGTTAAACTTGTATTTCTTGTGCCTACTTGTCCAATCCAGGATAAAGGAGAAATGTTGCATTAAATAGTTGTCAACCCATATAAACTTAAGTTAGATCAACCAACGAAGAGCAGAAGGATGTATGTTAAGTTAGATCAATCAATGAAGAGCAGAAGGATGTATGTACCAAATCCTAACAATTTAAGATAACGACTTTGTTGGAGTTGTTAAAAGACTTTGGTTGGAACAAAACTTTTAGTCTCATATTTATTGGCCATCAACCTTGTCTGGCAGTACTACATTGATGACACTATTACAATACTATGCAGTCCAATTGGACAAAATTGGAAGATCAATGGCAGGAAAGTCTTATATAATTTTGTCCTTCCAACCATTAGCTTAAGATAAGTTTTCTGATAAAGTGACTATCGAATTCCACATTGAAGCATCTAGGAAAGAACAGGAAACCACCTATATTTTCCCTTCTATGTATATTCTCCATACGTCTCATTGAAACTTAACTCCAGTGTCTTTAACAATGATAAAACATGAACATGGACGCCTGATTTATATAGGCATATCTTATTATGTATCTTAACATTTGATGACTGACGATCATTATCTAACAAAGTGAATTGCCAACTTGTTTTGATACTTGTCTAATCTAAATTTTAATGAAGAATGACAGATATGGCTAACGACCCAATAGTATGGTGGTACATCAGTGGCATACATGAACAAGTTGGACACTAATCTTGTGTGCATTATAAGCATGTAGAAAGTGAAAGATATATAAAGTACAATACTGAGAAATATGACGGACCTTTTCCTGTACCAACATTATAAATTCCAACTTTCTTAGGCTTAGCGTTGTTGAGGGCTTTCACATGGGCATCAACTAAATCAGTGACATCGATATAGTCTCTTACACAAGTTCCATCAGAGGTTGGATAGTCTGTTCCTTTAACCTACAAAAAAGGCAAACAAAATTATATATAGATTTATGCAGATCGCTACTTCAGGTAAAAGATGATGGAGAACACAATTGCAATTGTTTGGACATGTGCATTAGAGTATTAATTTAGTCACATACGGGCAAAGCACGTGCATGTAATAAAGTCATATATAAGTATTTATAGTGTATTGTAACATCAGGAACTATAATTCATGGTATCAGTGCTAGGTCCTGACCTAGCTAGCCACCGCCGTCCCCGTCGCCGTCAACTGCTGACCCGCCGCTAACGCCGCCTCCTTCCTCTCTTCCACATCTGATTTCGTCGTCGAACTACACCCAATCACCTCCGCCACCTGAACCGCTGCACCAAACCTGCCTCCACCTTCATTATGACGCCAACCGCAACCTGAACTCCTCCCCCCCCCCCCCCCCAAGCCTGCTCCACCTCGAAGGCAACCCGACGCTACCTCCATCCTCCCCCCCAAGCCTGCTCCACCTCGAAGGCAACCCGACGCTACCTCCATCCTCCTCTGAAGCTCCAACAGCCACCTCAACTCCACCATCCGACCCGAAGCTCAACACCTCCACCTTGCTGCCTCGTCTTCACCTCGAGCTCTTCACTGCAACCCGAGGTTGAACCCAATATCGGCGTCCTCATCAAGATCCTCGTCATCCTCGGGAAGGGTTAAAGAAGTTAAAGAAGCTCTCCCAGTCCTCGATTTTAGTAATGGGCTTTGCATTCTTTGAGGCCTTCTTTGAAGAACATCCTCGGGAAGGGTTAAAGAAGTTAAAGAAGCTCTCCCAGTCCTCGATTTTAGTAATGGGCTTTGCATTCTTTGAGACCTTCTTTGGATTCTTCTTGAGGATCTTCTGAGTCAAGCACTAGCCCGGATACCATTTTAGTCAAGCACTCACCATCAGTATATAGCCCTCATCATCATCATCTCCTTGAACGGAAACAAATAATCCAAGCTTTTCTGAATCTGAACGATATTGGAGTGAAACACAAGGTGTTTGATGAATTGCCAAAAGAAATCTGAACCAAATCACAGCCGTCGCAACTTGCCCACCAAGTATTTGGTGGAATTCCTGAACTCAACTCCGACACAATCTGAACCAAACCCAAGCCACTGAAAATTCAGACCATTTGTTGAACCCGTTTGAGGCTTGTGATCAATTATGAAAGGAAATTACCTTATCATGCATTCTCAAGGCAATCAACCACAACACATTGCACATGTAGCCTCCAATTGAATCACTGCCTAGATGATTGAGAATGAGATGCAGCAGTTCCGGCAATATCAAAGGAATGAGCAATATCATGCTTTCCGACAGCGGTCTTCTTCCGTCACATTAGCAAGGCCAGTTATTGTATGTTTAACCAATTCACCTTCAACATCATGGATAATAGACTCAGGTGCATCTGATCATATGATTGAGAATCCAGGTATATTGTCCTCTGTTAGAAGATCTTTTCATCCACCTGTTAGACTTGCTGATGGTTCTACTTCCTCAGTTGGGGGATCGGACATGTAAACCTTACTTCCACTTTATCACTTAGCTCTGTTCTTAATATGCCAAACTTTTCATTTAATCTAATATCTGTTAGTAAAATTACTAAAACACTGAATTGTTCTATTAACTTTTATCTTGATCACAGTGCGTTTCAGGAACTTGGGATGGAAAACACAATTGCCAGAGGTCATGTGTCAGAAGGTCTTTATCAGCTTGACAATGTCCCTATCTCATTTGCATGCTTGAGTGCGCCTTTGGATTTGCATCGGGTCATTCGTCGTTACAGAATCTGAAGAAATTGATACCTAAATTATCTTCTCTTGAGGAGTTAACTTATGAGTCATGTCAATTAGGTAAACACTTACGTAAGTCTTACCCTCCTAGAGTCAATAAACGGTTAAGTCGACCTTTTAGTTTAGTTCATTCAAATGTGTGGGGACCTTGCCCTGTCCAGTCTCAGTTCAGTGACTTTATATATTTTTTTACTTTTGTTGATGACTATTTTCGTGCCACATGGTTATATTTAATGAAATCTCGGCCTAAAGTGTTGTCTATTTTTAAATCATTATGCACTGAGGTGAGAACTCAATTTGATGTTTATGTTCAAATTTTGCAAAATGATAATGCCAAAGAGTATTTTTCTTTTGAGTTTACTAATTTTATGTCTTCTTATGGTATTCTTCACGAGTCTTCTTGCCCTTATACCCTTCAAAAAAATGGGATTGCCGAGCGTAAAAATCGTTACCTATTAGAGGTTGCAAGGACAATACTTATTTATAGACAAGTTCCTTAGCGTTTCTGGGGGAACGAGGTTCTTATTGCATGTCACCTAATTAACCGTATGCCCTCGTCTGTGTTACAAGGTCAAACACCATTTTCCGTTTTATTTCCAAATATTGACCAATTCCCCCTTCCTCCCAAAATCTTTGGATGTGTTAGTTTTGTCCATGACCATCGCCTTTGTCGCTCCAAGTTAGCTCCCCATTCTATCCAATGTATTTTCCAAGAGTATTGTCGCTCCAAGAAAGGTTATAAATGTTATAGTCCTGATTTGCGTCGTCATTTTATCTCTGCTGATGTTACATTTCATGAGTCGCAACCTTCTTTATCTAACACTTCCTCTGGTTTAACTTCAATTTCCACCGATGTGATTGAAACTAAATTTCTAACCTACCCTACACTTGTGGTATCTACTTCCACTGATTCTGTAACACAGTGCTCCCAGCAATGCCCAAACGGCTTACAATCACTCAAGTGTGTAAATAACGTTCGGACACCACTCCCTCAAATCACGCCATTGCGCCCATTGTCCCATCGCCCCAAATCAATGAGACGTGACTGCCTGAGCCTGCCACTATACCCCCGATTTTCTCCACTGCACCTACACCATCCTCTGGTGAGTATTCTGATCTTGATCTTCCCATTGACATACGTAAAGGAAACCGCTCCACTGCACATCCTTTATACAGCGGTCTTTCATATGCTCACTTGTCATCTGCCCATTATGCCTTTGTCTCCACTTTGAACAATCACCAAGTTCCTAAGTCATTATCAGAAGCACTGTCACATCCTAGTCGGAGCCAGGCTATGCGAGAAGAGATGTCTACTCTTGAGGAAAATGGTACCTGTGATCTTGTTAACCTTCCATCTGGCCTAGGCAGTTAAAATCGGTTTTTAGAACTAATCGGTCTAGGAGCGATTAGTGATTAATCGGTTAATCGGAAAATAATCGGGGATTAAATCGGAAAAATCGTTATATATATAATTAAAAAAAGATATATCCTCATTATGTAGCAACCCTAAATCCTAACAAAAAATTATTATGAGATTATCAAATAGGAACATATAGTTATAAGAAAAAAGAAAAGAATACTTGGTTTGAGCTGAGTTTAGATTTTAGATGTGGGTTGGGTCGGGTTTGCTGGTGGGTTCCATCAAACAAAAACAATCGAGGAAAAGCAGTGCGAGCAACAAGAGGAGGAGCAAATGCGCCGGGTCAAGTATGCAATGGTACAGGGGTAGCGACGACGGTTCGGGTTTAGGTTTGCTTGACGAAGAAGAAGAGAATCAGTTTGGGTTTGGATTTTAAGATAATCAGTTCAGATTTGGGTTTGCACGAGGAAGATGAGAGCGGCGATATGTCGAATTTGGGTTTGCACGAGGACCAAAAGCTGTTTGAATTTTAAATTTGGATTTTGAATTTGGGTCGGATTGAGCCCAAATAATGCAAACGGGCATAAAAATTAGAGAAGATTTAATCGGTTAATCGGCTACTTAAAATCGGCCGATTAACCACTAATCAGCCGATTAATCCCGATTAAATCGCTAACTATTGAAATATTATAAATCGCCAAAAAAATAATCGTTTAGTCTCCGATTAGCGATTAATCGGGGATTAATCGGACGTAATCGGGGATTTTAACTGCTTAGCATCTGGCAAACGTTGTGTTGATTGTAAATGGGTGTACACAATTAAAGTAAATCCAGATGGTTCTCTGACCCGCCTAAAAGCTCGATTGGCTGCTAAAGGTTATTTCCAGACCTATGGCATTGATTATGATGAGACATTCTCTATTGTGGCCAAAATGCCTTCTATTCGGATCATTGTTGCTTTGGCTGCTCGATTTCATTGGCCGCTCCACCAACTCGATGTCAAGAATGTCTTTCTCAATTCCATTCTTGAGGATGAGGTTTATATGGAGTAACCCCCCGCTTTTGTTAGAAAAGCTAAGCCCACTAAAGTCTGTTGCTTGAAACGGTCTTTGTATGGACTGAAACAGTCTTTCCGCGCTTAGTTTGACCGTTTCACCGAGGTTGTCATGAGTTTTGGATTGAGGATGATTGATAATGATCATTCTGTGTTCTATCGACATCTAGGAAAGAATATCATTTTAGTTATATATGTTGATGACATTGTAATTACAGGTGATGATCAGAATGGTATTCAAGATCTGAAGTTATATATTCAACAAAAGTTTTAAACTAAGGATCTCGGGCGACAAAAGTATTTCTTGGAAATCGAAGTTACTCGATCTAAGCAGGAAATTTGTTTATCACAGCGAAAATATGTACTGAACATACTTACCGAGAGTAGTATGCTAGGATACAAACCATCACACACTCCTATGGACCCAAATTCCAAGTTGTTGCCAGATCAGGGTATCCAATTGGAGGATCCAGAGATATATAGTAGGCTTGTGGAAAACTGAGTTATCTTACAATTACTCGTCCTGATATCGCATACTCAGTTAGTATAGTAAGTCAGTTTATGGTATCACCCCGTACAACCCATTGGAATGCAATTATGAAAATTCTTCATTATTTGAAAAGCTTCCCTGGCAGAGGATTGTTGTATACTGATGGTGGACATTGCCGAATTGCTAGTTGGTCAGATGCCGACTGGGCTGGCTGCCCAGCGACTAGGAGAACCACCACTGGGTATTGTATGTTTGTCGGAGAAAACTTAGTTTCATGGAAGAGTAAGAAACAAAATATGGTGTCTCGATCAAGTGCAGACTCCGAGTATCGTGCTATGGCTGACCTCACATGTGAGATGACATGGATCAAACGATTACTTACGAATTTTGGATTCTTCAGCATCAACTGATGTGCATGTATTGTGACAGTCAGCTTGCCATCCATATAGCCATGAATATTGTGTTTCATGAACAAACTAAGCACATTGAGGTTGACTGTTATGTGGTTCGCAACAAGATTAGTGACACTCCGTATGAGTATCGTGCTATGACTGACCTCACATGTGAGATGACATGGACCAAACGACTACTTACTGATTTGGGGTTCTTCAGCATCACCTAATGTGCATGTATTGTGACAGTCAGTCTGCCATCCATATAGCCATGAATGTTGTGTTTCATGAACAAACTAAGCACATTGAGGTTGACTGTCATGTGGTTCGCAACAAGATTAGTGGCACTCCGTATGAGCCCCCTCAGATAGAAGTTAAACATATTCGCACTGATTACTAGTTAGCTAATACTCTAACAAAGCCTTTTGCTTGAGCTAAGATACAGTTTATCAATGACAAGTTGGGCATGTGTGACATATATACTCCAACTTGAGGAGTATTAGTTTAGTCACATACCGGCAAAGCACGTGCCTGTAATAAAGTGATATATATGTATTTAGTGTGTATTGTAACATTGGGGAATATTGTAACATTGGGGAACTAGAACTTAATCTCAAAATTCATGCAGAAAAGAGCAATGACGGTGCAAGTCAGATAGAAAAGAACTTGGATTGACACAGTTAAGAAGGTGGAGAAAATGATTTGCGCGGTCAATCCCGAAGATTTGGGATCAATGGTTTGTTGTTGATTATTCTTATCAAATAAATGACACCAATTTGTATTCAGTAAAGAAATTATGTACCTTGAGGCCCGACATAATTCCTAATGCTGCATCAAAGCAAGCACCAGATATTCGTCCATGTTCTCGAAGTTCTGGCCTAGGAGCTTCGCCCAATCTGCCTTCCGGATCCGATCCAATGACATTGAAGTATCTGATCATAATAGTAATGGATAAGATTAGGAAAATACCATATTTTTCTGTAATTACTAGTTTTGAGTGGCAAACCTTAGAATCATAACGGCCATATTCGTGTTCTTCGAGTAATCCAAAATAATGTCCTCAGCCATTTTCTTTGCCTTTCCATATGGATTAATCGGAAACTGCAGTTCAAAAATAGTATTTAAGATATATGACATGATATACATATTGGAACTTACAAAGTAAATCTCAGTTATTACGACCACATTCCTAAATTTACACAGATCGAAGCTTTATATTGGCACCATTTTCTCACATTGTTCTTTGAAATTATCAAGAGCTGAATATTCCAAGATATAACTTGCAGCATGGAGACTTACATCTGAAAGCTTAGTATCGGACATGTTTCCCACAAGTAAGAAAAACTTATCTGACATAAACCTTCTTATTCTGGTGTAATACTATAGAATTTTCTCATGTCTTAGTCATGTCCCTATCTCATGTCTTAATCATGTCCCTATGGCTGTAGTGCATGTAATATGTGAGATTCCTATTTTTTTGTCATAAAATTAAACAGCTTCATTTACAATTAAATTCATGATTATTGACTACTCCCCTAAGTATTAAACAAAATTGAATGCTATGGTATGATCTTTCTTAGTAAGGCTAGTAGCTTTATCCAATAAATTAAATGATGATTTAAGCTAACCTGAGGAGTAACTTCAGTGATGGGCATTTCCTTGGGCTCTCCATAAGTGGCACAAGTACTGGAGTATATTAGGGTTTTAACACCATGAGCAGCCATTGCCTCCAGAACTACCAAAGTGTTTGCTGTGATGTTGTGATAATACCTGTTTTGAAATGTTTATTTAATGCATAAAATTTTCGAACTTCTATTGCTCATTTATCACATATTTATATATAGAAATTGTAACTGTTGACCTTTAACACTTGGGAACTTCCCTTAAAATGGCAAAAGAAAAGTACCTTAGAGGTTCAAGTGTACTCTCACCAACATAAGCAACAGCTGCAAAGTGCATGACGGCATCAAATGCATTCTCTTTAAAAATTTTATTGACCTGAATATTGGTTAAGTTGTTCAATTGAGGATTATCTTTATACAGACTATGTTTATTTAAGAATATAAGTAAAATTATATTATAAGGATACAGCTTTCGCATCCCCTAGATCAGCATAGATAAACTGAAGTCTCCCAGGTTCTGGAAATAACCCCTGCAGAATCTTGACTGCCCCCATGTTTCCTCTAGATAGATTATCCTGGAAAAAATCATTGAAGAAAGCGTTTGTTATTTGTAAAAATATGAGGTCTACAGTATCAGGCAGATATAAATTCAACAATTGTTTAACATGATCATAAAGCGAAATGATAAAGTACCACTATAGTTACTCGGTACGAGTCTTTAAGGAGACGAAGAGAAGCATGTGAACCAATATAACCGGCACCTCCAGTAACTAAGACATGTGTTACCCCAGATTCATGGCGTGAAAACTGCAAATTGCAATAAAGTTGACAGAGTAAGTATTGTCAAATTAGAATATAAAAGAATATTTACTGATAAGATTTGCAAGAGCAACAAGAAAGCATACGACAACCATAAAGCAAATGAAAACAGTTCCAGTATCCCTCCACTTTTCTCCACTGATGAAGAGGAGAGTGTTTTTTTTTAAAATTTTATAATCTAAGTTGTGGGTGGGTGGGGTGGGGGTGGTGAATGTTAAAAGAATTTCTTTCCAAAATTTCAGTAATAAGAGTGCTGACTGTATAATAAGAAAACCAAATGACCAAATACTTAATATAAAAGAAAAATTACCCATTCAACTGAATCAACTTGAAGTCATTTAAAGAACAAGTCAATTATCCCTAACTAGTCAATGAGGTTACTTGGCTAGAGAAAAAAGTGTATTATGATCAGATTATCATCCATGCTACAACTAATGCAATCAAATGATACAACAGTAACTCAATGGCAACAGACGTGTCGGAATGTGAAACTCATGCTTTGGCTAGAATTTCAGTATTATTTAAGAAATATATTTCTCAAGCGTCTTCTAGGGTATTGGAATAAATCAAGGAGTACGGTCAATTAAAACTATCCTGTTACAGTATTTATTAGAAGGACTTAAATAAAAAGGATTTTGAGGAAGAAAAGAACATATCCAATCTAGGAATTTTGCACAGCCAAATTAAGAAGGTAATTAGCAACCAATAAGCTATATTTTTCTACTGCTCAACTAGGTCAACAACAGTTCATGTTTGTAAAAGTTAACAACCTAAATAAATTTCTCAGAAAGTTGTGGGCACTTCTTCGTGTGGATGACTGAATATTTACTACGTAGTTGACTCATTCAATTTCAAAAGTCTTACATGATGATGGTTTAGAGAAATAGGTAAATTAATACAGATTTGGTTTCTCTTAGTTCTAAGGCAATCTATGTTGCACCAGCATGAACATGGGAAACAGCAACCAGAAAGACTGCAATTCCCAAAGTATATGGGGATACGACCACTACAACTGACAGAGATGGCAGAGATGATGGTATGTTTTGAGCCTTGAATTTACAAACAATTACTAATAGCTAGACCATATAAGTTATTGCCCGTTAAGCTATAATTCTATTTATTTGAATTGTTATCCAGTAATCATATCTCGCTCCCATAACCATAAACCCTAACCTTATTTTTCTCAACTCACTCCTTAAAACTCTGATGCCACTTTCTCTTTTGCAATTCTCTCAGTTTCCTTTCTCTCTCCTAACCTCATTAAGATGGGGACGTAGATAACCAGGGCAATGGGCTGACATGGTTTGGTTAGGTTTGGACACGGGTACACATTCTTGCGTCACACGTGTTGGACAAGTGTCAATGTTGGATATGAATCTGACGTGGATATGGGACCCTCTTTAAAGTGTTGAAGCAACATTGGAAGGAAATCAGTAGACAGAACAAATTTCATCCTGTCATTTAATGAACCTAAAATATCAGAAGTTTTGAAGTGTCATCAATTCGTACCAGACATGTTTAGGTGGGGAATCGGGTTTTTCAGAATAGTTAAGGGATGTGTTAAATGAAACTAGAAATATATATAGATTTGGGCCGAAAACATTATCTTAATAGAAAATGATAAAGGGGCGAAACCACATTTCATTAGAATACTTACCACACTTGTTCCGCTAAATCCAGGGGATCGCTTTAGAATGAAAATGCACATGGCTGTAAGAATAGCAGCCATGAGAATTTTTCCTATAAAATGAGGCTTCCTCCTTCCTTCTGCAAACTCCATCCCTAACAAAGAGAGAATTTTCAAAATCAGCCAAATCAACCTACTTTCAGAAGTGAAACATGAAACATATATATTAAAGCAGAAGGTTATCGGTTCTTACCTAAAACCTAGTTCACTACAACAACATGCATAAGGCACAAACAAGTTAGTTCATGATAAATGTCTCTTGCGAGATGAAAGTTTGACGAACCCTCTTTTGAAATTAAAAAATTAATTAAAAAGGTAGCTCCCAAATGCATATGGGTGCGTCTGCAATACTTCTCCATATCATAGGTTACAAAAAAAATTGTAGGTTGTTTAGCAATGGAAATATTTGAGTCCAAAATAGAATATATAACCATGTTATCAAAGGAGATAAATGTGAGATTAAAATCTCAAATCAAAGTAATGACTTCAGATATCACAATTCTACACAATTTTGAGATCCATTCATCCTACCCACATTGGATATTTGACAATTTTAAATGTACACCCGATCCATTCATCCTACCCAAATGTTTGACCTATTCAAGTTAGATTAGCTTGGCACGTGAAACCTATTTGGGCTAGGTCGGTCGACCACTAGGATTACATTTGTTGTATTATTTATTTGTTGGTTGAGGAATATGAGTTCCATGATCCGGCAAGGTTTCATGAACTTCATAATCCTTTTTTATTGTATGTTTTATTAAAAAATAATAATGGACCGTGTGGGCCCTTCAACCCACCGTTAACGATCAAACAAAAAAAAATGTACACCCGATAAAATCTTGAGAAAGCAACCAGAAACAATAGCATAGTCACCAACTGAGTAATTTAAGTTAATCCTACTCAACAATATGAATTTGTTAAACTACAACTCTAGCTGATGCACACACTGTAGGATTCTAAATTTCTAATAACTGTACGAGAAAAATTACCGAAATCTAGTAACAATTTCACAAACCTGCAAAAGGGGAAGAGCCTCTGCCAGACCTAGGCTGGCCCCTATTCCTACTCGGAAGCATTTGAGTAAAAAGATCCAGTCTGAACCTCCGGAAATCAAACCAGCAGATCTAGCTCAGCTATTAATCACTGCAAATCACATAACAACAATTCTACATTAAAAACAACCCACTATTCACAAATCTTAATGCAACAAAATTTGTCAACAAAAACATTGAATTGCAACAGCAGTTCACATTTCCCCAAAGCAATGACTTAATACATAATTTTTTTATAAAAAAAATTGTCATAATTCAGATATTTTTTATATAAAAAAAAAGGTAAAATTGAAGGCAGGAATAACAAATCATAACGGTTTCAAACTGTCAAGATAAATAAGGGTAAAAGATATGTATTTTCATGCTTAGATACAACCAGCAACCAGACCAACCACAATTGAACATTTAAATTTCGCATGCACAAAAACTAAGAGTATAAAACCTACCATAAGAACCCAAATTAAAAAATAATAATAATATGAAAAACACCTAATATTTGAATTGAGGAATTAAAAAGGAAAATAATGAAACATGCCCAGAATCACATGATTCAAAATCCATAATCAATCAAATCAAAACAAACCCAGATCATTATAACTCAAAATAACCACAACAACAATAATGATCAATTCCCAAACCAACCCAAAATTCAAAACTGAAAGAAACCCAGAAAACAAAATTAAATTTTGATCACAACCCACCTCGAAAACCCAATCAAAGACAAAGAAAATGGCATCAAAAAGAAATTTTGACAAAACAAAACAAAATTTGCACCTTCAATCTCATGAACAGAAGGGGGGAGAATGAGAGAAGAATTTGGACCGAGTCTTCGGTTCCCTTTGAAAGGCTTTTAGAAAGAGAAAGAGATGATAAATTTGCTCTCTTTATTTAGTTAAAGATCTATATATGAGTATCGGTTTCAAGCCTCCCACGTCTTTGGTATGAGGAGACTTGGAATTTATGACTCCTTTTTTTGCTTCCATATATTTATCTTTTGCTAAATTGTTTTGATAAATATGAAAATTAATTTAAATTAAAGTGGGGGGTTATCTTATTTTAAAAGGGAGTGGGGCCTACATATCATCTTTCCTAACTTGGTTTTTGTGATAATCATGTTGTGCATGCATGTCCGGTAACTTTGTGGCATGATAACATTTATGAAAAATATGGTTAGCATGCTTGCAAAGTATATTTTGGATTTTGAATTATTTTGAATGATGGATACTCTTTTTCACATTGGTCTAATTCAAGAAGAAATTTGGTATTTAAATTTAAATAAATCTAGAGTTTGTCACTTTGTAACCAAACAAACAATTTTTTAATATTTTTTTGTCACAAATGAAACACATACGTTGTACGTGTAACTCTAACTCTATTTATTAACACATGCATCATGCGTGTAAATCAAAGTTTTTTTCTTCACCAAACAAATAATTTTAAATTTTTTTTGTCACAAAGCAAATACGTACATCGCACGTGCAACTCCAAATATATTTCGTAACACATTACCGTACGTACAATTCAAGGTTTCTCCTTGAAAAAATTTACAAAATTGCGTGCAGTGCCCGTTCAGCTCCAATTTTTTTAAAGTTTAAAACAATCTTCAGTGCTGATTACTACCAACTTACATGTATCGCACGTTCAACTCCAACTTTTTATCAAAACGTGCATCGCACGTGAAAATTACTAGTACTGTATTATTGTAGCGAAAAAGAAGTAATGTTACTATTTGTTACCGCTGATTTCGGTGTGGGGGTAAACAGATAGAATTTGTGGGTTCGTGGAAAAACCTGAATAGCAGATCCGAACCTGTTCGTCTGAGTTGGGCTGCTGACTCCCGCCGTGCACCTGTTCGTCTGAGTTGGGCTGCTGACTCCCGCCGTGCACCTGCAAGGAAAGTGCGAAACACCGGGGTTGATCCCGGCGACGCACCCTCCGACGCTCTTGTCAGTAACCAGAAGAGATTAAGAAAGAGCTTAAGCAGGTAAAAGAGTGATTAACCTGTAACAGTGGTTGGTGGGGGGTATTTATAGTCGCCGTTGGGATCAAATTAGGAATGTGATTCCTGTGATCTGATAAGGCATAAAATCCTCGTAATCAGATTAGGAATGTAATCCCTTAATTCCCGGTGAGAGGATAACTGCAAATCAGGCCTGTTGATTTGGTAAAATCAGTAACCCTGATTTTCCTCTTGCTGATCTGGGTTTGTCTGGGGTCGGGACCCGTACCCAGTTGGAGTGGATCCGTTCGCGGGTTATTGGATCTGTGAGAAGGAGACCCAGTACCCGCTTCGGACCCGCTGGTAGGTGAAATTACCGTTTTACCCCTGAGCTTTGAGATTCGCGTCCGATGTGAACGGTCCCGATTTAATCCTATTTTTAGCCATATCACGAGCCCCCCACTCCCGAAGACTGAGTTTGATCAGCCTTTGAGGAGTAGTTTTACTGTTCTAATGGCGTACGGGATTTTATCGGTGTTCTTAAAGGAGTTTGGAATCTTGCTCGGGGTGTAACGGTGTTATTATGGGCTTGTAAAATGCCCAAAAATACTCTCAGAATTTTCTGGATTTTTTGTGATTTTTCCAGATTTTTCTGAATTTTTTCTCATTTTTTTGAATTTTTTATTCATTTTCCGAATTAAATAATTAATTATCGAAAATATTAAATAATTATTCTAATTAAATAATTATATTTTTCAGAATTTAAAATATTTTTTCTGAATTTATAATTATTTTTAGAATTTTTATTTAATTTTTTCCGATTTTTTAAATATTTTTTCGGATTTTTTAAATAAAAAATACAATTAAATAAATAAATAAATAAATTTAAATATACCTGGACACGTGGCGCGATCTGCGCCGTCGGATTCCTGCGCGAATCGCGAGGCGGCGCGCTTTTCGAAAAATCGCTATCTTGTCGTTTAGCACATGTGGTGCGATCTGAGCCGTTCATCAACTTTTACGCGATTTTCTGGAAGATCCAACGACTGTAGTTGCTCGGCTAGCTTTTTTCTCCGTTTACCAGGTCGGGAAGGGGTTGCTCGGCAGCCGACCGAGAGCTTGGCAAAAAAATTTGCGCAGCTCGGATGTGAGGCCACGTGGCACGCCACGTGGCACTTAAACACATTTTTTTATTTTTTTCTTCCTCCGCGCTGCCTTCTTTTCTTCGTCCCTACTTCTCTTCTCCTCCATTCTCCTTCGTCTTCTCTCAGCGAAGCCCCAAACGACGACTTCTCCATCGCCTCACCCCGTCTTCGACTGGTGCGGAGCTCGAGGATGGAGCTCGTCGTAGGGGAGAAGAGGAGCTCGAGCGATGGGTTCGACAGAGCAGGAGCATGGCGCGGAGAGTGATCTCGTCGATGGGTTAGGAGTTCTACGAAGGAGGATTCGGCAGTTGCGGGGAGCTTCGGGCGGTCGGCCATGGGAGATGGAGCTCGAGCTCGACGAGGAGGAGCTTGGCAAGGAGCTCAGAGCTCGGCGAGGAGAGCTCGTCGAATGTGAGGCTCGGCGAGGGGAGCTCGTCGAAGGTGATGGAGACGGAGCTCGGAGAGGAGTTCAGTGGCGGAGGTGTGGTCGAGCTCGACGAGGGGAGCTCGTCGAAGGTGGTCGACGAGTGGAGCTCGGAGCTTCGTTGAGGAAGACAGCTCGTCGTCCGGCCATGTGGGAGCTCGGTAATGGAGAAGGAGCTTCGACGGTGGTCGCCGGAGGTGGAGCTCGACAACGGAGCTCGACACGAATGGAGCTCGCGACGGTGGCGCTCGGAGCTCGTTTGTGGAGTTTGGAGGAGGAGAGGATGATGGGAGCTCGGAGCTTTGGTCGATGTGGTGGTGGAGCTCGACTGTTGGAGCTCGGTGAGCTTCGATGAAGGAGTTCGACGAGCGGAGTGGTGCTCGCTTGTGGGCTTCGACGGGTAGAGGGGAGTTCGCCGACGAACGGAAGGTGAGAGGAGCTCGAAGCTTGGCCATGGAGTCGGCGCTGCGGTGACGTCGGAGGTGGAGCTCGGCCACTGAGTTCGACGTTGGAGGTGGTTGACGAGGGGGAAGCTCGGCCACTGAGTTCGACGTTGGAGGTGGCGAGCTCGAAGCTGTTTTGGCGGGAAGATGGAGAAGAAGGGGTTCGTTCGAAGAGGAAGTTGGGTTCTTCATTTCTGGGGCTTTGGCGCCAAACGTAGGAGGAGAAAGAAGGAGGGTGACGTGGTTTGAGTTCGGGTCCCCTTAATGGGTCCGAATCCGGCCCCTTGTCTCTCCCTTTTTTCTTTTGGCATCTTGTTCGGCGAATCCGAACGCGGATTTTGAGGCAAATTTTTGGCCATTTTGCAGCTCGGTATGGCAGTAGCTCGGATTGGAGATCCGAACTATGTGGCTTGATCTGAGCCGTTGGAGGGTGGCACAAATCTCGAGACGGGCGCAGTTTCCAAGAAAACACTATTTTATCGTTTAGCGACGCTGGCAAGATCTGGGCCGTTGGATGATGGCACGAATCTCGAGACGGCTCAGTTCCCAAGAAAACGTTATCTTGTCGTTTAGCGTCGCTGGCAAGATCTGGGCCGTCTGATTGAGATCAGACGCGAAAGTTGAGGAGAAAGTGTGTTTTCCCCGTTTACCAGATCGGGAAGGCACTTGCTCGGCAGCCGACCGGACTCTTTGATGTTGGAGCTCGGCTCGGCTCGTGCGAGTGGCTCGGAAGGGAAGAGCTCGGATGGGAAGAGCTCGGATGGGAAGAGCTCAGATGGGAGTGGCTCGGCTCGGCTCGTGCGAGTGGCTTGGAAGGGGAGAGCTCAGATGGGAAGAGCTCAGATGGGAGTGGCTCGGCTCGGCTCGTGCGAGTGGCTTGGCTCGGATTTCCGAGCTATTCGGCGCAGCTGCATTGAGGTCCACTTTCCCGGGGCTACGGTGGTCCGATCGGAGCGTGTGACCCCTCGTTTCGAAGCTAGTTCGAAGATTTACAACTTCTCTTTAGGAGTGGGATGAAGATTCACCCTCCTTCATGGTCAAAATAGCCCCGCAAGATGCTTGTCTTCATGAAGTTGATAAGTACTTTGGTCTTGGGGATTTTGGAAGAGGAGCTCCGCTCCTAGGGGCGGAGAAGATGTGCCAGGAAGACCCTTGTGCTTGGAAGACCCTTGGGTTAGGAAGACCCTTGGGGCGAAGAAGAGGCGCGAGTGGGTCGGATCGCTAGTCGCTCGGCTAGGAATACTGAGCGACGTGGAGCGATCTGAGCCACTGGATCTCAGCGCGGATCTCGAGGCTGGCACAGTTTCCAAGAAAACGCTATCTTGTCGTTTAGCGACGCTGGCAAGATCTGGGCCGTTGGATGATGGCACGAATCTCGAGATGGCTCAGTTCCCAAGAAAACGCTATCTTGTCGTTTAGCGTCGCTGGCAAGATCTGGGCCGTTTGATCGAGATCTTACGCGAAAGTTGAGGGGAAAGTGTGTTTTCCCCGTTTACCAGTTCGGGATGGCACTTGCTCGGCAGCCGACCGGACTCTTTGATGTTGGGGCTCGGATCGGGAGAGCTCGGCTCTGGAAGAGAGCTATTTGTGAGACGAGTGTGAGGAGGGACCCTATGAGAGAGTTGTGCTCCAAACTTGCTGAGAAGAGGTCCGCTTCGGGGGCGAGCGGAGGGAAGAGCTCGGCTCTGGAAGAGGGCTATTTGTGAGACAAGTGTAAGGAGGGACCCTATGAGAGAGTTGTGCTCCAAACTTGCTGAGAAGAGGTCCGCTTCGGGGGCGAGCGGAGGGAAGAGCTCGGCTCTGGAAGAGGGCCATATGTGAGACGAGTGTGAGGAGCAACTCTAGGGGAGAGCTGTAGCTCCGAACTCGCTGCTTGTGTGAGAGAATCAACGGTTGTGGGAGCAATTCCGAATGGCGAACCACTTCTAACCCGCTGAAGAGCAGGTTATTTGAAGCAGACTCGAGCCAAGTGTTGGACTCCGAACCATCGGTAGAGGTGTTCAACGGCTGTGGGAGCAGTTCCGAATGGCGAACCACTTCTAACCCGCTGAAGAGCAGGTTATTCGAAGCAGACTCGAGCCAAGTGTTGGACTCCGAACCATCGGTAGAGGTGTTCAACGGCTGTGGGAGCAGTTCCGAATGGCGAACCACTTCTAACCCGCTGAAGAGCAGGTTATTCGAAGCAGACTCGAGCCAAGTGTTGGACTCCGAACCATCGGTAGAGGTGTTCAACGGCTGTGGGAGCAGTTCCGAATGGCGAACCACTTCTAACCCGCTGAAGAGCAGGTTATTCGAAGCAGACTCGAGCCAAGTGTTGGACTCCGAACCATCGGTAGAGGTAGTCAACGGTTGTGGGAGCAATTCCGAATGGCGAACCCCTTCTAACCCGCTGAAGAGCAGGTTATTGGAAGAGGAGTCGAGCCAAGTGTTGGACTCCGAACCATCGGTAGAGGTTAGTAAGTTGCAGGAGCAGCCATGTAGAAGAGGCTGGACTCCGAACTCACCCTTCAGCGAGAGGTAGAGATGAAGCCAGAGCAACAATTTCAATGAAAAAAATGTAAAGTTTTATTGAAATAAACTAAGTGGCTGCTTCAATATGGCGAGCCCTTATTACATGCTATCGGCCGGATTACAAGCATCGGCCTTATTGAAAATAAGGGTCCTACTTCTACAATAAGGTGAAGACCTCTTGGGAAGAGCCGGGAGGTTCTGAGTCGTAAAGCTCGGCGGGCCCTTCAGTTCGTTCGTCGGCTCCTCAGGGGGGAAGCTCGGCCCCTTCTTTCTGGACGAACTTGGTCAGGTGCCCCCGCTGTATGAGTTCTTCGATCTCCTCCTTCAGAGCCCGACAATCTTCCGTGTCGTGGCCGTGGTCCCTGTGAAAGCGGCACCACTTATGCTTGTCCCTCTTCTTGCCAGGTGTATTCATTCTCGGGGGAGCGCGGAGGAGCCCTTCCTTGTCCACCTCCATAAGAACTTCTGATATATTGGCAACAAGGGGGGTGAACTTCTCAATCCGAGGAGTCGGGCGGTGCTGGCCACTGCCCTCCTTCTGAAGCTTCCTAGCCTCTTCTTCTTCGGTCAGCTTTCGTTTCGTCCCTGAGGTGGACCCTCCGAAGCTTGGAAGGTAGGCGGCCTCTTCGGCACGAATGTACTTGTCACACCTGAGAAGGAGGTCGGTAAAGTTCCGTGGAGGCTTCTTAGCAAGAGAGGAGCGGAGCCTGGAACTGAAGACGTTGGATTGGAAGGCGGCTGTTGCAACGGATTGGTCGAGGGAGGCTATGGACCTGACCTCCGCAGTGAACCTCTTCACATAGTCTCTCAACTTCTCTCCCTTCTCCTGGCAGAGCTGGAGTAATGAGAGGCTGGTCTTCTCTGTGTGTCTACTACTCATGAAGTGGGTGATGAAGAGGCTCTCGAATTGCTCGAAGGAGAAGATGGAAGAGGGAGCAAGGCGGGAGTACCATTCCCTAGCCGACCTCCTCAAGGTGGCTGGGAAGGTCTTGCAGAGTAAGGCGTCCGAAGCCTGGTGGATGAGCATGAGGGTCTTGAAGCTTTCGATGTGGTCCACGGGGTCTGACTCCCCCGAGTAAGTTTCGAACTTGGGGGGTTCGAAACCTCTTGGGATAGGAGCTTCCATGATGGTTCGGGAGAAAGGGGGTCTGCTCGGACGGATGGTTTTGCTGTTTGACCCCTCCCCCTCGTCCATCCGACCGATTCGCCTCTCCACCTCATGGAGACGGCGGTATAGGGCATCGTCCCTGCCGCGGTAGTCGAACGAGTCTCTGGACTCGTCTTCGTAGGAGGGAGAGCCGGGGCTACGACGATGGTCGTCCCGAGAGCGGCGAGGGCTAAGTTCATGCTGCCGGCGGTTAGGAGCTGGCGAAGGAGAGGCGGACCTACGGCGAGGACTGGGAACCTGTTGGGGCGAAGGAACCCTTTGGGCCTCATTGTTGTTGGGTCGGAGGTTAAGAGCCTGTTGTACCATTGCCTGGAGTTGTTGGAACTCGGCGCGAGTGATGGGCGCCTCATTGTTCCTCGACTGATGCCGACCGGTAGAAGAGTGGCGCCTCCTCCTGTAATGCCCGGGTGACTCTCTTCTTCCCCTTCGGACAGGAGACCTTCTATAATCTCGGTGGTGAGGGGACCGCTCACCCGGACGTTGTTGGCGGGAGGCTCCCTCTCGGGCCCGCTTCTCGTCCAGACGGTGGCGTAGGTCCTCTTCCTTCTTCTGATTTTGGGGATTGTGAGAGGCCATGGAACCCGTAGAGGTGTTGTGTATGGAGACGCGGTCCTGATTGAGCGGTTGCTTCATACGAGAGCCCCCCGCACCGGCATTCTGAGGACCGGTGGGAACCCTGGGGGGTTGCTGATTCTGAAGAGGAGGCTGATCTTGAAGAGGGTCCTCCACTTGAAGCGGGGGTTGTCCCTGCTGCGGAGCGGGTTGGATGGGGACTACCTCTTGCTGATCAGCGGGGTTGGGTCCACGGTTGGACCCCCTAGATCTGACCTTTCTGGGAGGCATGGCCGGAGAAGAGCCAGTCGACGAGGAAGGGGCGGAGGCTATTCGTTTGGTTTTCCCACAGACGGCGCCAATCTCTTACCGCTGATTTCGGTGTGGGGGTAAACAGATAGAATTTGTGGGTTCGTGGAAAAACCTGAATAGCAGATCCGAACCTGTTCGTCTGAGTTGGGCTGCTGACTCCCGCCGTGCACCTGTTCGTCTGAGTTGGGCTGCTGACTCCCGCCGTGCACCTGCAAGGAAAGTGCGAAACACCGGGGTTGATCCCGGCGACGCACCCTCCGACGCTCTTGTCAGTAACCAGAAGAGATTAAGAAAGAGCTTAAGCAGGTAAAAGAGTGATTAACCTGTAACAGTGGTTGGTGGGGGGTATTTATAGTCGCCGTTGGGATCAAATTAGGAATGTGATTCCTGTGATCTGATAAGGCATAAAATCCTCGTAATCAGATTAGGAATGTAATCCCTTAATTCCCGGTGAGAGGATAACTGCAAATCAGGCCTGTTGATTTGGTAAAATCAGTAACCCTGATTTTCCTCTTGCTGATCTGGGTTTGTCTGGGGTCGGGACCCGTACCCAGTTGGAGTGGATCCGTTCGCGGGTTATTGGATCTGTGAGAAGGAGACCCAGTACCCGCTTCGGACCCGCTGGTAGGTGAAATTACCGTTTTACCCCTGAGCTTTGAGATTCGCGTCCGATGTGAACGGTCCCGATTTAATCCTATTTTTAGCCATATCACTATTTAACAACAATTTAAGAAATTTCTCTAATATGAATGCAATTAATATATTTTTATTTAGGAGTATTGACAATAATTTTTATCTTTTCGTTTTTTTAAAATTCAAAAATTTTAGCCATAATTTCATAATTTAAGGGTTAACCTATATCAAAAGGGAAAGAAAAACTTTGAAAATAGTAACCACAGAGTTCGAATCGATAACCATAAATATAAAAGAAAGTAAGACCCTTCAATATTCCTATTTAATCTTGTCATTTTGGCAGTATTGTAATTAAAATTTTAACAAAGTTTTGAAATTCAAAGACCGATCAAAATAGTTGAATATAAATTACGATAAATTAGAGATATCTTTATAGAAAAGAAAAGGAATAAATAAGTGATGAATATGAACAAGATCTCTCGCAATATTATTCCTGCATAACATACATATATACGATAAGAGTTGGCAATTAAAATTTTTTAAATAATCATGCATAACATACAATTGGAATTTAGATTTTTAAAATTCAAAATATATGTGAAAAGTAGAGAAAGAAACGTTGTTTAACTTGAGAATTTCAAAAAACATTTTTTTGAAATTCTAATTTTGTTCGAGGAGCGATGGGATAATTGGGAGATCCCTAAAGATGAGCTGCCAAAGCGGAGGTGTACGTTGGGGGGAGTTTGTCGAGAGCGTCGGCGTGTCGGTTGAGAACTATAGCTATTGTTGATAGCTGAATTTGACGCAATCGGAAGATGCCGTCACGGTGGGTAGAGTGGTGGATTTGTCAGGTGAGATGGATGCATGCCGCCTTGAGATGCTAGCCATGGTTGTCACCAAGATGGACATTCGGGGGAAAGTGATGGGAGTCTCTAGGGTGAAGAGGAATGTTGGATGGAATTCAAATTTTAAATTTGGTTGATATTCGAATTACATCTGGTTAGGATATGTGAGAGAACATGAGCATATATTTTCATTTACAAGTATAGATAGGGAAATGACTGGTTTATGTTACAGAATTAGCTATGTAATTATTTTCCGTGTTTCATTTAAGGAACAGTTAAATGTATAATACTTGTAATATTTATTTCATTAATATTTTATTAATGAAGCGGTAACGATGTCAAATTTTTTCTCAAATATAAGAGTTTATAATATGTCTTGATACAAATATATACAATGAGACCTAAGTTGAGAGCTTTGTACTATCTTTCATATGTGTATATGTTTATATTTAAATAAAATAATCAATTCATAAATAATAAGTCATGCTGGACCAAATGAATATATATTAGGCCCACTTAAAATTTTTGATATTTGTAACCCTTGTAATTTATTCAAGTTGGAATCTATCTATTTGTCTCCCTTTGGTGCCTAGAAAATATCAAATGTTATTTTTCTTTGATGTTGGAATTTAGCATGTACTTTGACTTTTGGCTTTTTGTTTTCAAATTTGTCCAAATTGGACTGAACAAAGAAGGGGACATTGACTTGATCATGACTGATGAAGATATATAGTTTTCACTTTTCAGACTTTTAATATGTGGAAGTATTTTCGAAATAATGCACGTCTATTTCAAAATATAAGTTATTTAATTCCTAGAAAAATAACTAAGAAAATCACAAATACATTGCTTAGAGCATCCATAGTCGTTTGATATTTTCATTTAATCCATATTATAGCTTTTTTAACTTTGCAGTCATTTACTATTTATTTATATTTTGACAAAATCGCTACAAAACAATGTTATATATGAGAACAAATATGAGAATATGTATATTATAGCGGACGAATCTTAAAATTCCGTCCGAAATTAAAAAAAATATATTTTTTTATTTTATCAGACGGATCTTTAAGTTCCGTCACAAATAAAAAAAAAAAAAAAATTTTATAGAGTTCCGTCCCAACTAATATTTTTTATTTTTTTTAACTATTGGCCTTAGATAGATCACTGAGATTCGTTCAAACCTTTTTTCTTTTTTTTATTATTAAAATTATTAAAATATTCGAATTAATTATTAAAATTGCCATTTTTTACGGGACGAAACTTAGAGTTCCGTTCGATTTTTTTTTTTTTTTTGGCTATATTATAGCCACTGCAGCATACGTCCAATTGCTATAGGTATAATATACATTTTGCTATTTTTTAGCAATCACGACTGTGGATGCTCTTAGAGGGTTGCAAGTTAATTAAAACGCTAATTCATTTGAAAATGCACGTACGTCACGATATCTATATAATAAAACACAAGGCAATTCAAAAAAAAGCTATCAAGTGGCTCTCCTTCAATTGGAAGAAAATCAACGGTCCAAATTTATACTCATAAAAGATATTTTTCTGTCCGTTATTGTAGCTACAGTCCCTATTACTGTAGCTACAGTAGCCACATTCAGATTTATACTTTGTGTTGTAAAAAGTAGTTGATATTTGTTTGAGTTTTGAAATTAATTAACCTTTAATTTCTACTTTTAATTAATTAAGAAAAGACTAATTAAAATCACTCTAATCTTAATTAAGAAAAGATTTAGTCTTTTCTTCATTAATTAAAATTTAGGGATTAAAAGTTAATTAGTTTCAGTCTAATTAAGTTTAATTAACTCATTTAAAACAGTATGGATTAAGCTTAAATAAAATTAATTAATCCCTAATTTTAGATTAATTTAATGTAAAACAAAAAATAAAAGGTGTTTTAAATTATTTTTGCTACATTATTACTAAAAGCGAAACAAAGCTAACATTTAATTATTGCTACAGTAAACCTATATTCAACAAAAGCTACTTTTAAGAAATCAAATTCAAGGAATTGCTTTCGCTACAATGCTTTTCCCTCTTTTTATTTTTTTTACAACCAACCATACAACCCCTAACTATTTTAGTATGTAATTATTTTGCGACATTCTAATTATTTTTTATAACTTATCGTATAGTCACTAACCAGATGGTGTTGCATATAAATGTTGACCTATGTAATATGTTAATCAAATAGGATTGCATCTATTTTACTGTTTACAGTATTTTTTCATATATTACATCGTTCAGAAGACGCGCCGTAGAAACGTGTCCACGAATGAACCTGGTCTTACTATAAAACATATATACTTCGATTTTAAGATATATATATATATATATATATATATATATATATATATATATATATATATATATATATAAACTACTCATCCACAATGGTGTTTCTCATATTTGAGAAAATGGCACAATTATAAGTAGAAAATAGCCGTAATCTCTGCAGTGGTCGTTGGCTAAAAAATTCTCAAAAAATAACAAGATGAAACAAGTTGTATCGTCTAGTAAAGAAATATATTTAAAAAGGTTAAGTTAATAATTTTTAAGTTAATTAACTATTGATTAGATATTAAAATAGTTAAATTAAATAAATTAAATATTAAAATATATACTAATACCTAATTAATACACTAATCTACACCTAATTAATACACTAAGCTCAGAAATGTGCTGGACAGGACATGTCCGTCCAAGCCATTTCTGGCTTCAAACGGGACAACACGTCTCGTTTGACGATTTTTTCGATTTTTTTTTATTCAGACGGTACAACATATACATCCTGATGATTTTTAAAAAAAAAAACAAAGGAACGGAAACAACATGTTCCGTCCCTTATAATTTGAAAATCGTCAGTTCGCTTCTCAAATATAAGAAGGGAATGTAGCGATTTTGCCTAAATATGGCAAAATAGCAAACGACTGCAGACCATCGTTTCTTAAAATGTAGAAATTTGACAAATATAGCAAATGACTGTGAATTACAGGTGTTCTTCTCTGATACTTGCGAATATTTCTCTGATACTTGCGAATATTTTAAGAAACGACTCATATATATATAATTAAACTACTTACAGGTGTTCTTCTCTGATATTTGCGAATATTTTAAGAAACGACTCATTAACTTGAACGTACATACACAAAAAGATAAATATGGTTATATGGGAAGCAAGAGCCATGTGATTATTGTTGGGTTTAATTCACCTCCCCTAATTAATTATTCATACTTAACAAATCTCTAATCTCTAATATTATAATGGGAGAAGGGCTTAGTATCATTTGTCATTGTGTCATTTTGTCAACACGTGTAGCGCACGTGTCGGTATTTTTTTGTCCTTTTCATTCCCCTTCCGATTTTCCCTACGTGCAACGCACGTGTATAATACTAGATTTTTTTTATTCTTTTCATTTCTCACTTCCCATTTTCTCCACGTGCAACGCACGTGTATAATACTAGTTAAATATTAACTACTGCACATTACCTTGGTTTCTGAGCTGTTAGTTTCTTGTTTGCAGAGCTTCAAACATACATCCCACATTCCTATACACTTGTCACTATATACCCAATTGTTCACATTATGCTTATAATAATATTTAATAACATGTGGGCATCACTAAAGACCTATGGCAGTATATTAATTTCATCATTAGAAAAGTCAGAAGCATCACATGAAAATAGCTGATGTTGATAGAACCAACCAAATGCATACTTGTATACCCAATTGTTATTATAAGAAAATGGTGGATATTTGAGTCTCATTTGGTTCCTTCTTTAATATATATATATATATATATATATATATATATATATATATATATATATATATACACACACACACATAAATAAAAGATGAAAAAGCCATCCAAATTCATATATATATATATATATATATATACACACACACACATAAATAAAAGATGAAAAAGCCATCCAAATTCATTTTTGCAGCCTACATACAATAACAATGCCATGGTCATTTATTATAGCTTGTGAATTGTGAATTTGAGACAGAATCACTATTGTATTATACAAATCTTCAAAAAAAATTATGAAATATATATATATATATATATATATATATATATATATATATATATATATATATATATATATATATATATGGGTAAAAGGGATATGAGCAACTTGCTCATTTAGTAAATGAGCAATTGATTATGTGGCATGCATGTGATACATTGGACAACTAACCCTTTTAAAGATTTTCCAATCACATGTATGCCACATAATCAATTGCTTATTTACTAAATGAGCAAGTAGCTCATACCCCTTTTTCCCTATATATATATATATATATATTACAAATGTATGTGTTACATGATGCAACAAACTGGCTCATTTCGCTTGATTTGTGTACGCAAAAACTTTTTTTGTCCGCCCGGCCGGCCCCTTTATTAAGTTGGGGATTAACAATTACTTAACAAAGAATACATGTTTACATTTGATTTGCACACTACATATAGAGAGAAAGTTATGGGGGGTTCATTTTGTGTAAATTGTTAGGTCAACCTGCATTAATTAATGTATGCATAATCCATGAGTAGTCCTCTTAAGGCATTCTTCTTGAAGAATTTCTTGAGCCTGTCACACCAACCTGTTTCAATAAAAATATTGAGAATTAAACAAACAGGATTAGGTAGAATTAGGTTAATTTAATTAGTCATCTCTTTGACCTAGGAGTTAGGCTAGCTAATGTATTAGTGCAATATATTGCCACATGCACCTTCCAATTATTTAACCACAGACACAGTATGTAAATGAAAATTTGAAAAAAAAAAAAAAAAACATGCTAGCTAACACCAAATTAATTCATATGCAATGATTGCATCTCAAATTGTTGCATTTGGTGCATATATACCAAATCAACCTACTTGTTTTATTTATTTGATTAATTAGCCTGAAATTACGGCACTGGAAAAAATATTATTATTCTATTCACACATGATGCGTAGGTGGTCATATAGACACTTAGAAATACAGCATGGGCCTGTATATGCTTTTGAATGTGCATCTCAATGCAACTCATGCATGATGTCTCTGAAGAGATGATGAAGAGGGCACAACCATTTAAGAAGAAGTTCATGCACCAAATTATGCAGCATATTCATAAGAAGAAAAAAAAATGCTATAGGTATTGATAAGTTTTGGCTTCAGGAGCATCATCAGATATGAAACAGTTTTTGGGTTTCTTTTGTATATTTTTTTCGGGCTTCTGGCCTTGACGGTTATTCGCAAAAAGCACAACTATATGGTCGAGATGCATTATGCATAACAATTATGTAAACATTCCAGATTGAGTTCGAGGAATCCACTGTCATACTTGAAAAAAAAAAGAGGGAACCAAATAAAAATACTTGACCTCATCTCATGCTCTCTCTATATTATATTAGATTATTTGAGGCAAATCAACCTCAAATAGTATGATGTAATTATGTTCTGAGAGTCTGAGTGCAAGTCTTCTTTGCATGTGCATATTGATGAGATGAGGTATAAACTCACTAACAAACTAGACATAACTGAGCCCACATGCCATTTAGGGCCCTTAATGCAGGAGCAGAAATAGCAGTGGTGCAGAAATGGCATCATTGTTGTAGACTTGGTATTTAAGGAGATGCATGCAGGCCCACATAATAAGAAGGAATCAACATTGAGTTCCTTACTAAAGATTTGATGCTGATACATGAATTAATTATGATGATTGATGAGGGATCCTGAAATTTGATGATATGGAGCAGAAAAAGTTAAGAGGTTTGGGAAGTTGTAAGTGGGGTTCCATCCTCCATGTGTATTAGATCCCAGATTGGAAGGAAGATGAAAGGGACTTTGCATACAAAAAAGACATTAAAAGAGAAAGCAAGCATACCTTTAAAGCTCACCCAAATTCCACTTTGCTTTTAATCAACATAGTAGATGTTGAAGGCAACACAATCTTAGAACAAATTTTCTTATTGGAATAGAAAAGTATTTGATACAATGGTCACTGTGGATCCTAAGTGCTATCCACGCTTCGGTTGAAGGTACCATAAACTAATCTAGACATTAGGCCTAGACTTTCATCCGAGAGAACACTAATTCAACATAGATTGAAAATTGATGACAACTATTATGAAAATATGAGATAGATTGGACTTACAGCGACCAAAATGATAAAGGGGTAAGTGCATGCTCACGCAATGTTCAAATTCAAAAGCAAGAAGTCGCTGAGTAATTACTAACAATATAAAGGAAGAAGTCGCTGAGTAATTACTAACAATATAAAGGAAGAAGTCGCTGAATAATTACTACAATATTGAAAAGCGTCCACAGAAGGCAAAATGGAGAGCACTTATAGCTAGGAACCAAAAATTGGGTTAAAAGTGAAACCTGAAGCAAAAGCAATTACCCAATTCAACTAGAGCTTGATTTCCAATCATCCCCGATTCAATCAAGCATAAATATGTAGGCAGAACAGAGAACATAGGAGGTGAATTCATGATGTATATCTTTCAAAACTAAGCAGGGATATTAAACAAACAAAAACAAACAAGATACGAAACAATATATCAACATAAGAAGTGTCACACTTTATACTACAACACGACATGATACAACTTCCGCATACAAGTGCTTGTAATCTATGTTTCACAGGTAAAAAGTCATAGATAGATTTATAACAACACTTTATCAACACAGAACTAACCAGATATAACCATTAGGAAATGAAATGAATAAAGAAGCAACTGAAGCAAAAGTAGCGAAGCAAAAGTAGCATGTTCTGTCATCGAAACAAAAGTAATCAGAGACCACAAGAAATGAAATGAAGTGCGACATACATCCAAAACCATTTCAATAGTTTACTGACAAGTTAAAAATGCAGAAGGTTCAGTTCACAACCATAGCAGAAAGGAAGCCTTCCAGCAAGTAACTTGATCTGTACAAAAACCTAGGCATTGTTGCCAGGAGAACTGACTCAGAGCCAAAAAAAACAACGCTCCTAATGAAAACATCGGAACCACAAGGTTCATTCAAATTCGAAGGCAAAGGTATTAAAAGTTTTTACACTATAAATAAGAAAAAAGCATCTGGTGAGAATTGTGGGAATTCAACAAAAGCACCCCCGGTATGGAGCATTGATCTTTGATTTTTGTGACAGAGATATTAACCACGGACTGATTCAGGATTTGCTGGTCCATTACTGCTCTCATTAGAACTATATCCAGTAACTGGCATTGACCTCTGAGCAAAATCGAGCAGAATCTTCCTCTGGCTCTCACTAGTATGAGGCAAACTTGCCCTTAATAAATCCACTGGCATCTCACTACTTATAGCAATCCCCACATCTGATCCAACCATAGGAACCAAAGAAGCAATTATACCCTCAAATTTATTAATGCAATACTTTGTTAGCAACCCGAAGAAGGCATTAAACGATTCCTGCCACAATTCCCTGTTCTGAATGCTAAAGTTGGATGCAACATTCTGGTCGGTTAGAAGATCGGTTGCTCTATCAAGAACTGTTTTCACGAGATTAGAAGCACAGTCACCAGCTGGGCTCCCGAGTGGCCGAAGGGGCGGCTGCTCCGATGAGCAAACAACAGCAGCAAGGCAGAGGCCAAGTGCAACCAAATCCATTCCCCGGACGATCGAGGAAACAGCAACTGAGAGATCTGCAGTCGTTCTGGATGCCATTGGATCCGATGGCATCTCACCAAAGAGAAACCTCAGGTGGCGAAACACAGCCATGCATGCAATTCGAGCCAACTCGTCCCCAGGGTAAAGAAGCATAAGGTAGCGAGTGAGAAGCTTCCGTCCTTTAGAGAGAGAAGCGATGCGAAGGAACACAAGATCATCTTTCAGTGATACACCATGACCAAGTGGGTCAACTAGCTCGAGTGATGAAGCCAGCTCTTCTAAAAGCCCCTGGCGACGCTTCTTCAGTTGGGCCCCACCATCTGGCGGTTGCCCAAAATTTAACAATCGATTGATGTCATCGACATCGAGCAGAAGACAGAGACCATCCTCGATGGTAATCCTCGCAGCAAGCATCGGCTCCTGGTCAAGAGTCTTGACAGCTGCTTTTGGGTTGGGAGTTTCACTATCGCTTGAATTTGTCGGAGGGTCTACTTCAAGAAGAGGGCGGGGGCGACGGATGGAAGAGAAGGGGATCCGACCCAGTGCATCAACCTGGAGGTAAGCATGCGGCTCAGAGCTGGCCTTGGCACGAGAAGGCAAGTCCCTGAGAGAAGTCGGGCAGAAATGTTGCCTCGGTCTTGTGTTTAAGATTGAAAATTTCTTCGCGAGACAGGCTTGGTGATAATAGTCCTCAGTATAAGGGTCGCCGCATTGGGTTGCAACATGCTGAATTCTCAAGATATTCTCAAGCTCCTCTGTAGACATGTACTTCGATCGAAACTGACTCCCCCTATGTAACTGTCTCATCCTAGGGTCTCTCAATTCAAGTTGATACGGTTGAGACCCATACCCGTATGATTGACGCTGCATATTCGGGAAATGAGGTAGACTAGGCTGCATTTGTTGCAATCTATGGTGGTGCATCAACACATCAGGGTTGTGATGTAACCCAGGAGGCGGGCCAGCTTGGTTTGGCCAGTTATTTGGATGTGGAAGACGGCTATTTGCAAACTGACCCACACTTCCACCCGCAAACTGCTGCCCATGAGGTGGCCCAGGCATGAAATGAGTTGGAGGAGAAAAAGGGGGAAGGTTCCTATTAGAGAACAGAAGTGGGAGTTCAGATTGAGGGTAGGAAGAGGAGGATCTGGGAACATTGACAGGTTCAGTGGGGAGGTTTTGATGCGGATATGGGTGTGGCTGTTGAGGGTACGAGGATGTTCGGTGCAACGGTTTTGATTCCGGTGGAAACGGGTATGGCTGGGATGACCACCGCTTGTCATGGGCATTTTCTGCATCTAAAATCTGCTGATCAATCCAACTCGGGAAGCCTGGATCTGGTGTCCAATCAGCAGTGAGAGAATCTAGAAGAGATAAAGCCACAAAAGTTCAATCAGGGTCAAAAAATAATTTAGATAAATAAATTTAGAAGTTCTTGTCTGTTTCAAAAGCACAAAAGTAACAGAATCCCCCTCAAAAGAAAAAATATAAATAAACAGTGCTTCATACAAAGCAGCGACTACTACAGCATAAACTACCCAGCTACTTGTAAGCTTGTCAAGTAGTCGTAGGAAACTATCAAGAGGAAAACAGCATTTACTCAGTCAGTTAGGTACACTTCTTGAAATTTTGTTTGCTTCTCTGTTCTACACCCTTTAATTATAAATCAGAAGTAGTCACCACAGAGAAAAGACAAAAAAAATCAGGTTAGGTATGCTCCATACCTAACAGAAAGTCCATCTTTAGTACAGAACTTATAATGGATCAGATATGTCTGGAACTCATACCAATTAGACTCCTAAACTGCATAAATTCAACCACTATGTATTTATTTTTTTATCCAATGCAAAATACGAAGTTCATGAGACAATAAAGAACATTTATGATAGTTTTTACAATTCGGTAAAAGGTCATTGTAGTTTTCTGCAATTCAGAAATCAAACTTAATCTCGAGAGAATGAAGAGATAGGTTGTTTTTTCTTTCCTTTCTTTCTGATGTTCATTATAATTGTGTTATCGTTATCATTATACTACCACTGCTACTACATCAAAATTTCAGTTGGAATTACTTGTCATCTGAGATGAATAGTTCCAAGTGAAACACAAACAAAAAAGACATCGGTATAATATCTCGAAGAGGAAAGGAACCTCATACTATTAGGGCTGAGCAAAAAATGGGTCAACCGATCGACCGACCAAAACCGACCCGAAATTAATGGTCTGAGTCGGTTTAAATCATTCAGGTTGGGTACGGGTTTAAATGCAAGTGAAATTTCGGTCCCAAAACCGACTGTTAAACCGCCGGATAAGATTCTTCAGTAAATTACATCCAACAGTCTAAAGAAGGTAAAATATCTCAGAAAACCCTAATTCTATTCACTTACTTGCAGGCGCTGCTCCTTTCATTCCCAATCATCTCTTCTCCTTCCCCTTCTTTGTTTCTCTCTAAAAGCCAAAACCCAATTGCTCATCTCCTATTTGCATAACCTTTTCCAATGGTTCTTTCTTTCTCTTTATCCCATTGGATCTCAATTATTTCTTAGATGACTGAAGTTATTTTGATTATATTTCCTCGTTCACTTCAATTAAATAAGCATTAAAAGTTGTGTTTATGTTATGATTGCCGGATTTTTGTTCAAAAGCTGGCTTTGGTTGCAAGATTTCCATTGTTTACTTTTTCCTTTACCATCCGTCGGCCACCGACCAAACCAAACTGTAGTTCGTATTCTAAAAGTTGCTAGGCGGTAGTCGGACGGTCGATGGGGGCCTAGCGCCTAGACCTTGTAAGTGGAGCCTAGGCGGCTAGGCGCTAGGCATTATTTATTTATTTATTTATTTAATTTTATTTTTGCCCCAATTTATCTTTTGGTTTGTTTTGTTGTTCCATCATGCATTATCATGCTCTTTATTGTTCCTCATTCTTACTCTTGATTTTTCTCCTTGCTATTGCAAGATGAGCCTTGCTTTAGATAATCTAAAAGACACAATTGCATCAAGGTGTTGGTTTTGATAACAGATTTGGGTAGAAAAATAATTTGTCAGGATATGGTATTGCTTCCATCAGAATTTTTAATGTCTTAATTAGATGTATCAAGAAAATAAACTATTATACTAGTTCGAGTCTATCTCTTTTGAAATATGGATTGACTTATTTTTTCATAATCAAAAGCATCAATAGGTTTGATATCTTGGAGGTAAACAGTGCTGTACTAGTGGTTTTCAGTGAATTCCAACTTACAATTTGTAATTGTTGCCGCTGAATCTGGTGTAGGGGGCAATAAATAGAATTTGTGGATTCGCGAGAACTTGAACGGGCTGAATCTGACATCGTCCGCTGCTGGTAGATTGACTCCTTGGCATTGTCGCTGACCTGCACGAAGTACGAAACATCGAGATGGATCCCGGCGACGCACCCTCCGATGCTCTTGTCAATACTCCATAAAAGAATATCAAAATAACTTTAGGTAGGCAAAGAGTGATCACCTTGTAATGGTAGGCAGTAGGAGGGTACTTATAGTCGTCGTGGCGATCTGCTTCGGGATAAGGACGAATCCCTACTTCCCGATGTGACTAGATAGAAGTGATTAAAACCACCTCCAGCAGATAAGGACGAGCCGGGATTTTCTCATATCCTGTTGAACTGGTCCTTAACGGGTTAAGACCCGCTCTCGGTTGAACAGATCCGTTCACGGGTTATTGGGCCCAAGAAATGAGATCTGGTTCCCATTTCGAACCCGTCTATAGGTGAAATTACCATTTTGTCCCTGCGAACTTTAAGATTCGTGGCCAATTTGAACGGTTCCGATTTAATCCCATTTTTAGCCATATCACGAGCTCCCCTCCCAAAGACTATGCTGGGGTGTAGTTTTGTTGTTTCAATGGCGTATAAGACTTTATCGGAGTTCTTAAAGGGGGTTCGAATCTTGTTGAAGGGGTAACAATGTTTTCCTGAGCTGGTAGCACGCCCAAGTTTGTCCTTTGGGTCTTTTGAATTTTTGGTGATTTTTCTCGATTTTTACATTATTTTTCGACTCATTTATTCAATTTTGCAAATCGATGATTAGCTTTTGAGGTGCATTAATTAATTATTCTAACTAATAATTATTTATCCAGGGGCTCAAAAATATTTTCCCGAATATATAATTATTTTTTAGAATTTTTTAAATTATTTTTCCTGAATTTTTAATCTTTTTTTTGGCAATTTTTAAATAAATAATCCGAATTAATAAATAAAAAAAAGAATTAATCACCCTATTTATGACGTGGCACGATCTGAGGCGTCCATCAGTCGTCGACGTGAAGATCTGTATGATCAGGCAGCGGATCTGTACTTGGCGACGTGGCGGAATCTAGGACGTTGTCAGGTTGTGGCGCGAATCCGGGGGTGATCTGATGGTGCTTGTGGCTCGGCAGCATTTTCCTCATATGAGCAGCTTTGTGCCTCAGTGGCTTGGATTGAGGTTCCGAGCGATGTGGCACAATCTAGGCCATCCATTTGCCATTGGCGCGAATATTTGGACGATCAGACGGTAGATCAGCGCTTGGGACCTCTTCCGCTACTGGTAGATTGACTCCTTGGCATTGTCGCTGACCTGCACGAAGTACGAAACACCGAGATGGATCCCGGCGACGCACCCTCCGACGCTCTTGTCAATACTCCGTAAAAGAATATCAAAAGAACTTTAGGTAGGCAAAGAGTGATCACCTTGTAACGGTAGGCGGTAGAAGGGTACTTATAGTCGTCGTGGGGATCTGCTTCGGGATAAGGACAAATCCCTACTTCCCGATGTGACTGGATAGAAGTGATTAAAACCACCTCCAGCAGATAAGGACGAGCCGGGATTTTCTCATATCCTGTTGAACTGGTCCTTAACGGGTTAAGACCCGCTCTTGGTTGAACAGATCCGTTCACGGGTTATTGGGCCCAAAAAATGAGATCTGGTTCCCATTTCGAACCCGTCTGTAGGTGAAATTACCGTTGTCCCTGCGAACTTTAAGATTCGTGGCCAATTTGAACGGTTCCGATTTAATCCCATTTTTAGCCATATCACGAGCCCCCCTCCCAAAGACTATGTTGGGGTATAGTTTTGTTGTTTCAATGGCGTATAAGACTTTATCGGAGTTCTTAAAGGGGGTTCGAATCTTGTTGAAGGGGTAACAATGTTTTCCTGAGCTGGTAGCACGCCCAAGTTTGTCCTTTGGGTCTTTTGAATTTTTGGTGATTTTTCTCGATTTTTACATTATTTTTCGACTCATTTATTCAATTTTGCAAATCGATGATTAGCTTTTGAGGTGCATTAATTAATTATTCTAACTAATAATTATTTATCCAGGGGCTCAAAAATATTTTCCCGAATATATAATTATTTTTTAGAATTTTTTTAATTATTTTTCCTGAATTTTTAATCTTTTTTTTTGGCAATTTTTAAATAAATAATCCGAATTAATAAATAAAAAAAAGAATTAATCACCCTATTTATGACGTGGCACGATCTGAGGCGTCCATCAGTCGTCGACGTGAAGATCTGTATGATCAGGCAGCGGATCTGTACTTGGCGACGTGGCGGAATCTAGGACGTTGTCAGGTTGTGGCGCGAATCCGGGGGTGATCTGATGGTGCTTGTGGCTCGGCAGCATTTTCCTCATATGAGCAGCTCTGTGCCTCAGTGGCTTGGATTGAGGTTCCGAGCGATGTGGCACAATCTAGGCCATCCATTTGCCATCGGCGCGAATATTTGGACGATCAGACGGTAGATCAGCGCTTGGGACCTCTTCCGCTACTGGTAGATTGACTCCTTGGCATTGTCGCTGACCTGCACGAAGTACGAAACACCGAGAAGGATCCCGGCGACGCACCCTCCGACGCTCTTGTCAATACTCCGTAAAAGAATATCAAAAGAACTTTAGGTAGGCAAAGAGTGATCACCTTGTAACGGTAGGCGGTAGAAGGGTACTTATAGTCGTCGTGGGGATCTGCTTCGGGATAAGGACGAATCCCTACTTCCCGATGTGACTGGATAGAAGTGATTAAAACCACCTCCAGTAGATAAGGACGAGCCAGGTTTTTCTCATATCCTGTTGAACTGGTCCTTAACGGGTCAAGACCCGCTCTCGGTTGAACAGATCCGTTCACGGGTTATTGGGCCCAAGAAAGGAGATCCGGTTCCCATTTCGAACCCGTCTGTAGGTAAAATTACCGTTTTGTCCCTGTGAACTTTAAGATTCGTGCCCAATTTGAACGGTTCCGATTTAATCCCATTTTTAGCCATATCACGAGCCCCCCTCCCAAAGACTGTGCTACAGTCTTTGGGGTGTAGTTTTGTTGTTTCAATGGCGTATAAGACTTTGTCGGAGTTCTTAAAGGGGGTTCGAATCTTGTTGAAGGGGTAACAATGTTTTCCTGAGCTGGTAGCACGCCCAAGTTTGCTCTTTGGGTCTTTTGGATTTTTGGTGATTTTTCTCGATTTTTACATTATTTTTAGACTCATTTATTCAATTTTGCAAATCGATGATTAGCTTTTCGGGTGCATTAATTAATTATTCTAACTAATAATTATTTATCCAGGGGCTCAAAAATATTTTCCCGAATATATAATTATTTTTTAGAATTTTTTAATTATTTTTCCTGAATTTTTAATCATTTTTTTGGCAATTTTTAAATAAATAATCCGAATTAATAAATAAAAAAAGAATTAATCACCCTATTTATGACGTGGCACGATCTGAGGCGTCCATCAGTCGTCGACGCAAAGATCTGTATGATCAGACGGCGGATCTGTACTTGGCGACGTGGCGGAATCTAGGACGTTGATCAGGTCGTGGCGCGAATCCGAGGGTGATCTGATGGTGCTTGTGGCTCGGCAGCATTTTCCTCATATGAGCAGCTCTGTGCCTCAGTGGCTTGGATTGAGGTTCCGAGCGACGTGGCACAATCTAGGCCATCCATTTGCCATTGGCGCGAATATTTGGACGATCAGACGGTAAATCAGCGCTTGGCGACGTGGCTGAATCTGGGATGTTGATCAGGTTGTGGGGCAAATTTTGAGATGATCTGACGGCTCGTGTGGCTCGGAAGCATTTTTCCCATATGAGCAGCTCGGTGCCTCGATCGCTCGGATTGGGGTTCCGAGCGACGTGGCGCAATCTAGGCCGTCCATCTGCCATTGGCGCGAATATCTGGACGATCAGACGGTAGATAAGCGCTTGGCGACGTGGCTGAATCTGGGACGTTGATCAGGTTGTGGCGCAAATTTTGAGATAATCTGACGGCTCGTGTGGCTCGGAAGCATTTTATCCACATGAGCAGCTCGGTGCTTCGGTCGCTCGGAGCGGGGTTCTGAGCAATGTGGCGCAATCTGAGTCGTCTGATCGAAATCAGGCACGAATCATGAGAAGAATGTCGTTTTCCTCCAATACGCAGCTCGGTGCCTCAGTTGCTCGGATTTGGGTTCCGAGCGACGTGGCACAATCTGAACCGTCTGATGAAGATCAAGCGCGAATCACGATGCAAGAGGCGTTTAGGATTCTGGTGGGCCTCTGTGGGGGCCCAAAGCATCTGAAAGCCCACCCGAATCCCCCTTTGTACTATAAGTTTTCACCGTTCCCCCTATTTCTTCATTTCTCGTTTTCACTTTCACTCTCAATTACTTTTGCTCTCGAGTGGCGCTGCTAGCGTTCGTGGCCAGGCGGTTATCTCTCCGATGAACTATTCCGACCGTAGACGTCACATCAAGGTAATTAATTGTCTTAACTTTATCTAGAGATGTCTATAGTGTCATTGGGGAGTGAGACCTCCACCTCGGACCGAGAGAGCGACCGACCCTTAGTGGTCCCCCTGGTAGTGGGCAAGGGAAAGTAGCGAGGTCGGCCATCGTTGAGACCATCGTGGAGAATGTGAAGGGGGCTGGTGCCTTTGGTCGGCTACCGTCCACATTATCGAACCTCGGGAAGGTTAGGAATTACTCCGGAGACCTTCTGTCGAAGGTGGTACATGAGAGGTCTGCCGCCTACGAGGAGAATCGTCCGAGGGATCCTTCCGAGGTAGACAAAATCCCCTCGATTCTAACCGAGGTGGATCTTCATCGTATCAGGAAGGGGTTCCGGATCTCGAGGGAGTACGCCTTACTCCTCCCTGGTCCGGGCTTCCGAGCGTGCACGGAGACGTCGCCCGACACTTGCGTCTTCCCATACGATGCACTCAACGCCGGCCTTCGGCTGCCTCTGCCACCGTTCGTAGTCGAAGTGCTACAATGGTACGGCTTGAGCCCAGTGCAGTTCATGCCAAACATGTGGCGGCACGTCATCGTCTTCATCCTCCAAAGTCAGGCCATAGGCGTCCAACCTCATCTCGTCATACTCCGCACCCTCTAACGGATCTGCCGTATGAGTAAGATGGAGTACCAGTACAATCTGTCTCCGAGGAAGGGGGTCAAGTTGATTGAGAATCCGGACTCCATCAAGCATTGGAAGGAGAAGTATTTCTTGATCCGAGGTCCCGAGCCGTGGAGCTATCCGACGAGTTGGAAGGAGGATGTCCCGAAGTGGGCGAAGGCCGAGCCAGTGTTGACTAAAGAGGAAGAGGAGGTCGTGTCGAAGATCCTCGGTCTTCCAACCCTGGGTTGGAAAGATATCACCGAGGGGGTCCTCTTCGGTGGGGATCTCAGTCCGATCGACTCCAGTACGCTCCGACTAATTTCGTTACTCTTTTTCTTTGTATATACCGTTCTCCCTTTGTTTTTTTTGCTAACTCTCTTTTTCGGTTGTCTTTCAGAAGCCCCCGGTATGGACTTCAAAGCACTGATGGCGAAGCGGAGCGCGGTCGCCGCAAAGGGACCGGACAACAAGAAGAGAAAGAGGACGACGACGGAACCCGCGTCCGGCCAAACAGCCCCAGCACCCTCGGCTCCAACGATCGTTGTAGACCTGGTCTCCGACTCCCCTTTGGCTCCCCAAGCGGCACTTCCCTCGGCCACGACTGCCGAGCCTTGCGGCGGGAAGTTCTCTATCGGAGCCGCACTAGCACTCATGGTGCCACCCCTCACCGCCGAAGCCGAGGCCATTCTGACTGAATAGCACAAGAAGCTCTTCGTCCCCGACTGGAGGGTGATGAAGCTGGACGGTTTCCTCGGCGATGCGGCGATGCAGGTCGTGCGCCACCTGCCGACCCCTAAGGACCGAGCAGCACTGAAGGCGGGTATTGTGGGCGATGACGCGCTGGAGATCGCCCGAGCCACGATGTCGGTAAGTGTTCTCACTATGCTCTTCGGAACTTCGAAGTTTGTGTTTTTGATTCTCACATCCTCTTTCTCTTCGGCTTTCAGATCACCTATTACTTCAGCCACATGCTCGAACAGTTCGCTAAGCAAGAGAACTGAAGGCGACGAGCGACAGGGACCGGGCGGAGCAAGCTAAGGCAGAGCAACAGCTCTCAGCGTCCCAAGCTGCCGAGATCGCCGTCCTAGAGGCGGCCTTGGCCAAGGCGCACGAGCGCATCACGGCCGAAGTGGTGAGGGCTGATGAGTTGGAGAGGGGGAAGACCCGAGCCGAGGTGGAGATGGAGAAGGCCTTATAGGCCTCGGAGGAGGCGCTGAAGGAAAGGGACGTTGCGGTGGCCAAAGCGACGGCGGCCATCCAAGCCGAGGCGGAGGCCCACATGCTGACCAACATGGAGGTGACCAACATGGAGGAGTCCTATGCCCGGACCCTTAAGCATGTCGCGGCTCGTATCCCCGACTTTGACAACTCGGGGTATCACCTCTACGACCCGGTTTGAGGCGAGTAGTTTATACCCTTAGTAGAGGTCGAGCTCGAAGGAGGGGAGGAAGAAGCCGAAGAGGTTGTGCACGAGGTGGCGAATCTGGAGGGGGCGCTTCTGACGGCTCCGTCGAGAGGGTTCCCCTACGGCCACTTGGGGCCCAATGGACTGCTGAACTGATTGAGGAACTGGCTGTTCGAGCTACAGAGCCGGTTGGATGGGCGGAGGAAAACCCTCCGGTGGAGGAGGAAGAGTGGAGGTTGTTCTACGGTTGGAGGTTGCGGACTTCCTCTTGGGAGGCATAACTAAGAGTAGCTTTGGTTGAAGAAAGAGGGTCGGATTGCTATTCGAGGTTTCCCACAGACGGCGCCAATATGTTGCCGTTGAATCTGGTGTGGGGGCAATAGATAGAATTTGTGGATTCGCGAGAACTCGAACGGGCTGAATCTGACCTCTTCCGCTGCTGGTAGGTTGACTCCTTGGCACTGTCTCTAACCTGCACGAAGTATGAAACACTGGGATGGATCCCGGCGACGCACCCTCCGATGCTCTTGTCAATACTCCATAAAAGAATATCAAAAGAACTTTAGGTAGGTAAAGAGTGATCACCTTGTAACGGTAGGAGGTAGGAGGGTACTTATAGTAGACGTGGGGATTTGCTTCAGGATAAAAACGAATCCCTACTTCCCGGTGTAACTGGATAGAAGTGGTTAAAACCACCTCCAGTAGATAAGGACGAGCCAGGATTTCCTCATATCCTGTTGAACTAGTCCTTAACGGGTTAAGACCCGCTCTCGGTTGAACAGATCCGTTCACGGGTTATTGGGCCCAAGAAAGGAGACCCGATTCCCATTTCGGACTCGTCTGTAGGTGAAATTACTGTTTTGTCCCTTCGAACTTTAAGATTCGTGCCCAATTTGAACGGTTCCGATTTAATCCCATTTTTAGCCATATCAGTAATGTTGGGTGGTGTGTTCTTCAATGAAAACAATTTTGAGGAAAAAAAAAAGAAGTCATCTATTCCTAATATGATGATTGTCTAAATATGTAGTAGTTATATAAGTATATATATTTTTGAATATAGGAAGATTGTTGTCATCCCGTTTAATTGATAAGTTGATATCAGAATAATAACGCTAAATCCTCGAGATGAAAATAAACAACCAGACCATACCTACTACTACAAGTAAAAGACACCACCTAAGAACTAATACTACAACTACTACTACTACTACAAATAAGAACCAAGTCTTTAACTCCTTCTAGACCCAAAAATTATTTTTAAACGGGTCTAGATTGGGTCAGATCGGGTTAAGCTCTATTTTATAATCTGGATCCGCCTGGACCCGCCTAGACCTGCCCAATAGGCCAAACCGATTTTTTCTAATGCCTAGGGCCTAAGCGGGTCGCTTGGGGACCGCCTAGCGCCTAGGCGGCCGTCTAGACCGATTTATAGAACAATGACTGTAGTAGGTCGGATTCGAGTCGAATCGGGTTCCCACATTTAACGGGTCGGTGGCGGTTGGTAAATTTTGGCCGATTCGGCTGGAGAACTGACCAATGCTGACCCCTACATACTACAACGTGATTTTCTGATATAGAGTAGTTGTACACACAACGGAATCCATAATGGACTATCAGCACTGTTCTCTCTCATTTACATGTAGCATCCACACTCATTATTGCTATTTTTGGCAAAATGGCAAAATGAGAAATAGCAATGTGGGTGTTCTTTGCAGTGGTCATTTGCCAAAATTTGAGAAAGAAAGAAAAAGTTTATCGAACGGACATGTTGTTCCGTACGTGAGGTGTTTTTGTAATTTTTAGAATGATTAAAATGGTATTAGTTTTTAAATAGGTATTAGTGATTTAATTAGTTAATAAATTAACACTGAAACATAATTAAATTAGCTTAAAGCCTTAAACCAAGTTAAAAACAAACTAAACAATTTTGGCTGGTCAACATGTGGAACGGAACATGTTGTCCCGTTTGAGAAACTTTTGGTTTTGAATGGGCAAGATCCCTTTTTAGTTTTTTTATAAAAAAATGGGGATGGAACATGTTGTTCCGTCCGATAACTTTTCTAAGAATATATATATATATATATATATATATATATATATATATATATATATATATATAATTCTACGACGATACGTGATGTATCGTCCGATGCCTATTAAAAAAATAGGGGGGCCATAATTTGAGAATTCTCAAAAACTTTCTCAAATATGAGAAGTCATTGTTCCTCATTTCTCAAATTTTGGCAAAATAGCAAATGACTGCAACACTCAAATTGCCAAAAAAAAGGAAAATGGCAAAATAGCAAACAAGTGTGGATGCTCTTATGTGTATAAAAAGTTAACTTGTTTGGTTGTTTTTTTTTTATCATGTTCTTGTTTGGTTGCTTTTTTATCATGTTTAAAGTGCTCACAAAATGAGCAGGTCTTTCAATAACATTGCAATTGGCACCATGCGAACCATGCGACGAATGGGTAAGACGCCTCCAAACAAGTTCAATTTTTCTGTAAATACATCTTACGACATGAACATGCTGAACGGTGTAGACACCGCGTGTGTACAACTACTGTATATTAGGGAAATATCCTCCTATCAGTATGAGGCCCCTTTAATGTGTCTCGCACAATGTTACATAGTTTGCGGTTCGGTTTGGTTCGCGTACTGGTACGAGCTCGTGGTTTGGTAGGCTAAGTTGAAAATTCTCGGTTCGTGGGAGGTAGGCTAAGTTGGTTCGCCCACTTAAGTACATGTTGACTATATATATAGAAACACGAGTACATAGTAGGTACATGTACTATATGTATAATCAAGCATGCTCTCTCTTATATTTGATTAAGTTGTTCAAACAACAAAAACTATTATTTCGGTCAAAGTTTAAAACCCTTACAACAACCTCTTCATTTCCTCTCTCCAATAAATCCCTACTAACATCCTGTCTCACCTTCTTTAAGTGTGTTCATCCTACCCACCAAACAAATAATTGTCTAACCTCTCATCTAATACTTATTGGCTGTGATCTTCAAATCAAATTATGAAGAACATCAAACCGAAATCCATGTAAAGGATATGTTCAAACTAATCTTATCTATAATCCTTCTTCATGTTCAAACTAATCTTATCTATATCCTTTTTTTTGTTTAAACTAATCATATCTAAATTCTTTTTTTTCTTTTCTTATTAAGTTTCCAACTATTTGTTGTTGTTTTTTTTTCCTTTAGGGAATTTTACCAACAGATTTCTCTCGGAATTTTCTGCATTAAAAGAAATCACAAAATATTGCGATCTGGTTCACGAACGCACCCTGATTTGGATCGGGAGAACTAGATCGCAATTCCGCAGGGTTTCCAGCGGATTAGGTAACCCTGGTCTCGAAAGCTATTGAATTTACATTAATTTGTCAAGTTATAAAAGCTTGATGAGCAATGTGATAAAAAAAAAATTACACAGGCCACCAATAATGATTTAGCCACTATTTTAAATTTCCTCCGATACGGCCGGAATTTCGGCCGAAATTTCGTTTCGGCTAGCTTGCCGATACGAAATCACATATTTTATACTCTAGATTGTTTTGGACCGAAATGTGTAGATTTCAGCCGAAATTACCGAAATATTGGCCGAAATATTGCCGAAATTGACGAAATATCAGCCGAAATAGACATGCTATTGTGAATATATTAAAAAAATTATTTTACTTTTTGCATATATGTCTTTCAATATAGGACCTTAAGCTAAATAATGTGAGGATTTCGTATCGCTATTGTTTGTATATATGCAAAGTCAAGTAAGTTTATTAACTACTACATTTTTTCTAACAAATGCAAATTCAATTTAGTTATATACTTATATTACATTCTCTTCTATATTCTTGTTAAATTATGCGAAGATTTACCGTAATTGATTCATGCCATTAGTTACATTATACAGTATTTTATATGATAAATGACATGTAGCATATATAATATCTTATTTAGTAAAAAAAAATATTATTGAGTATAGGAAATGAACATCCGATATAATCACATTTCCCCGAGATCTCCGATCCGAGACAAAACACCCCGTACCGAGACGAGTCCGAAATCCGAGATTTAAAACCATGGATTTAGCAGGCCAAATCAGTTTTCAATATAGATATTTATATTTCTGGAACTTATAAAATGGCTAAAAATATGACAGGCTTAAATTCACACCTAACCTACCAATACTAAAACAGAAGTGAAATATATCTTTTTACACCACGATGATATTAGCATATGAGACCCATTTACAACAATCATAAGAGAAAAAACTCAAAAAATTCCCTGTTTCTTTTAACCTTTTTTGAAATTAACTAAAATCAAGGATGACAGTGAACACGCAAAAGTTTAGAAGGAAACTCACTTCCTCTGGAAAAAGATCCTGTACCATGAACATTTCCCGCGTTCCTTGGTTCGCTGACAGTTCTACTTAACTGTGAAAGGATACAAAAATATATATATAAATATCAAAACTCGTAATTAAGATGAGATTCTAAAGAATCCTTGATTAGTGATAACCTATTTAGATGCGAAGGGAAATAAATGTAGAATTATCACATAAAAGGCTAACTCACTTCACACAAAATGCTCATATATCATACAAGGTGTTTACAAATATGAACACAAACGATCCCCAAACCAAAAGCCCTCACACAATTAAAAAAAAATCCCTTCTTCGATAAAACAGAGGATGGAGACTAATATAAAATCCAATTGGAACACCAAAACTGCTCTTCAATCTAAAATACAAAACAAAACACAATCTCAAAAGAAATATGCCAAAAGTGAGTGTTAACCTTTGAGAAAGTACTTGAGAGATCATCAATATCAGAAAACCCTATCCCTTCACCCTGCAAAAACAATAAATAGGTCCAGATTAAACTATTATACAAGAAAACAACTTTGTGATGAATATTAGAAACTTAAGGAAAGTAAAGAAAAATAACGAATGAGAAAATGTAATTAACATTTGCCCAATGCCACCAATACCGATTCCAAAACACAGAGCAGACAACATAAAGTGGTGAAAAGGATCCTAGTTGCCTAAAATTTTCGAATTACTAAGCATGTATCTCGTATGGTAAACAATATGAGACCATGTATAGAATCTACACACAAAGAAATATATTTAAACACTATAGTCAAACTAGTTGTTACACAGTTCACATTATCATATATAATAATAATTCATCTAATTAAAAAGGCAATAAAAGCAAATATAGTAAATTTAACTATTGCAAAGCAATGACCAAAAGTAGATTGAGATCTAATTAAGCGGACAAGAAAAATTCACCTCTTCTCTATCTCTCTGAGGAAAAATAGGATGGTCTTTATCATCAAGCCCAACCAAACCGGAATCGTCACCATCATCTTCTAAACCACCTAACTCGACCTCCTCCAAAACATCCTTGCCAAAAAATTCATATTGTGAAGCATCAAACCGAGCATCACCTGCATGAAGGAAGAAAGCTTATGAACCGGCCTATGAACTAAACCAGCTTACACAATTAGAATCCACTGAAAATTTAAAAAAATTAATAAAAAGAACACAATTGGTCAAGCTAGGCTGATAAGATGCACAAACAACTGACATTCATCATATAAATGATGAAAAAACATGAAAGATCATCTCTCATTTCTAAGCCTTTCCTATTTTAAAATGTAGTTACAGAACACAAGGCTTCACAAGATACGACAATTTTACAACTCATAATCAACCTCAGTTCAACTCTCATAAATAGTTTCCTAGCCAAAGAACCATAAAGGGTATATGTTGCCCTAATCCTAAATAAGTAACTGGTGCCCTCTTTCCTTGTTGTCCCAAACTACCAAAAATGACATCTGATCTAGAAGAAGAGAAAGATGAAAAATTCAACATAGGGAAGACATAGATAATGCCACAAGCCTTGGAGAAAGCAAGACCAGAAATTAACTTTGCCTTGCGAAGAAAAAAAGATTTAAGCATCAGAAAGAAAATTTGGCATACATCTTTGTTTGTTGCTAATGCTTCCAATTCTATAAAGTATATAATGGAAACATCATAATTATTTGAAGAAAGGGTTTACTGCTCCAATTCCCTTTAAATCGCATGTAGTTGCTATCCATATATAGCAAGAATCTATACAGATATTGACACAATGTAGCACAACAATATGACTAAAAGGCAACAAATGAACAAAATAACATAATACAATGTAAAGAGTATAAAAGTATGATGATACTGTATTAAATTCTATGGTTGTTATCCATATTAAGACCTGCAATAACAATGAAGAAATTCATTAACCACAAGCAATAATAAAATAGACTCATAACATAATAACAAAGCAGAAATCAAAATGGAACATAGATAATGAGGAATATTTATCGGGTTGCATATCCTCAAACTATGCAACCACTTAACCATTATGCAGATGCATAATGGTTTTTGTCACATTTTAGAGGGTATGCTGTCGAATTTCCATGTAGTTGAGCGCGCATACCAGCATATCCCCTGCATACTTCAGTGGCTTGGAAGATTGTGGGAAAGTAGGTTTTGAATGTCAGTAGGTGAGAGATGAGACTGATGAGAGAAGAATGAGGAATTAGTATATTTTTTCTAATACTATCTAAAGGAGTACAGGGCACAAATGACATTTACTGCCTCGGTAACCCCCGGGACCATGGTCAATGTCTATCAATAAGTACAGCTGATTAAGGGGGATTTAAACAATAAACCCCGTATGGAAAATATTTGATCCTCATAGTTAGGTATGCTAGAAAGTCAACTACTTGAGATTGTCAAGTTGCTACAACCTTCAACTTCATCATTTATCTACTTACGATAATATTGTTTTTCGAACAAAAAGGAGACTTTGCTCCCCCCATAGTCTATCTTGAAAGAGTATACAATAACAGAAAAATATTAAGAAAAATATGGTTCTCCCACATCATATTTTAATATTTGTTTCAAACACATTATTAAAAATATGAAAATGGACCCCTACTAACAAATCATATCTTCGCAATTTCAACAAAATAAAGACTGCACTACATACCATAAGAGACAACTATCTATTTTTAACCTAGCGACTAACATCTAATCAAATAAAAATAGTGCATCATAAAGAACTATTGAACATCTAACAAATTCAATGATGTAAATATAAAACATTATCTAGCATCACTAGGACATGCCTCCTAACTGTGGCTGAAATCTGAACCCAAAAAAAAGAACCGTGGCTAAAATTGAAACATGAATAGATAGACGTGGACTGTAGATCAAAGATCTGGGATACTGTTTAGCCACTTAGTTCTTTTTTTCTTTCTTTCTCGTGATTCTGGGTAAGGGTGGGTAATGAGTATGTACTGGGAGACAACCAGATGCCGACTACGGACAAAAACAAAGAAGGGAGGTATAGAGGGCTTTGACCTGTAGGGCCTATCAACTCAACTCATATGAACTCTGAACTACACATTAAATGGACGACAGTTATTCTTGAACTCAATCCAACAGAGAAGTTCCAGGAGGGAATGGAATGATGACCACATTAGTTTCTAGCATCGAAAAATTTTCCTTATACAAAACATTATCTAGCATCACTAGGATATGCCTCCTAACTGTGGCTGAAATCTGAACCCCAAAAAAAAAAAAAAAAAACGTGGCTAAAACTGAAACATGAATAGATAGCCGGGGACTGTAGATCAAAGATCTGGGACACTGTTTAGCCACTTGGTGCTTTTTTTTCCCTTTTCTTTCTGGTGATTCGGGGTGAGAGTGGGTAATGAGTACGTAAAGTGATTGGTGACCCTCAATAATTGATATAAACTATTTACATGCAATTTTAACAAATGACAGAATGGTGACATGTGTAACAGTTTTGTTGTTAATTCAATTCAAACCATTTAATTAATTAAGAAATTACCACCACAAAACAAAATACCGATTCACTAGCTAACATAATGACACAGAAATAAATGAGTAAATAAGAGTTACTAACTACTAGTTATTTACCAACATTCGGTAGAAAACATAACAGCACAGGAATAACTGAGTAAATAAGTGTTACTAACTACTAGTTATTTAGCACATGCAATCAGTGACACCACCTTGAGACCAGTAAGCGGCCACCTCAAGCCCCCGAATTTTTTACAATTTTAGGGGCCCCAAATTTGTATTCCTCTTGTAAATATAGGCATGTATTTTGCGCGTAAAAAAAATTATATTGTTATTAGGGACCCCCAAAAAAATTTATTATTTGGGCATTTCTCCTCGGGCCCCGGGAACTCAGGGCCGGCCCTTGCATGCAATGCATGCGAGAAACCAGACTTAAGTGGACAGAGGCTACATTACATGAATGGGTAGTTATTTGGGGCTAAATTTTAATGGATAGTTAAAATAGTTTGACTTTAGAATATGTGGTTGAGATCGAAGTATTGATTATCATCCACAGAACACATACACACGACAAAACTCCAACTCTCTAGTCACATGGTGCTATGGTAGAGATTAATCGAACACATATTAGTAACCATCAATGTATAAACAAATAGTTATGACTGAAATTGTCGAGGATTGCCACACTCAGTTGGTAAGGAGTTGGGATGGGTAAACTGAAATCTCAAGTTCGAGGATTAGCTATAGCGTAGTCTTTACTATAAAAAAAAAGTCCAGGATCAACACATGAACAAAAATTCTCAAAAATGATAACTTCCAACACATTTTTTTAAAGGGGATTAAACGAATATTAAACAACGGCAACGCAACCAAACCCTTTTTTGTTCGTTTCCATTTTTTGCAACCTTGCTTTGTTCTTTTCCCTCACAATTTTGTTGTCAAGTTTAGTGACTGTTAATTCTCCATAATATTGCTTACCATTACTTCGTAAGAAAAATCAACACCGAAATTGGTTTCTTCTACAAAAGAATTCCCAAGCAAAAGAACCCCACATTTCGCGACAACTAAAACCCAGTTGACCTTGCTACAAATATTTCACAGCATTCAATTACATAATCTCACATATAATACACTAACACAATCATAATTTTCCAAGCAATTAATCTATCAAAACAGATCTAAATATTTATTAAAAAAACAGAATAAAGAATTCTAATTAAAGGAATATATATCTCACCAGATGCAAGATTAGGGCCTGCCGAAACGCTAGCCGGACGATTGATCTCGCCCATCAATAACACCTCTGAAAACTCAAAACTACTATCACTATCCTACACCGGCCAGACCAAAATACCCAATTAAATCCAAAATTCTTGATGGGCTTTCTCTAAAGATGGGATCTGAGTGCAGAGATTCAATCAAAAAGAGATCTTGCTGCAAAAAAAACCAATTCCTTGATGATTCTATCTCTAAAAGAGGAATAAAACAAAAGTGCCCCCCAAAAAAAATACCTACAACCTATAAATATTTTGGAAGAGAGAGAAAGAGATAGATATGATGAGGGGGAGAGAGAGAGAAAAAAAAAAACTAAGCTTATTATTAATACTAATCTTTTTATCTGTTCGTCTCCCTCTCCCTCTCTGTTTGCTCAAACTATACCTAATATTTATCACAAGTAGAGAGAAAAGAGGGAGCAAGGGGGTGGTTTTATATCTTCCTCTAAAACTAACTAGTGCTAACGTTTTAATAAATACTAGATTTGCCCGTCTCGGCACGTCTTCACAGCGATACAGTATATGAAAAGTCCTGTAAACATTAAATTAACAATTATATAGCTCAAGTTTGAATAGTATGACAATAATTAGTTGTAAATAAAGTCCATGTGTTTCATATATATCTATATAATAAATTACAAAGAAAGCTATCAAGGGGCTCTCCTTCAATCTCCTCTAAAATTAATGGTCCAGATTGATTCTCACAAAATATATTTTTCCGCTAAAAATTTCAAACCTAAAACTCAAATTCCAATCCCCTCTCTCTCTCGCACTTCCATAAATGATTTCATCCACTTTCAAACCAATAATCAGGTGGATTCATGACCTCCTCCCTCTCTTCTCTCCTCCGTTATTTCCCATTCCCAAACCCTAACCCTAAAACTGCCCCCAAATTCGTCCAATTCGCCCTCAAATCCGACCTGAATCCCCCCTGCCTCCGCAATCCCAGCCATCGACGGACAAGAAGTCGCTGGCGGTAGCGACGGGGGAGATCTTTTTGGGGTTAGAGGTGGATTCATGGCCTCCTCCCTATCCTCGCTCCTGCGTTATTTCCCATTCCCAAACCGTAACCTTAAAATTGCCCCAAAATTCATCCAATTCGCCCTCAAATCCGACCTGAATCCCCCCTGCCTTCGCAATCCCACCCATCGACGGACAAGAAGTCGTTGGCGGTAGCGACAGGGGAGATCTTTTTGGGGCTGGCGGCGCTGCTGGTAAGGACGACGGGGAAGAAGGAGGGGGAGGAAGTGGTGAAGGTGGTGGAGGATGAGGAGGAGGGTAACGAGTCCCGGATTTAGTTTCTCTGTGGCGGGGTTGCTGTTTCCGTACCATTTGGGGGTGGCGCGGTTCTTGATTTAGAAGGGGTACATTAAGGTAATTTCGGTTGTTTTGGGGATTATGTACTGAAATGTTGGGGAAAATTGCATTTTTGAAAGTGGGTGTATTAGAATCTGCATTTTTAGTTTGTGTTTCGGATGGGAATGGTGCGTACTCTCGATTGGAAGAGAAAGAAAGAGATAGAGATGATGAGGGGGAGAGAGAGAGAGAAAACTAAGCTTATTATTAATAATAATCTTTTTATTTGTTCGTCTCCCTCTCTCTTTCTGTTTGCTCAAACTATACCTAATATTTATCACAAGTATGGAGAGAAGAGAGAGCAAAGGGGTGGTTTTATATCTTCCTCTAAAACTAACTAGTGCTAACGTTTTAATAAATACTAGATTTGCCCGTGTAGGCAGTATTCACAACGATACGGTATATGAAAAATCCTGTAAACATTAAATTAACAATTATATAGTTGAAATTTGAATAGTATGACAATAATTAGTCGTAAATAAAGTCCATATTTTCATATATATCTATATAATAAATTACAAAGAAAGCTATCAAGTGGCTCTCCTTCAATCTCCTCTAGAATTAATGGTCCAGATTGATTCTCAAAAAATATATTTTTCCGCTAAAAATTTCAAACCTAAAACTCAAATTCCAATCCCCTCTCTCTCTCGCACTTCCATAAATGATTTCATCCACTTTCAAACCAATAATCAGGTGGATTCATGACCTCCTCCCTCTCTTCTCTCCTCCGTTATTTCCCATTCCCAAACCCTAACCCTAAAACTGCCCCCAAATTCGTCCAATTCTCCCTCAAATCTGACCTGAATCCCCCCTGCCTCTGCAATCCCAGCCATCGACGGACAAGAAGTCGCTGGCGGTAGCGACGGGGGAGATCTTTTTGGGGTTAAAGGTGGATTCATGGCCTCCTCCCTCTCCTCGCTCCTCCGTTATTTCCCATTCCCAAACCGTAACCCTAAAACTGCCCCAAAATTCGTCCAATTCGCCCTCAAATCCGACCTGAATCCCCCCTGCCTCCGCAATCCCAGCCATCGACGGACAAGAAGTCGCTGGCGGTAGCGACATGGGAGATCTTTTTGGGGCTGGCGGCGCTGCTGGTAAGGACGACGGGGAAGAAGGAGAGGGAGGAAGTGGTGAAGGTGGTGGAGGATGAGGAGGAGGGTAACGAGTCCCGGATTTAGTTTCTCTGTGGCGGGGTTGCTGTTTCCGTACCATTTGGGGGTGGCGCGGTTCTTGATTTAGAAGGGGTACATTAAGGTAATTTCAGTTGTTTTGGGGATTATGTACTGAAAAGTTGGGGAAAATTGCATTTTTGAAAGTGGGTGTGTTAGAATCTGCATTTTTAGTTTGTGTTTCGGATGGAAATGGTGCGTACACTCGATTGAGTTGGGGGGGGGGGGGGGGGGGGGGGGAGGGGGGGATTTAGAGATTGAGAGGTCTTTTTGGGGCTGCGATGTTTTTTATTGAGAAGGGTTGCATTAAGGTAAGTTGGATCGTTATGGTTGTGTAGATTGGAGTGTTTGGTGTGTGTTTATGAATTGTAGGACATATTGTATTTTGGAAAGTAGGTGTGTTAAAATGTGTACCTTTAGCTTGTGGAAAATATGGGTAGTGTTGGTTACTGTTTTGGGTGCAAATGGTGAGTAGGCTTAGTGTTAGTTACCTAGGTTATAAAATTTCTATAAAATTTTATAGCGTAGGCCGTTGTTGGGAACAACGGCCTAGGTTATAAATATTTAGAACAAGGCCGTTGTTCCAAACAACGGCCTATAATTTAATTTTTTATAACCTAGGCCGTTGTTGGGGTAGGCCGTTGTTCCCAACAACGGCCTAGGTTATATCAATTTTTTTAGAATCTGTTCAGCGAAGAGTTATTTGGGACGAAATTCCCAAAATAACCCTCCGCCACTTAAGTGATAATGGGTGATGAGCGGAGGCGATCTGAGCCGCTGATCATGATCAAGAGCGATCCAATGGTCCAGATCACTGTTTTCCAACCCGTGAAAACAAACCCCTTTTCAATGGAGCATCTGATATATATATATATATAAATTTGTGACGGATCTTGAAAATCCGTCCGCTATAATATGCATATTTTCATATCTGCTTTCAAATATAGCATGTACTATAGCGATTTTGTCAAAATATGAATGAATAGCAAACGACTGTAGAGTCGATATTGCTAAAATATGGATAAAATAAAAAATTAGCGAACGACTATGGATGCTCTTACGAACCACTAATAGGTTTTGGTTTGTACCTAAGCTAGCGCAAACTAAGGTTGCAAGATCGTGGTATCCATAAGCTACTTATTGTGGTGCCAAATCAAGCAACATAGGAGAAGAAGAAGAATATATTCTCTTGCATATTATTGCGTAAAAAATTATAGCTTATGAGAAAAGAATATATAAATTCTAATGATCATAAAGATTGATCATTGTGCAACACTGGTGTCAACATTTATGTTACAATAATAATATAGGTGCTTTTAGTTTAAGATAAGTTTAATAAATCGCTTTTGATAATTTTTTAAAAGAACTTTAACCATCCATCCATCCAGAGAAATGCTACACTTACATTGTTTCTTACTCCAAATATACATGGAGTTTGTCTTTTAGTGAACATTGGATCCATTCCTCACTAAAAGACAAATGAAAAAGGTCCAATCATCACTAAAAGACAAACCCCATGTATGTTTGGGGTAAGAAACAATGTAAGTGTAGCATTTCTCATCCATCCATCCTTGCCATCACCTAAATATGTAATTATTTGGGACAATATCAAGTGATGAGTAGTCCTTTTAAAAGGGAAAGGGGAGGGAAAAGAGGAAAGGCAAAAAGCGGATTTGTAATTTTTTAAAGGTGAAATGGTGATTAATTGTGATTTGAGGGAATTATCTAATCCAATGAAAAAGAATCATTTGCTCCTAATATATATTTTTTATAATGTAATTTCTAACACATTTCTAATAGGAAAAAACAAACCCAAAAGATCTCACTCATAAAAGCTAGCTGTTAAGGGAAAAGAATTCAAGTTTATTTCAAATCCACATTGGCTATCCATATAATCGATATGAGACTAAATGGTCCCTAAGAGCATCCACAGTCATTTGTTATATCTGCCAATTTCACATTTTTTGAGAAATGAGGTGCTGCAGTTGTTTGCTATTTTGCCATTTTATGGCAAAGTAGCTACAGTCGCTTCTAAATTTTGAGAAACGAAATTGCGATTCTCAAATTATAAGAGCTGAGACAATATGTTTTGTCCCAATTTTTTAATTTTTTTTTAATGGGATCAGACGAGACAATATGTTTCGTCTAACAATTTTATTTATTTATTAATTTATTTTATAAAATTGATCGAACGGTACAACATGTATCTTCTGAAGAAAAAATAAAATAAAATAAAAATTCAAAAATTGCTGAAACGAGACATGTTGTCTCGTCTCAAGCAAAAAAGCTTGGGACGAGACAACATGTCCTGTCCAGGTTTTGTGGGCAATTAGATTAGGGCCAAAACTTAGTTTAGGTAGTAATTAACTAGGTTTAGGTAATATTTTATTATTTAATTTATTTAATTAATTTAGTTTAATACCTAATCACTAATTAAATAACTCTTTAAAAAAAAAAAATCCAGACGAAATAACATGTCTCGCTTTTCTCAAATTTTAGCAAAATTATAACAAACCACCATTGCAGACAAATACTCTATTTGCTATTACTGTCGCTGTCATATGAGAAACACCATTGTGGATGCTCTAACAACTTCATTCTCGTACAATACAATCCAAGAATATCCAAGAATGAGATTTTGATAGCTACTCACAGAGGTAAAGACCCAAATACATAACCCACGAATAAAGTATGTACACAAAATAGAGGCTATGTATAGTTTATTTTCCAAAAGCAGCCCAACTGCCGAAAGGAGGGACAATTTCACTTCAATGTCTAACTTTATTGTACCTTCAATCCCTTTAGCTGTCACCATTAATCCTTTTTTTCTAAAAAAGAAAGTATGTCAAACTTGTAATCATGAAAAATCCCAAGCACAAAAGTGTGTCATTTAATATATCAGTGGAAATTTAGCAAATTGGGCAGGTAAGAATGGAAAGAGGCTCCCTCCCTTTGCCACATGTGGATGATTTCTATCTCTGTATCTTTCGTTCTATGTATGATCATAATGAGATACCCTACAAACCACAAGCCTCAATTGGTGCAAAACAAGTCAATATTAGTTATACATAGGCCCACATATAATTACAGCAATTAGCAAGTGACTGTAAGTGACCCACCATCTCTGTTTTCATGTCAGAATTGAGAAAAAGAGGAATGGGCTTTGGCCATTTGAAGAGAAGACAGTGATAGTGATAGTCTGATATATACAACAGGGCTTGGATATAAAAGGAAGTAGAAAAGGATGTTGTATCTGATATAACTTGTATAAGCTTTCTCAGAGTTATATCAGAATTAGAAAGCATTTCTGAGAACCTGCTGTAGTTGAAATTATACTATATCTTAAGCTAATAAACCTACCCCTCTCCTTTTTCTCCATTTTAAAATGGAGAAAGAATAGCAAAAGTAGGAAATCACACGTAACTTAAGACGTGCACACCACATTTTTTTCTTAACAAAACAAATACAAAAATGGAAAAAAAAAACCCTTCATCTCCTCCCCCCCCCCCCCCCCCCCCCTCTTTCTCCCCCCCTCCCCAAAATCCCACTAACCCTCCTCCCCAAATATCAGCAGTCGTCGTTCACCAACCCGCCCAAATTCTCGCCGTCGATGCTCGCTGGCCGCCAAGGGTGATGACACCATCAGTAAGAATTCTCCTATGAGAAATTAGGGTTTTTGAATTTTTAATTTGTTTTGTAATATTGTATTCATGAAACCTTAATTTACCACCCGCTTTTACTCTTGATTTTTAATTAGGGCGTTTCAATTCTTGAAATTTTGGAATCCAAACCCTAATTATGGATTCAAAAATAAAAATTAGTTATTTTCGGAGCAAATCTTAACTAATGTTCTGTTCTTGATTCTTTGTTTCCTCAGATCCAAATAAATTACAATTTAGAGGCTATGGTAGATTTTGGGATTTTCGGAAGGCGAAGAGATGAAGGAAAGAATAAACAGTAGGAAAGTAAGAGGTAATGTAAGTGCCTATTATATTTTTGTTTGTTTTATTCACTAATTTACACTACTCTCTTAATGTGTACTCTCAGAAATTACGGAGATGACAGTTAGGCCTGTATGTCATGTCGTCGTTGCAATTGACCCAGATGTAGGTTACATGAAGACCAACTTTTATTCTTCAATTTGATGATAATTGTGTTCACTACTTCTCATAATTATTTCTCATGAAAAATTACTTTTGTTAATTTCTTGAGCTTTTCATTTATTTTTGGCAATCTCTCATAATTATTTTAGCAATATTTCTTCAATTAGAATTGTTGTTTCAATTTTTATATCCCTTTTCGGGTAATATTTAATTTGTTTGTGTTTGAGTATTTTTATGATTTTTTATGATAGTATGGTTAAGTTTTGAGATTCGGGATCAGATGCAAACCTAATAATGTTGAGTTTCGGATTAGAAGAAGGGGGATCGTCAAGTGTGAGATTGCAACGAACTGTCTTGCATATGGGGATTTTTTTTCTCTAACTGTTATTTGTTTTCATTTGGACCTTTGCATTTTAAGTAATATTATCATTAAATTTTCAATTACAAAGAATGATGGTAAAAACCATGAAAGTTGAATAGTTTGGTCCATTTTATCATTATTGTATTTTATTATTTTTATTTTCTTAGGGTAAAAGTGAACAAATGAGTAAATATATAAGAAAGCTAAGGATTTGCATCAAATGGTTGATGAAAATGATAAGACGAAAATTTGATGAAGCAAGAGAAGCTTCAGAATATGCTGGAATCAGAAGGGAAACAACATACAGATAGTTATATCTTTTCTATATCTTTTGTTTTGTTTGAAAAGTTTTGGTGAATTGTAGTACTGTATGTGTGTTTTATAATTTGATCATTTTACAGAGACAACTAAGGTATAATATAGAACAGTTGGAGGCAAATATTAAAAACTTCACAGACAATATGAGTATTTGCAAGCAAGCTTTAGAATGGAGAAATCTGACAAAATTGTAAGTCTCTTTCTTAGCATCTCTAAATTTTGGTAATTATTCGACTATTTTTTTATTTTCTCTTAATTGAATAGAAATATAGAATGATGTTGATTGGTTTGAAAGTGTGAATTAGTTAATTTGTAGATTTGTTATCTTTTCATTATATTGTGATTGAAATAGCCAACAGGCATTTCTAAATTTAAGTAATATATAATTTTTCCTTAAAAAAAAGTAATCTATAATTTTATGATTCTCAAAATTATTTTAGTCGGTGCAACTTGGACAGGGTAACACTAGTTACAGTCATACTAGAATAAGTTAACCTAGCGAAAAGTTTCCTTTTACCGCTCCAGTGCTATCGCAGCGGAAATACATTCCATCAAGCAATATTGAGAAGCATAATTCGCTTTGATGTACAATAATTCCAACTTAATTGAACTGAATTATTACCTACCCATTTTTATTTTCAATATTTTTCTGTAAATGATTGAACTAATTCAAACTTAATTAAACTGAACTAGTATTATACACGTGCTGTGCACGTGGAGAAATTTGGGAGAATGAAAAGGGCAAAAAAAACTACCAGCACGTGCGTTGCACGGGTTGGGTTAAGGACAAATTACACTAAGGCCTTTTCCCATTATAGTAGTAGAGATTATTACCTACACATTTTTATTTTCATTGTTTTTCTGTTAATGATTGAACAAATTTAGTTAGTTTGTTTATATATATATAGCATTTCAGAGATATGTGAGTGTTTTATTTATTTATTTATTTATTTAAAAGATGACAGGTCATCGCTTCATTAAAAAGATATTAACGAAACAGAAATAAAGTTACATAGACTGCCCGCAAGCGATAGACATCCAAGTACTCCTAAGCAGAACACATCAATCTAAGCTGGAAGCAAAATACATCAAAATAGAGATACATCGAGAAAAGTAACCATTGTAAACCAAAGTCTGAGCTGTCCCAATCGCTGATCGGTAGCTCCCCCCACTGTCCAATAGCTACTCCTCCTCTCCCAGTCACATCTTCTTCCTGCTCAGAGATACGTGAGCTTTTATTCAGCCATATGGGTTGTGTGTGATTAGTGATAACTTGGTTGAGGGTAGAAAATTCAGAGTCAATTAGGTATCAATGAAAGTACAAGTACAGATATGATGAAGATGAAAGCATGCTTTGGTCCACATTCCCTGGTCGGCACTCATGTTGCTCTGATATCTTCCAAGATTTCAACTGTGAAAGTGTGTTTATTATGAGGCTCAAAATAGCCCACAAAGCCCTACAGGCTACTGCTCTTGCATCACACAAAAATATTCATCCACAAAATATATCCGTTTGCAACTTGTATGTAAATTTCATAAGATTTTCTTCATTTACCATCTCAAAGAAAGGACCAAACTCATATGATAGAATAGACTGATCCAAACTTTAAAAATATGGCTGAAAATCGCAGCTTCTCTAAGCTTTGCACACATAACTTTATCTTTCAATAAAATAACCACATGCAATATCTATACAACATTCAAAGATTACACATCTACTAATTTTTGGTTAGGAGTATTACTCAATTATAGCTTCAGCCAATTCTTTACAGGCATTCAATAGATTTTGATACATGGGGCGGTGAGTACAATTCTTTTCATCCATCGAGTTTCTCAATTCCTGTGTCAGTCGAAGAATGGTGTCACCCTTGAAGCGACCATCGTTCCTCTTTAGTAAATTCAACCATGCTTTCTTGGTGAATGGATACATATCTTTCCCCTGATAGGCTCCAATGCAAGAGATTGCAGCCAAGTGATCATCTTCTTGTAGCTTGATGCAAAACCTTTCTTGGATGATTGGAGGTGGAGGGGACCGGCCAAAACCACTCAGGTGGGCCCATGTTGTCTCAATTACCTGCTGCTGCAACATATGAAGAAAAAAGGAAAATATATATCAATATGCTTGTGTGTGTATAATAATAGAATGAAAATTTGAGTCTAATCAGCCAATATGGATTGCTTGGTTAGAGGATATGACAGAAGGATCTCATGGATAAATGTTGAACAAGGTTTGACCCTATTCATGGGGACTGCGAAGATATTCCATACGAAAAAGAGAATGTTTGAAATCAATGGGATTTATTTGGAGATTGGATGCAGTTGTAAATCAAGAGTTGGCATGCACAGACAAGCCTTAATTCTCGGCTTAAAGAAATATATTGATATCAAAACAAGATTCATGAAATAGCTGGAATAATACACTATAACTCTATAAGATACTTTGATTTACTTAGACGTACAGAACATGTATTCCTTGTCATTTAAATTCCGAAGCTCAATGAAAACACAAACAAATACAAGAGATAAATTGAGAAAGACGATGCAATTACGAATAGAGGTAAGAGCTGCAAAAGAGTCACAAATTTTACCTTCCCAGCCCTAAAGGCATCCAGCACCAAGCAAAGATGCCTTCGTGCGTCAAAATAGAAGCCGTGATGCAACATCTGCTCGTACGCATACACAAAATCATCCCAATTATTCATTTCAGCACATGCTTCCATCATGGTATTAAACGTAAATTTATCAAAAAGTGGCCTGCAATCTGTGTCGTTTTTGCTTCTGAGATGATGGCTACCATCCGATATCTTCTGAAATAGATCCTTTGCTTCACCGAACATTCCATGCTTTATATATGAAATCAGCATTATATTACAAGTCACTGTGTTGGGTGAGCAGAATTTACGCATTTCATCAAAAATAAATGTGGCGTTTTCCATACTTCCGGCGTTAATACAAGCTTGGATTAGCCCAGTGTATGTTACAACCAAAGGCTTGTTTGCAACCTTACATATCTTGTCAATCTGCAACAAGCAATTTGATACATTATTGCTAGTTTCCAATAGATAAGGGAAATAAGATATATAAGGCACATCTCCTTCCATAGGTAGGAGACCAAAAAAAATGAGCAGAGTATACATGAGCTGACTAAATTTTCTAACAAATCTCATATGTGTATTATTGTATAAATTAAAGTAGAAGGCAGTATTTATATTGAGGATAATTTGGTAATACTGTCTTGTTGAAAACCCTAACTGGGGAGCACGGAGCACCCTTTGTAAGATACAGGCATATCATTGAAATATAATACTATTGGCTCTCTTGTTCTCCAAGAACTCTGACTGTAACAATACATCAGTCCCTCGCTGCATGGCCCTCTTGACAGACTCATGTATAATATAGATAGCCACATACAAGGACTACTAGTGGATGAGTAGTAATATCTGCAATCTTTCTCTTTAAATGAGATCTTAATTCCAGCTACTGTTTCATTAGCTAGCTTACAAGTTACAACTAGAATCCCTCTTCTCCATATTGTGGCTGACTAATATGCAAGTTACAATTTATGAAGGACTAATATACAAATATGAGTATTATGGAGTATGTTAAAAACAAAGATGAGTGCAAGCTGAGCAATGAGCATATGTTAAAATGCGAGATGATTACAATACAAACCTGCAGCAGAGCTTCCTGGCATCTTCCTGCACTGCATAGGCAACGAGCAAGGTCATAATAGAGACTAGCTGAGCCCACAACCCCTCTTCTTTCCATTTCTTTCACTGCCATTACAGCTTCATTTATCTTCCATTCTTTCCATAAAGTATTTACAAGTACTACACAAACAAATGTATTTAGCCAAAATTATTATTTTTTTAAAAGGAAAAAATAAATAAACAAATAATGGAAACCGTTATTTATGCATAACTTGTACTTAGTACCTTTATAATTCAATACACTTGGAGTAGAAGTCTTGTCCACTTTCCTGAAAAACTCATGCACCAGGTTGTACTTTCCACTTACAAGCATCACCTGCTCAATTAAGTAAAGATAATTCATTAGCGAAGCAACTAATGATTCTTGCGGTGTTCCCTCATAAAATATATTTATATACTAGTCCCTCACACTGGAGTCCACACATTAGGTCCTTATCTAGCTACTTTTCAAAGAATCCAGACTGCACATCAGTCCCTCAAATGGACTGTTAATGAGTGAATCCCACAATGTGAGGGATTCATACGAAGATACTAACTTGCAATTGACCCGTATATAACTAAATATCATATTTCTTTGAGACTAATATGTTAAAAAAAAACCTTTTGTGTATCGGGTGTACCTCCATGATAAGCCCATAAGTTGTATTAGTTGGCCGTATATTCTGCTGCTTTAATTGTTGCAACACCCAAAATGCTCCTTCCCATTGCTTTTGCTGAACACATGCATTTAAAACCTGAAATCACCAGAAAACTATCTAATCATTATGAGCGAGCCAATGAAAAAAAAAACCCACTAATAAGTATTTCAAACACAGGAGTTCCAACTACTCACGGCATTATATACAACAAGATCCGGATCCAACCGTGGGTCCCACCTTTGTAGCGGGCCCAACTTAAAATTCTTTTCGGGGAGAGCTCGCATACAGTCAATAACATCCAATAACTCTTTCATTAGTCCAGCTTGTCCAAGAGTGACAGAAATACAATGATAGGCAGCAAGGTCAGGATATGATGAAAGTTCTTTCTGCAAATAATTGAAACATTGTCAATTTATTTGTTATATTTATAATATGAAAATAAGAAACTAAAAAGATTTGAGAAAGACTTAAAGATAAGATGGCTTACTCGCATATCATAAAATATATTCAGCGACTCCATAGGTCTCTTTGACTTCCCAAGAACATCAAGTACAGCCGTATAGATATATCTGTTAACAAAAAAGAAGAATTCATGACACGAAAAAGATCTCCATAATACTATATGGTTTTCAATTTGCCAAAAGAGGGTTCATAAGAAGAGTAATATCACAAAAGAAAATTCCGAAATAGATGTATTATGACACATAGATCACTGAATAAGAGTTGTAAAGAAGGCATAGAAGTGGTCAAAATGTATGATGAGCTGACAAAGTTCCAAGAGGACGTGGAAAGCAGATTCTCTTTCAATCATTTTTTTTTTTCGTTGAGAAAGCTCTCATAAGAAGAGGACTAAGTATTTCTGTTTGTAGGATGATTATAATGAAGGCAAACACAAACTTGAACCATGGTGTGAAACATCAGTATCAGTATCAGCACCTACCTTTCATTTATCAGTAACATCAGACATATCCTAAGGCAAAATTCTGATCTGATACAGCCGATACATCTCAGTATCAGCCAAAAGTTGAAACCACAACTTAAACATATAGGAGTTGTAAGGGACAAATTAAAAGGTTTTTGTGGCACCCAAAGCTGACAAATAACGCTTCACAATCGCACACAAATAGTTGAAAGTTTAATGCTTTATACAATATTCATAGTTATATACAGTTGGTGCATTGAATTACCTGCTCTTGTATGATTTGAATCTCTCACGTGATTGAAGCCATTGAACAATTTGCAGAGCCCGCCTCCAATTTCCTAGCTTACCCAGTATTTGGACAACCCTCAAGATTGAGTGCTCTGTGAATTTAATCTCTGCCTCGTGGAGTATCTTAGAGAATTGCCATTCAGGCATATTCACATCTGTAGAATTCAACCTTTGGCAGTAAAATGGTATGTCAAAAACATTTGTCCTATATCATTAAATTTAATAATGTATAGAATGATAGAACAAACACAGGTACAAGTAAAGATTTTTTGAAGGATATCACATACTTATTGAAAGATATATTAAATTCTAGGGGTCTATTCGGTATAGATGTAAAAATAAAGGCCATCAAATGACACCTTGAAGATGGTACAATGGAGCAACAAAATATTACTATACAAGATAATGCAATTTTTACAAGTCGAAATTCACAGATTTCATCAATAAAACAAGGGATATAGCAGCAAGATAGGATATTATTATTTTTACATATATCACATGCTTATCGATAAGTTTTTGTATATACAGACTACGACAGTTTATCAATATTTATTTTATATATATGTTATTTTCAAAACTAAAAATAAGTTCATGCTTAGTCCATGGACTCGGAGAACAATATCATCGGACACATGAAGGTTATCATCTGATACATGAAGTTTACAAAAATATATTTGATTAATCTATCAATGCTGACATGATGTAAAATATAAGAATTGAAAAAGCAAGGACGAAAACCAAATAAAGAGAAGGAGGCACTAACCTTTTTGCTAATTTCTCTATTCTCACTTCCATTTCCATTCGAAGAACACGGGGCCTGTTCCTTACATCAGTGAAGACTTCAAAAGTCTTGAAAGCTGCTCTGTCTTCAACATCAATCCCATTATCCAACAGAATATGTTTTTTAGTCGATCTTCCTTGCATCTCAATAGTTCTAGATCCAACTTTTTCTAATTTCCTATTATCTTCATGGGACTCTACATGCCTTTGATTCAGAGTTTTTCTTTGGATTTCCACTTCATTTCCATTCAATTTTCCATCAATCTTCCTCTCATCCGGAATCAAAATTGTTTCTTCTTGTTCACTCTTTTCGCTTGTGCTAGTTTGAGTGGAACTACTACTTCCATAAGAACTATGAGGGGTCAAAGTCTCATTCAAAGGCATGTTGTATGGAATACCCTTTCCATTTTCAGCCTCAATAATCTTTCTTTTCACCTTACTCTCTCGCAATTGTTTTCCTCCACTTTGCTTCATCTCATTCCCACCCATCCTCCCTCTCCCATCATTGACATGATTTACCTTCTTAGCGTAATTATTCTCGATGTCATTTTCAACCCTTCTGATATCATTTAACCGATGTCTGCAGCCATTTTCAGTCTCAACAATCTTTCTTTCCACCTTACTCTCTTGTGGTTTTCCTTCACTTCTCTTCATCTCATTCTCACCCATCCTCCCTCTCCCATCATTTTCATGCTTTACCTTCTTACCATAGTCCTTCTCAATATCATTTTCAACCCTTTTGATATCATTAAACCGATGCCCACTTCCACTTTTCAATGCATCCTTCGGTTGGCCACGGTTCCTCGACTCATCTAACTTTCTAACCACTCCCACATTTCGTTCCTTCGGCACATTCGAACCTCGTCTCTCCTTCATAAGCTGCTCATCATACATTGTATTTCTAGCACTACTCTTCACACCTAAAGTTTTCTTCTCCAAAGCACTTTCGACTAACCGCCACCTACTTCTACTCTTCGACTCTCTTCCCTTCTCCCTATAACTAATCTTCTCTCCTTTCGAACCACCCTTATCTCCACCTTTCCCTACCGGTCTCTTCCTGAACCTAGCATCATCAACACCCTCATCTACATTCGTACTCCGGTCCGTTCTAACCGACTCCATAACCTTCAAGTAATCTCCAAATGCCGGACTAAACTTCACCTCATCCTCCATAAGTAGAACACTACTTGAATGGGCTCGTGTTTCAACCCCTGTACTCCCCAAACCACCTACAACACCAAACTGTAGCTTCTCTCTACTACCATCAAAACACCAATTTCTCTTCACCCAAATAGAATAATACCAAACTAGAGAACTACCTACTGTACTCAACTTGGGTTTTCCTCCATCAAAATTCCAACAATTTCTCAATGAAATTGTTGAAAGGTAATAACTTGGTGGGGTTTTGGAAAGGAAAACCCCATTTGTGCCTAAATTGAAGGCACCTATGTGAACATTTGCCATCATAATTTCAACCAAGAAACAAATTTACAGCAAAAAAGACAGCAAATTGAGACATACCCATCAAAACCCAGTGATGATCATTGGAGAAGAACACAAAAAGGAATGATTTTGGCCATTAATTCTCAACTTTGCTAAACCCACTAGTTTAGATGGAGAAGGAAGCTGATATTTTCACTGGATAGAGTATGAATCGGATCCTGATGGATCGGTCCGGGTTGGGTATCGAATCCTAACCCGTTTCAGGGTCCCACATGATAAACTGATAATTAAAGTATGTAATAAAATATATTTCCAGGGTTAAAACTGCATAACCACACTTTAGTTTACACAAATAAAGAGATTCTGAGGGTGTTATTTACTAATTTCTCAGATCTATCTTCATCTAATTAAAATGACAATTTTAAAAACGAGCCGTCGTTGTCGTCGTCGTCTTCTTCTTCTTCGATGGCGGCTGCGATGAATCTGAGCCGTCTGATATTCATCTCCGGCATCCTACGGCTGGTGTTGATCTTCTACGGCGAGTGGCAGGACTCGCACATGGAGGTGCGATACACCGACGTTGACTACCTCGTATTCTCCGACGCCGCAGACTTAGTAGTCAAGGGAAAGTCGCCGTTCGAGCGGTTGACCTACCGGTACTCGCCTCTTCTTGCTTTAATTATCGTGCCCAATTCGCTGGTGCATCGATCCTGGGGCAAAATCCTCTTCTCTGCTTCTGGTATGAATGCACGTGCAATGCATGTAATTTTGCTCTTTGTATTGCTAGTACCCAGGGGCTTGTAGTTGTCATCAATTTTCAATCTTATAGTATGGGAAGTAGAGAGAATCAGACACGCGCAATACAGAAAATTTTGCCCGTACTACCCTATTTTTTTGAAAATATTTGGCACTCTGCCCCCACTTCCCAAAACAATTAGCGATATGCCATTGTTTAGGACACGTTAGCAAGAAACGTTATTTCGATGTCGTTCTTCTCAATAACGGTATCTGTTTGAAAAAAAAGTGTCATGCCGTTATTTAGAATAACGGCATAGGTTGTTTTGTTTTTCGACAGTTTGTAGTCTCCACTTAGAGAAAAAATTGCAAGTGTGAAAACCTTATAACAGATGCCGTTATTTCAAATAACGGCATTCTTAATACTGATGCCGTTATTTGGAATAACGACATCAGTTATAAATTTTTTTATATAAAAAAGTAACTTATTATTCATCCTCTCTGATGAATAAGTTAAAAAAAAAAAATTATAACTGATGCCGTTATTCCAAATAATGGTATCAGTTATAATTTTATTTTATTTTTTATAAACTTTTTATTCATTCTCTCTGTTTCCAAACAACGGCAAGAGTTCATATTTATATATAACTGATGCCGTTATCTCCAATAACGGCATCAGTCATTCGAATGCCGTTATTCAGGATAACGACACTATTTATAAGTTTTTTTCACACTTAGAACTTTTTAAAGTTAGAAGATTCACACTTGTAAGAGAAATATACTGATGCCGTTATTCCAAATAACGGCATGAAAAAAAATGTAAAATAGATGCCGTTATTGGGAAGAACGGCATCGAAATAACTTATGCCGTTTTTCCCAATAACGTTTCTTGCTGACGTGTCCTAAACAAGGGCAGATCGCTAATTGTTTTGGGAAGTGGGGCAGAGCGCTAAATATTTTCAAAAAGTGGGGTAGTACTGCAAAATTTTCCGCAATACATGTGTTGAAGTCGCTATAATGCACTAGGTCTTCTCTTTATATATTTTTTTGCCGTAATAGGCCACTTTTTGAAAATATTTGGGATTATGGGACAGTTTCGAAATCATTAGCGCTCGTGGGCTACTTTGTGCTAGCAGTCGCTATTCTTATTAGCGACCTCTTTATCTTGAAAGTCGCTAATGTGAATAACGGCCTATGTTTTAAAATATTTGGAATTTTTTGTTTGTTGTCGTTATTCCCACTAGCGATCTTAGTATATTGATACACTTAGCAATTTCTAGAGAGCTTTTGCTCTCTTGAGAATTTTTTTTAAAAACTGGGAATAGCGACCTCAGTATACTTCGGTCGTTATTCGCAATAGCGACCTCAGTAGGAAACTCAGTATTCTTGTTCTTTGTAAATTTACAAAATAGTCACATAACTAAGGCCTCTATTCAGAATAACTATCTTAGTACAATAAAGACTTTTATTCTGAATAGCGACCTTTGTACAACTAAGGCCGCTATTCCGAATAGCGACCTCAGTTTCAAAAATAAATTGATTGTTATTTTTTCAGAGAGCAAAAAAGATTTTGCTAAGTATTAGAATACAATTCATTAAAGGTCGTTAATTCTGTTAGTGACTTCATATATAAACTTTGGTCGCTAATAGGAATAGCGATAGCACACAAAAAATTTCAAATATTTTAAAACATAGTCCGCTTTTTCCATTAGCGATTTTCAAAATGAAGAGATTGCTAACGAGAATAGCAGCCGCTGCTGACGCGGCACAAAGTAGCCCACGAGCGCTAATAGTTTCGAAACTGGCCCATAATCGCAAATATTTACAAAAAGTGACCTATTACGGCAAAAAATTCTCTCTTTATAATGCAAGCAATTCATACTCATTTATTATCTTCATCACAAACTGAATGTTACCACTTAAAATTAACTTGATATATATGAAAATCACGTGGAGTCACGTTGAATGTACAGATAGCTGCATGCCAACTTTCTATAATGACAGTATGGATCCTAGGAGGCCATGGATTTGATGGAAAGAAGAAAGAGTAGTGTGTGTTGTGATGATGTTGTTAGACTAGATTGATTTGAGAATTAAGTGATTTTGGGATTTGGATTAAGGCATTATAGAGCCATGGGAAGTAGAAAGGTGAGATCTTTGGATGGGAATTAGTGTGTTAAGTGAAATTGTTAAGACTAGTTAGTTCGACGATAAGACTGATGTCTAGTATCAAATAAGTTGGGAAACTAATTTATACAAATCTAGGTGCATTAATCATTTGAGAATATATAAGATTCATTAACCCTGTTTGCTTACCATTTTCTGTCCATTTAAGCATTGTCGTCGAGAAACGTGACTAACTTTTATCTCATGTTTTTTTGTGGTTTCGAACTTGATGAGCTATTGACTTAAGAACTGTGTTACTGCTAGATTTGCTTGTGGGTATCTTTGTCGAGTACATATTGAAGCGACGTGGTGTACCTGAGAACGTGCGTCTTATGTCAGTGGGTGTATGGCTTTTCAATCCATTCACGTTCACCATTGGTACTAGAGGAAACTGCGAGCCTCTAGTTTGTGCAGCCGTGCTTTGGATTATAATTTGTCTTATGAACCGTGTAAGTTTTGTTTCTTTTCCAAGTTTTTAATACATTATGAATATTTTCATAGATAAATTTTCTTCCTCATTGAAACTTATGCTCGACCCAGTGGTGTGTAAGATAAGTTAGCTATGATTTGTTACCTATGTAGCATGGAAACTTCTCTAATTGAGTTGTTCCTGTGTTGGATGACACTGCTTGTCACATGTGTTCAAGATTTATTGTCTGTCTTTATTGATGTATCCTTTCTTTTTAAATCTTACAGGTAAAATATTTCAAGCAGCATTTTGGTATGGACTTATTGTCCATTTCCGAGTGTACCCAATCATATATTCGCTTACGTTCGTCCTAGTTATTAATAAGCAGGTCACTCGACCTTCGGACAAGCCATCTCTGTGGTTACTATTAAAGAGCTTCATTACAAAGGAGAGAATACTCTTTGGATTGTTCTCTGGCTCTGTGTTCTTCTTCTGGACTGCTCTCTTTTTCTACATGTATGGATGGGATTTCCTAAATGAAGCTCTGCTATATCATCTTACTCGCACTGATCCAAGGCACAACTTCTCGATATACTTCTACCATATCTATCTCCGTCACCAGCATGGGTTTTTGGTTTTGGAGAAGCTCATCTCTTTCCTGCCTCAGATGATGGTCCAGCTTGCTTTCATCTTTCGGTTATACGAGGATCTTCCATTTTGCCTTTTTGCACAAACAGTCGCGTTCGTCGCATTTAACAAGGTTCGATGTTTAACCTCAAGATTAACTTATTACAAAATATTTTTTATGATTCTTTGTTTTTGAATATTACTGGTAGACCTTATAGAAGATATTGCACTAAACCGAGCAGAATGGAAAACCAGGATTTATGTAGCGGACCCCAACTAGTTGGGAAAAAGGCTTTGTTGTTGTTGTTGTACTAGTAGACCTTGCACGTGTTATGCACATTTGAAGGATGATGTTACTAAAGTGCGTTAAAGTAGTTTGCCCTTAACCAGGGCCGGCCCTGAGTTCCGGGGGGGTCCTAGGCGAACTTCCGAAATGGGGCCCCCCTCCCCCATACATTTAAAGAAAAACATGCAAAAAAAAATTTACGTGCGAAATGCGTGCCTATATTTACAAGGGAAGTTTGAAATTGGGGGCCCCTAAAATCGCGATTTCGGCGGGGGCCCGAGGCGGCCGCCTTGCCCGCCTACATATCAGGGCCGGCCCTGCCCTTAACCCTCTCTATGCCAAAACAAAATTTTAGAGGAAGCCCAGTCCTCACTTTGCAAAGTAGGGAGGGTTATGTAACATTGGTGAAAACTTCAGGAAATCATAGTGAAACTAATCCTTATCAGTTATATCCGATATGCCAGATCAAGTGTTGGTTTCAAGCTTGCCCCAACCTCAGTCTTTTGATAGCACTAGTAAAATGCCCACGTGTAAATGCATGTCAAAAAATGCGCGTGTAAAAGAGGGTTATCACTTATCAAAGTATGAGATTGTCAAATTATGGCAACAAAAAAAAAAGTTGGGGCTGCCAAATTATGGTAAAAAAATATTTTGATTATTTGTTTAAATTGGGGCTTAAAAAAGAAGAAGTTTGGGCCCGTCAAATAATGGCAAAATATTTTGATTATTTACTTAAATTGGGGATGCCAAAATATTGATTATTTGTTTCCATATTTATTGTTGGGGTTGTCCATTTATGAAATATCATATTTCCTTTAATCGTTTTTCTCTACTATTTTAATGGGAGAGTTTGTCACCAAATAAAATTCATTTGTAACCAAACCAACATGTGCATCGTAACCCAACAACTACGTGCAATGTACATTCATAACTAATATAAAGGAGGTCTTAGGTTCGATGTCAGACAACGCCGGATTTTTAAAATATATATATATATTTATAAAGACGTGCATCGCACATGTAAATTACTAGTTTGTTTAAATTGGGGTTGTCAAATTATAGTTTATTTGTTTGCATATGTATATTTGGACTGTCAAATTATGGTAATATAATCTTTTATTTATTTGTTTAAATTTCTTAAACTATATTATAAGATAGGAAGAGAATCTTTTGTTTAATATTATATATTTTTTTACTATAAAAATCGGAAGTAGAATATTTTATTTGTTATTTGTTATTTGTTATTTGTTATTTATTTTTAATTATTATAAAATTAATGGTTAGGATCTTCTAATGACAAATGAAAAAAGTAAATATAGGCCGTTGGATCTAAACTCGTGCTTTTTAGTATAGTAATAGAGTATAGTTTAGGTTTGGCCTCTTCCACACCTCTAATTTAGAACTTACTTTTCGGAGTGTGTCTATATCTTTTCACTTTCTCAATTTTGGTTTAATGCAAGCATGTTAATTAATTAATATATCCCTATGTGAAAATAATAAGATGTGGTATTGGTTGGTGTTTACAATTTTTTGCCATGCTCCATGAACTGTGTAATTGGGCAGATAATGCTCACCTAATTTAATTTATTTTATTTTATTTTTTATTTTTATTTTTATTTTTTTTGAGAAAAAGGTGACCGCGTCACCGCTTCATTTCATTAATAATAATTAACGAAACCATTATTACAAATAGTTACATCTCCCAGTTCCTTCATGGAACAACGGAAAACAATTACACAGCAAACCTACAACATTGACTAGTCACTCTCCTAGCTAAACTAGTTATCTTTAAAAGATGGTTCTTTTAGCATAAATATAAGTACTAGAAACCTTGATCTTTATTTAGTAATTTGAAGTAAAGGAGTGTATCTATTTAGGTGGTGTTTGGTATGCGGATTAGAAAGGGGAGTACTTCATTCCCTTGTTTGGCAAAATGTAGGTATATTTTGGGAAAGAATACTTTATTTTCTAGGGAATACAATTTCTCAATTTCAATTCCCCCAAAACATGTGGCATTTGTCTTTTCCCATGGGAATATTCCAAAAGACTATTTCATCCCCATTACCTATGAGATGACTTATGTCAGTCTCCACCACCACCACCCGCCACCCTCACCAACGCCGCCGCCACCATCACCGCCAACCGCCACCACCACCATTTCCGCCACTACCGCCCGCCGCCGCTACCGCCATCATCACCACCACTGCTGCCACCACTATCGGCACTGCCACCAGTGGCGGAGGGAGGAAGAGAGGAGGGGGGGACATTTGGGACCCCAAAAATTTTGGTCTAAAAATTTTGTAAAACCTCCTAATATAGACCAAAATTTTTATTTGGCCCCCCCAGTTAAAAAAAATTTGGGACCCCCAAGTCTAATCCACCTCTTATTAAAGGCTCAATTATGTCGATGCCGGGGGAAAAAAATTTGGGACCCCCATTTTGATTCGTCTAGCTCCGCCACTTACTGCCACCGCCGTCACCTTCACCTCCACAACTGCTCACATCTAACTTTTCTCACTTTCTCACTTTGCTTTTTCACCTAGTAGGGTATTTTGGTAAAATTAATATATGAGATGGGAGTACTCCCGGGAATATAGGAAATAAAGTGTATAGCAAACACAGTAATGTAGTATTTCTAGGAATACTCACTCCATCATATTCCTGGGAATAATTTATTCCCAGGAATAGCTCAATTTGCAAACCAAACACACCAAACCAATATCTTTCAGTTTCTAAAATGTATCTCTTCATGAGTACATGTTATTACCATCATCATTATGTCATGAATATTTATTTCAGAAATTTTTATCATAGCATTGGGATAATGAAATGTTAATACTACTATGCCTGGATGGAATGACTAAATATCTCTCTTGATGGCTAAATCTATCAAGGAAGAACTGCTTGAAATTCTTAATGCTTAGATGCTAGCTCACCGATTGCATTGTAAATCAAAACAGGTCATAACTGCGCAATACTTTGTGTGGTTCTTCTGCCTGTTGCCACTGATTATTCCTTTCACCAAAATGAACCTCAAATGGAAGGGCTTGGCATGCACTTTGGTGTGGACGGGATCTCAAATTCACTGGCTCATGTGGGCTTATCTTCTCGAGTACAAAGGCCTGAATGTCTTCACCCAGTTGTGGTTTGCAAGCCTCCTGTTTTTAGCTGCCAACACTTGGGTTCTCTTCACCATCATCAAACACCATCAGTTCTCACCTGGTTTGAGTCCATTATCGAGTTCTCATTCTTCTGCTCATGCTAAGAAGTTGAAGTAGTTCCTTTTGTTTTTCTCTTAAATGCAATTTTACAAATCCTTGTATTATGTTTGCATCAACAAAGGCGAACTGGAAGAAAAGGGTAAGAGAAGAATGAATATAAAAAAAAATCAAATTCAGTAGGGACGGTAATGGGTAGAATTGTACATGCAAACCATATAAGTAGTTCTTGATTCAACAACTGTTTCGACTTATGTCAACCTGTAAAATTTTGAGGATCAAACCTTTTTATCGAGGTCACAGATTTGCATCGATTTATTTTGAGGGGTGGTTTCTCCTTGCGCTGAAATAAATTTGTGTTTACTTTGCGAAGGGAGGAGGGTTACGTGTCATTAGTCAAAACTTCAAGATGCTTTGTATGAGGTTAATCCTTATAAGTTATATATTATATCTTTGATAGTTGGTAAAACACTTGAAGAGATTGCAGTACATCTAACGACTTTGACTACTAATGAAGTTTTTTTCACCATAAATGAAATGACCATTTCAGAATCAAGAGGAACAACTTTAAGATCAAGATGTAAACCAAGCAACTTCATAATCTATTACTGAATCTGGCATCGCTGTTATTGTATCTTATTATTTTGCATTCCAAATCACCACATATAAATACTCTCTTTTTAGGCGGAATAAACAAACATTCTCTTTCTTAGTAGATTAATTATTACCACTTACCTGCTACAAAAACATATCTATCACCTAACATCTATCAAAGATGGTTAGCATTGATTTCGTAAGTATCATAACTGTGAGGTGGTCATATATATGGACATGAAAGTATGAAACTAGAATTTGTTCCCAGTACCAATGCTTCTGTTGAGATTTCTTTTCTACTTATTGCAGTTGATTCACAAAGAAGTTCTTCTATAAAAATAAAACTAAATTCGGTATTTTTTTAAATATTTTTTAATAGAAAGGATGGGGTGAAACCTCAGCCAATAAATTCGGTACATTGTTACTCCTTGCTACCATCACCATTAATATCATGAATACTTATTTTGGAAATTTTATCATAGCGTTCAGGGAATGCAATGTCAACACACTATTATACATTGATGGAATGATACATTGCTCTCGATAGGTAAAAGCCTAAAGCCATCGAGGAAAAACTGCTTAAAATTCTAGTTTGCTTAAAATTCTCATGTCAGGGAGCTTGGAGGGGGTGATGGCGTTTGTCGAGCAGGGGAAATGACAGCCTTCGTTGCGAGGTGGCAGTGAGAGTCACTCAATGAGGGTCAAGCGAGGGGGTGAGAACCATGACTCAATCTCTACATGGAGTTACCAGATTGGTGGAGTATCTGCGGTGTCTCTCATATGCTGCTTGAAGTTGACATATGGATCACTGCTGGGGACGATGAGGTGTCCGTGTGAGCGACGGAGAGGATAAACGGTGTACAAGCGAGGGACTGAGAGAGAGAATGAACTCAAATTAGCACGAAAAATTGACTTTGGCGAGGTGGCCAATCAGTGGGATTAGATTCCGTTGTATTTTTTGTTTATTAGTTGGGGTGTATGAGTTCCAGAACCTAGTCTGTTGGGATATGAACTTCATATGCCTTATTTTTTGGTTGTATGTTTTGTTAAATTCTTTTTAATGAAACGCGGGTGGCATTCAACCCACCGTTCAACAATCAAAAAAAAAAAAAAAAAAAAAATTCTAGCTGTTTTGGTGGACAATAAAAGTTGGAAGAAAAGGGGTGAGAATATGCATAGATTGTACATTCAAACCAGATACGGAGTTCTTGATTCAACTACTGTTTTGAGTTGTGTAAATGTTAACCTGGTAGAATTTCAGATTTGCATCTGCTTATTTGGAGTGGTTTCTTATGCTGAAATAAACTTACAGTTTACTTCGTAAAGAAAGGAGGGGATGAGAGCCATTAGTCAAAACTTCGAAGAAGCTTAGTGAAGTTTATCCCTGTAAGTTCTCTCCGATTTTGTCTTCCCATGCTCAATGCTGTATTTTTCAATAGTTTGTATGCTATGCCCTTTAAAACCAAGATATCAAAAAATTCCGTATGTAACAATTACTTTAAAAAAAATTCTACACACGAATGAAAGGACCAACTCAGAATCACGAGGAACAACTTCAAGATCAAGATGTAAACCAAGCAAAATTCATAATCTATTACTGAATCCATCATCAATGTTATTGTATCTTATTGTTTTACATTCAGAATCACCACCCATAAACTCTCTGTTTTTTTAGGTGGAACCAGTACATTCACACTTGTGCAATATACACTGAGGATAGGTACCGGCACTGCAGAATGGCTTGCATTGCTCATCCCTATTGCATACCGGCGCTCCCACTGCTTTTAAGCCTTCCGATGGCGCTTCAGCTCGTGCCACACCTGTACCATATTCATACCAAAACATTAAGAAGAAGAAAAAAATTGTTTTAACTGCGAATAATTCCTTAATTTGATCATTAGTCTACCCCTTACCATCTCCCACACTGCTGCAGAAACATTTGTGGCCAATGCACTCAGCAAAGGCATGGCCTTTGCAGAATGACTTACATTGCGCGTCTATATTGCATACTTTTTCAACAGCTGGATTAGATGGTGACCGACCTGTACCGTTCATACTAAAACATTGAGAAGGAGAAGAAGGAAAAAAAAAGTTTTAGCTGTGAATGTTTCCATTTTGATTATTAATTTGGTCTTTTACCCTCTTTCGGACCAACACAGGAACATTTGCTGCTAACACACAGAACATAGTTATAGCCATTGCATACTGGAAGACAATCTGGGTCTCGAATGCATGGTGTTCCCATGCCTTCTTTAGATAGTGCCACATCTGTATTGTTCATACAAAAACATTAGGAGAAAAACACGAGAAAATCGAAAACTAGTTCAAATTGAGATGGAACATAATGAATGATAAATTGGAAATGAGAAAAGGAAGAAGACTTACTCAATGTCAAAGCTAGAAGCATTACAAGAGAAGTAGCGACAACAAGGGTGGACTTGTTGTTGGCCATGATATCTCAATTTGTGAATTATAACAAAGTAAAAGGAGTTTAAGGGATTAAATACTTGAAACCTTGATTTATTTTGATAATTTTTTAAAAAAAAATATCGGTTGCCAAATTTTTTCAAATAATTATTTATAAAAGTGACACTCATACCATAATACCCTTAAAGTTCAAATTTATTTACAACATAATTATTTACAAAAGTGAAACTCATATTAAACTAGTAATTTACACGTGCGGTGCACGTTTTTATAAATATATTTTTTTAAAAGAAAAAAATAGACGTTGTCTGGCATCGAACCTAAGACCTTCTTTATATTAGTTATGCACGTGCATTACACTTGTTTTTTGTTACAATGCACGTGTTTGGTTGGTTACAAATGAGGTTTGTTTGGTGACAAACTCTCCCATTAAAATAGTAGAGATAAAAGTTTGTGCCACTAGGGATAATTTGTATAGAGTATGTATGAGTGAAGGGAGGTCTCAGGTTCAAAGCCATACTACGTCTTATTATTTACTTTATAAAATAAATGAAAAATGATTAAAACGTGCATCATACGTGCATGTTGCTCGTGTATATCAAGGCGAAAGAGTATCATACAAAGATCTAGCTTACAAGTAGGCAAACTGGCACAATCAACACCAGAAAAGCTAACAAACTCAATACTAAAAACACTGAATACTAATAAGAAATTAGCTTCATCCAACAGTAACCACGATGAGCAGAAATGAAAACCTAGCAGCATAATCTTGTTGCGAGCAACCAAGACAGTAATGATCGGAGCAGAAGGTATTTTGGCCACAGGAGAGAATGTCTCATCATAATCAGGTCTGAGAATAACCTTTAGCAATAAATCGAGCTTTTAGGCGAGCCAAAGAACAATTTGAGTTTACTTTAATTGTGTACAACCATTTACAACCAACACAATGTTTAACAGGTGGAAGGTTAACAAGATCTCAAGTACCATTTTTCTCAAGAGCAGACGTCTCTTCTCGCATAGCCTAGCTCCAACTAGGATGTGACTGTGCTTTTCTGATAATGACTTAGGAACCTGGTGACTGTCCAAAGTAGAGACAAAGGCATAATAGGCATATGACAAGTGAGCATATGAAAGACAACTGTATAAAGGATGAGCAGTGGAGCGATTTTCTTTGCGTATGGTGTAGGATAATGGCTCGATTCTGGTTCAGCTTGTTTATATCCGTCGTATCTGCAGCGATCGAAATTTCCAGTACACCAGTCGACTGCATATGGGTCTCAGTCGACTGTCCCGAACGAAGTTTCAAAGGCTAAGGATACAGCAACAGGGTACATCAGTCGACTGAATATGGGTCTCAGTCGACTGTCCCGAACTAATTACCAGTCAACTGATAATTAGACCAGTCGACTGTAGGCGGGTTTGTAAACTAGAATAGGCCCATTTCGAAAGGCCCAGTAGTTTCCCTATAAATACACCCTTTAGGGTTTTGTAAAGTGTGACACCTCTATTTGGATTTTGCAGCCGTCATCTTTGTAAGGGTTTGTTTTCGCCCATTGGTGATTATAGTGGAAGAAACCCCAACCGCCCTGTGGATGTAGGCATTTGTTTTTGCCGAACCACGTAAATCGTTGTGTTCTTGTGTTTGCTTGTTTCTGTTTTTCGCTATTTTTTTTTTGATTGGTGGTTAATTCGTATTCCGCACAACAAGTGGTATCAGAGCGTCGGGTTCGACCTAGAGGGAGATGGCGAGTGAAGCAGATGCAACCAAGGATGTTGCGGGATCAAGTTCGTCCAGAACAACGATTCACAACGCAAAATTTGAAGTTGAAAAATTTGATGGAACAAATAATTTCGGGATGTGGCAGTGTGAGGTGTTGGATGTTCTGGTTCAACAAGAACAAGATGTTGCTTTGGAGGAAGAAAAACCAAAGAATATGTCCGAAGCAGATTGGAAGAAGTTGAACCGAGTTGCGTGTGGGACTATTCGGCTCTTTATCGCGAAGGCTCAGAAGTACGATTTGATGAGGGATACCATTGCTGCAGTGTTGTGGAAGAAACTCGAAGACAAATACATGAGGAAAAGTTTGGAGAATCGGCTGTATTTGAAGAGGAGACTTTTTCGCTTCACCTATACTGAAGGTATGTCTATGAACGCTCATGTTGAATCATTTAATAAATTATTGGCTGATTTGTTAAATTTGGATGAGCAAATTAAAGATGAAGATAAAGCCCTAATTCTGTTGAATTCATTACCCGAATGTTATGATCATTTAGCAACAACTTTAATATATGGAAAAGATACTGTTAAATATGAAGATGTTGCAAATGCTCTGTTGAATAATGAAACTAGGAGAAGGAATAAAATGGTTGATAGAGAAACTTCTGAAGCATTGATTGTAAGGGACAGAACTGAGACCAGATCTGAGATCAAATCTGGGAATAAAGGAAACAAATCTCGTTTCAAATCGAGAGGAGTTTCAAAGGACAGAAAGATACCGGCCAGAAATGAATGTGCTTTCTGTCATGAAAAGGGGCATTGGAAAAAGGATTGTCCGAAGCTACGAAATAAGGGAAATTCGACTGCAAATGTGACTGTTGATAATTTAGATAGTGATGATGATTTTTCCTTTGCACTTGCTGCTAGTCCCTCACTTTATCAAGAAGTATGGTTTCTTGATACAGCAGCCTCCTATCATATGTCTTGGAAAAAGGAGTGGTTTACTTCCTTAGAGTATATGGATGGTGGGGTAGTTTTGATGGGAAATGATGCGCCTTGTAAGAAGGTAGGAATCGGGAAGATTGAATTGCTAATACACGATGGTCTTATTAGGGAGCTTTCAGATGTATGGTATGTTCCAGATTTGAAAAAGAATTTGATTTCACTTGGTGTTTTGGAGGCCAGTGGAATGAAATTTGCTAGTGAAGGTGGCATTCTGAAGGTGACTAACGGATCATTTGTGGTGATGAAAGGGCAAAGAAAAAGGAACTTGTTTTTCTTGCAGGGAAAAACGTATTTGGGTCAGGCTGCCAGTGTAACTGAAAAGCCTAAACAGGTTGTTCCCGACTCTACAAGGTTGTGGCATATGCGACTCGGGCATGCAGGAGAAAAGGCCTTGCAGGGGCTTGTGAAGCAAGGGTTGCTCAAAGATGCTAAAGGTTGCAAGTTGGAATTTTGTGAACATTGTGTTTTAGGTAAGCAAACTAGGGTGAAATTTGGTACAGCTGTACATCAGACAAAGGGTATCCTCGATTATGTGCACACAGATGTTTGGGGCCCTACTCAAACACCTTCTATGAGTGGTAGACACTGGTTTGTTACATTTGTTGATGACTACTCCAGACGAGTTTGGGTATATACCATGAAACACAAAGATGAAGTTTTAACCTTGTTCACAAGCTGGAAGAAGAAAGTTGAAAACCAGACTGGAAGGAAGATTAAGGTTCTGAGGTCAGATAATGGAGGGGAATACAAGAACGATCCATTTCTGAAATTGTGTGAAGATGAAGGGATCCAGAGGCACTTCATAGTTAGGAGGACTCCACAGCAAAATGAGGTTGCAGAAAGGATGAACAGAACCTTACTTGAGAAGGTGAGATGTATGCTAGCACAGTCTGGATTGAAGAAGACATTTTGGGCAGAAGCTGTTATATATGCAAGCCACATTGTCAACCGTTTACCATCTGCAGCACTTGAAGGCAAAACGCCTATTGAGGTATGGAGTGGTAAACCTGCATCTGATTATAGTTTTTTGCATATATTTGGTTGTCCTGCTTATTTTCATGTAACTGAAACTAAACTTGATGCAAGCGCCAAAAAGGCTATATTTGTTGGTTTTAGTACTGGTGTCAAAGGTTACAGGTTGTGGTGTCCAGAACAAAAAAAATTAGTGATCAGCAGGGATGTTACCTTTGATGAGACCAGCATAATTAGCTCGGGACAGTCGACTGAGACCCATGGTCAGTCGACTGGTGATCAAGAGCAGCAGAAGATTGGGAGAGTTCTCCAACAGGTGGAGTTAGAAAAGCTTTCAGTTGAAAATCCTACTCCTGCCCAAAATGAAGATGATGTGGTTGATACTGAGAATGAGGAAGAAATTCCTATCCAAGACCCTCCCCAGCGGGAAGAATCAATTGCAGCAAGAAGGCAAAGAAGAGATATCAAACGACCATCTCGCTTTACAGAAACAGTTGCATTTGCTCTTCCCATTGTTGATGATGAAGTTCCCTCCAACTTCAAAGAAGCCACTAGAAGTTCTGAAAATGCAGATTGGAAAGTTGCTATGGATGAAGAGATGAACTCTCTTCATAAGAACAAGACTTGGGATCTAGTGCAATTACCAAAGGGGAAGAAAGCCATCGGTTGCAAGTGGGTGTATACGAAGAAAGAAGGTCTAAAAGACAGTGTTCGGTTCAAGGCTAGACTAGTTGCAAAGGGGTATGCTCAACAGGAAGGAATTGACTATAATGAAGTGTTCTCTCCGGTTGTGAAGCATCCTTCTATTCGGATTTTGTTGGCATTGGTAGCACAGTTTGATCTTGAATTGACACAGATGGATGTGAAGACTGCATTCTTACATGGGGACCTAGATGAAGAAATTTATATGTTGCAGCCAGATGGGTTTAAGACTGCTGGGAAGGAAAGTTCTGTTTGCAGGTTGAAAAAGTCTCTCTATGGGTTGAAGCAATCTCCAAGGCAGTGTTATTTGAGGTTTGATCAGTTTATGAAAGTGCAGAGATATTTCAGAAGTGAGTATGATCATTGTGTCTACTTCAGAAAATTGCAGGATAACTCTTTCATATATCTGTTATTATATGTGGATGACATGTTGATTGCCTCTAAAAATGCTAAGGAGATTCAAAACTTGAAGAATCAGCTGAGTTCGGAATTCGAGATGAAGGATCTTGGTGAAGCCAAGAAGATACTTGGGATGGAGATAGCTAGAGACAGAGCAAAGGGCATAGTGAGTTTGACATAGAAGCAATATCTCTTGAAGGTGCTGAAACGGTTTGGTATAGATGAAAAAACTAAACCAGTCAGTACTCCCTTAGCCACTCATTTCAGAATTAGTGCTTCTCAGTCTCCAAGTACAGATGAAGAGAGACAGTATATGGCTAATGTACCTTACACTAGTGTGGTTGGCAGTTTGATGTATGCCGTGGTTTGTACTCGACCAGACATCTCTCAGGCGGTGAGTATGGTCAGTCGATATATGCATGATCCAGGCAGAGAGCATTGGCAAGCGGCTAAGTGGATTTTGAGGTACATAAGTGGCACCACAGATGTGGGTTTGAAGTTTGAGAGGGATAACAATATTAGCAGGCTATTGGTGGGTTATGTTGATTCTGACTATGCAGGTGATCTAGATAAGAGGCGGTCTACTACATGCTATTTGTTTACTATAGCTAGAGCACCTATAAGTTGGAGGTCCAATTTGCAGTCCACTGTAGCATTGTCTACTACTGAGGCTGAATACATGGCAGTTGCTGAGGCCATGAAGGAAGCCATTTGGATTCATGGACTTTTGAAGAGTTTGAGAATTCATCAGGAGAAGGTGGAGGTACACTGTGACAGTCAAAGTGCTATCCATTTAGCGAAGAACCAAGTTCATCATTCGAGGACCAAACATATTGATGTCCATTATCATTTTGTGCGTGATTTGATAAAGGATGGTGATATTCTTCTGGTGAAGATTGGGACAGCTGATAATCCTGCTGATATGTTGACCAAAATTGTTGGGGCAGCCAAGTTCAAGCATTGCATGAACCTGGCTAATATTTTGCATGTTTGATGATTTGGAATGGGCGGTTGGGATGGTGCTTTGCTATTTGTTTGCTTAGTATGTGATATCATACTAAGGTGGAGTTTGGGCTTTTGTTGCGTTTGGTGATGAGCATTTGTTTTGGAGTATTTTTGGAGATTGCTTGGGCAACTTGGAAGATCTCGCCAAGGTGGAGATTGTAGGATAATGACTCGATTCTGGTTCAGCTTGTTTATATCCGTCGTATCTGCAGCGATCGAAATTTCCAATACACCAGTCGACTGCATATGGGTCTCAGTCGACTATCCCGAACGAAGTTTCAAAGGCTAAGGATACAGCAGCAGGGTACATCAGTCGACTGAATATGGGTCTCAGTCGACTGTCCCGAACTAATTACCAGTCAACTGATAATTAGACCAGTCGACTGTAGGCGGGTTTGTAAACTAGAATAGGCCCATTTCGAAAGGCCCAGTAGTTTCCCTATAAATACACCCTTTAGGGTTTTGTAAAGTGTGACACCTCTATTTGGATTTTGCAGCCGTCATCTTTGTAAGGGTTTGTTTTCGCCCATTGGTGATTATAGTGGAAGAAACCCCAACCGCCCTGTGGATGTAGGCATTTGTTTTTGCCGAACCACGTAAATCGTTGTGTTCTTGTGTTTGCTTGTTTCTGTTTTTCGCTATTTTTTTTTGATTGGTGGTTAATTCGTATTCCGCACAACATATGGCGATAGGAAGATCAAGATCAGAATGCTCGCTAGAAGATAGTGTGGGCACAGTGGAGGAAACCGAGGGTATAGTAGTAGGCTCAGACAGTCATGTCTCATCAACTTAAGGTGATGGGACAATGAGCACAATGGCGTGATCTGAGGGAGTGGTGTCCGAACGTCGTTTATACACTTGAGTGATTGTAGGCTGTTCGGGCATTGCTGGGGAGCACTGTGTTATAGAATCAGTAGAAGTAAATACCACAAGTCTAGGGTAGGTTAGAAATTCAGATTCAGTCGCATCGGAGGGAACTGAGTTTAAACCAGAGGAAGTGTTGGATAAATAAGATTGGGTCTCATGAAATGTAACATCTGCAGAGATAAAATGACGACGCAGCTCAGGACTATAACATCTATAACCTTTCTGGGAGCAATAATACCCTAGGAAAATACATTGGATAGAACGGGGAGCTAACTTTGAGCGACCAGGACGATGGTCATGGACAAAACTAATACATCCAAAGATTTTGGGAGGAAGGGGGAACTGGTCAACATTTGGAAATAAAACGGAAAAGGGTGTTTGACCATCTAACACAGATGAGGGCATGCGGTTAATTAAGTTACATGCAGTAAGAACTGTATCCCCCCCAGAAACACTAAGAAACTTGTTTATGAATAAGCATTGTCCTTGAAACCTCTAACAGGTGTCGATTTTTACGCTCGGCAACCACGTTTTGTTGAGAAGTATAAGGGCAAGAAGACTCATGAAGATTACCACAAGAAGACATAAAACTAGTGAACTCAGAAGAAAAATACTCTTTGGCATTATCACTTCGCAAAATTTGAACAAAATTCACCTCGGTGCAGAATGATTTAAAAATAGACAAAAATTTAGACTGAGATTTCATTAAATATAACCATGTGGCACGGGAATAGTCATCAACAAAGGTAACAAAATATCTAAAGTCACCGAACTGAGACTAAACAGGGCAAAATCCGCACACATCAGAATGAACTGAACTAAAAGGTCGATTCGATCGTTTATTGACTCTAAGAGGGTAAGACGTACGCAAGTGTTTACCTAATTTTCATGATTCATAAGATAACTCCTTAAGAGAAGATGATTCAGGTCTCAACTTCTTTAGATTCTGTAGTGACGGATGACCCAACTGACAATGCAAATCCAAATGCGCACTCAAGCATGCAAATGAGGTAGGAACACTGTCAAGCTGATAAAGACCCTCTGACACACGCCCTGTGACAATAGTTTTCCCGATCCCAAGTTCCTGAAATGCACAGTACGTAATTAGGAAAAAAAGTAACAAAACAGTTCAGTGTTTTGGTAATTTTACTAGCAGATATTAGGTTAAAGGGAAATTTTGGCATATGAAGAACATGACTAAGTGGTAAAATGGAAGTAAGGTTTACATGTCTGACCCCTCAATGGGGAAAGTAGAACCATCAGCAAGTCTAACAGGTGGATGAAAGAATCTACTAACAGAGGACAATATATTTGAATTTCCAGTATATGATCAGATGCACCTGAATCTATTATCCATGATGTTGGAGGTGAATTGGTTAAACATGTGATACACGGCCTTGTTAATGTGACGGACGAAGAAGACAACTGTCGGAAAACGTGATATCGCTCATTTCTTTGATATTGTCAGAACCGCTGCAGCTCATTCCTAGACATCTGGGCAGTGATTGAATTAGAGGCTATATGTGCATGTGGCGTGGTTGATTGCCTCGCGAATGCATGATAGGGCAATTTCCTTTATTAATTGCTCACAAGCCTCAAATGGGTGCGATATGAGTTTAGATTTCTTTGCGGCAATTCATCAAACACCTTGTGTTCCACTTAGGGCTGCAAACGAATCGAGCTATTCGCGAGCTATTCGACTTGAGCTCGGTCAAAGCTCGGACGCAATTGAAATTCCTGGGGAATTATACAAAGCTCAACTCGAGACAAGCTCGAGCTCGAAAATCGAGCTCGATAGCTTAACGAGCCGAGCTCGAGCTTGGGTTTTTTTAATATAAATTTTAGGCTAAGCTCGCGAGCTATTCGTCTCGAATTCGGTCAAAGCTCGGTCGAAGCTCGGCTCGAACTGATCTTGAGCTCAAAACTGAGCTTGATTTCTTAACGAGCCGAGCTCGAGCCTGAAGATATTCGGCTCGGCTCGATTGCAGCCCTAGTTCCACTCCAATATAGGTCAAATTCAAATTCAATCAAAACTTGAATATTTCTGTTCAAGGAGATGATGAGTGTTGTCGGGGGGTGGTGGTGGAGAGGGTCGGCAGTAGGGGAACAAGAAGAACCAAATCAACAGAAATCAGATAAGGAAGAGAGGATTTTTGGGGTTAGTCGGCATCTGATGGTTGGGTTGCCGGAGTCAAGTCGGGCGGCTCAGCAGTCAGGACGGCAGCCGCAGTGGCAAGACAAGCAACTGCAGCGGCGATTGTAGGTGAGTTCGAGTTCCGGCTCGGAGTAGTGTGGAGGTTGGGTCAGGTTTGGAATTGGGTTTGGCCACTGTTGTTGATATCTTTCTTGAACAAGGTGACTTCACGAGGATGCTGGAGACGGGTACAGCGGCGGTTGACGGCGATGGGAACAGCGGCGGCAACTGGCTAGGCCCAGCTCTGATACCATGAAAGTTGGTTTATCCCTCACATTTTCTACAATACACACTTATTACATATATATAGTACTCCTATTACAACACGTATATTACCCGTATAATATTTCTAATAGTGAGCAACACTACAAAAGAACATAACCACAACAAGCATCAAATAGTACCAAATCCACAGCGAAACGACTTGCAACAAAAATACATCGAATCCCAAACGAAGTAGTCAGAAACCCACAGCAGTACGAATACCACAACTCAAAACAGGAATAAGGACACAACCATGAACGGGGCAGCAAGACAATATAAAAGGACAAAGAACGAAAAGAACTTAGTACAATACATAATAAGCAGAATAAAAGAAACACATAAGGCTGCGATTGAAGTGAGAACGACCGAGCAATAAGAGCAAGCTCCCGATAGTCAAAATGTGCTGCAAACCGCAATCACAAACACCTACCCCGACATGGAGTAATCCTTGCACCAAAGAACCAAAAACCAGAACACCAAAAAGCAAAAGAGAAGAAAGTAATGCAAAGGGAATACCCTGAATGCCATGGACAGTCACCTCTCCTAGAAAGAATGAATAGAACACTTAAGATAAGAATGAACATGAAATTAAATCAAAGGTGGAGGAAAACCATGTTGGGTAAAATAAGCAACAACCTTATCAAGATAAAGAAGACAAAGCTTAGAAACTTTAAAATGATTAAGGATAGAAGCCTAGATGTAGTTTTAAAAAGAAGATCATTAATTAAGGAGTTAATAGTCTGCAAAGTTTTAGAGAAGATCCTGCAATTCCGTTCTTTCCAAATGATCCAAATTAAAGTCATCATGAATAAATCCCATAATGCTAGAAAAGAACGCTTAACACGGCGGGACCTCCATATACACCAACACGAGAGGATGAATAAGAGCAAATTAAAGCCATCTTTAAATATCAATTTAGCAACAATTTTTTAGGATTTTTTTTCAAGGAATTTGGTTCTTTTTTTAAAAAAAATATAAACTAGGGCATTTTTCCTCATCTCAAGCAATAAATAATAGACGGTGGCAGGAACCCCCCCCCCCCCCCCCCCCCCCCTTATAGTAGATGTGCTATTTTACTCCCAACATCACTAATTCAAGAAATGAAAAGTTTATTTCATCAAGGACCAAGGATATTGTACAAAAAGATGAGATGAGAAGAATTCATCATGAATTTATGATATGTTTACAAAGTTGGTGCCAAAGTAGGATTACAAATACATAGACACCAAGTTTACACCAAACCATACTATAAAACGCAAAGAGCTTTCAAAAAGCAACACAAGCATCATTTGCCGAAAACTTAGCATGACTATCATCAACCATGAATGCCCGAACCCCGCTCTTCTGATCAACCCAACTATACCCTTTGTTCTTCACCACCCCGCGATCATTCATCAAACTTCTAATCTCACCGGCATCCTTCCATCTCTCCAAGCCTGCATATATATTTGACATAAGAACGTAATTTGCTGAATTATCCGGATCAAGGCGGAACAGCTCATCTGCTGCCCTCCTTCCCAATCTAGCATCTCCATGAACTGCACACGAACTCAACAAAACCTCCCAGACTATAGGATCATCTTTCCACTTCATCCTATCAACAAGCTTTTCTGCTTCGTCAAGCCTTCCTGCTCGCCCAAGTGAATCTATAACACAAGTATAATGATCAACTAATGGCTCAATTCCATAGTTTTTCTCCATTGAGTCCAACAACTCGATCCCTTCGTCAACTAACCCAGAATGGCTACAAGCAGTTAAAACCGAGATAAAGCTTACACTATCTGGCTGCACTTCGGCATTTACCATTTGATTGAAAACTTCTATCGCTCCCTCTCCCATCCCATTCTGAGCGTACCCATGAATCATTTCATTCCAAGAAACAATGTTTTTTATCGGCATGGAGGCGAAGAACTGTTGTGCCTCATTTACATTTCCACATTTGGAATACATGTCGATGAGAGAACTCCCTACGTAGAGATCATAATCATATCCATTTTTAGTTATCTGGGCATGTATCTGCCTTCCTTGTGGCAATGAAGACAGCCTTGCACATGAATTAATCACGCTTGCATAGGAGAATTCTGTTGGTACCATGCCATCTTCAATCATCAATTTGAAGAAGGAGAAAGCTTCTCGGTTCAAAGAGTGAAGGGAAAAACCAGTGATCATAGAATTCCAACAGACAACATCCCTTTCAAGCATTCTATCAAATATTTGTCGGGCTGAATTAATCTGACCACATTTTGAGTACATGTCGACGAGCCCACTAGCAACAAACATGTCGGTGTGGAGAAATGCCCGGATTGAAGCAGAATGGGCCTGTTTTCCGAAGCTCAAATGACCTATTCCTGAGCACGTACTCATGATTAGAGCCAACGTTGTTCTGTTAGGAGATATGTGCTTATATTGCATTTTCCGGAACAATTCGACAGCCTCCTGATACCTCTGCTCTTGGCAATAACCAGTGAGAATGGCATTCCACGAAGCAACACTTGGGCTGGATATTTTCTCAAACATTTGACGAGCAGTCTCAACATCGCCATATTTGGTACAAGCACCGAGCAAACTGATGTAAGTAACCTCATCTGGTTGAATCCCAGAGTTCTTCATCATTTCTATCATTTTCATACCCATCTTACCGTCACCCCTCTGACCATACCCAGCAATCAGTGCATTCCAAGAAACGACGTTAACTACAGGCATTGTGTTGAAACCCTTTTGTGCATTGTCTACTTCCCCATGTTTTGCATACAAGTCTATCAACGAGTTACCGACATGGAGGTCCGAATCAAACCCCATTTTAACTACAAGACCATGAATAGACTCCCCGAGCAATCTCTCCTCACAATCCCTAGCACAAGCACCCAAAATGCTAGAAACAGCAACCGGGTCAATACAAACCCCCCTCCCATGCATTTTCACAAACAACCCCAATGCAGCCCCTACCTCACCACTCGACACCAAACCCCCCATCATCGCCGTGAAGGACACCTCATTCGGGTTCCCCATCCCCCCAAACAACTCCACCGCATCCGCAACCCACCCACACTTCATATACATCCCCAAAAGCGAATTCTCCACAAACAAATTCCTCTGAAGCCCAACTTTAACAACCAACCCATGACACCTCTGCCCATCCCCAATCGCCCCCAAACCCCCACACGCGCTCAAAACACTGGCAAATGTGAAGTGGGTCGGAACAAAACCTTCTGAAATCATCACATAATACAACTCCAACGCTTTCGTTTCAAACCCATTTCGCGCCAAGGCGCTAATCATGGTGTTCCAAGAGACAACGTTTCGCTCGGGCATTGCATCAAACACTTTACATGCATCATCGATGTGCCCGGATTTGGAGAGGGCGGAGAGGATGGAGTTGAAGGAGAAAATGTTGGGGTTGGGGGTGGAGTGGAAGGTGAGGAGGGCATAGGACAGGTTGCGGGTCTGAGAGTAGGATTCGATGAGGCGGTTGAACAGGAAGGTGTCGGAAGCAAGGAGGGGGGATTTGAGGAGCTGAGCATGGATGGATTTGGCGGGAAGGGGGAGTTTGTTGGTTATGCAGCGGTGGAGGAGGGTGGAGATTTGGGCGGGAGTTGGGTGGGGCATTTGGAATTGTGTTTAAAAATTTGAATGTCGGGTTTGAGGGGGGTTTATATAAGGGCTTTGAATCGGGGCGGATCCGATTAGGGCCAAATGCGGATGCAAATAGTCATAAACAGGTAATTAAGACAAACTGTAAAAGCTAATCAATGTGATCGCGTGGCCTAATGGATAAGGCGCTCGCCTCCGGAGCGGGAGATTGTGGGTTCGAGTCCCATCGCGATCGTTTAGTTTTGTTTTATTTTAATTTTTGTGTGGATATTTATGCATTTTTGTCGGGATCATTTTATTAATTTACCAAAACACTGATATAAATTCATGAAGAGAAATGTTCCATTGTGCACTAGGTCTTCGTGTGAATTCAGCATTCCTACCTTCATATCGACGATCTAAACAGTTCACATTGATCTACTCATCTAAATTAGTCTAAATATATAAAATCAAATCGTTTGAAATTCATTTGCCTATTCATCATGTGACTATAAAAAACAACGATTTTCTGTCATACAATTTTATAACACTTCAATGAATGGGCACATGAATTTCAAATGATTTAATTTTACACATTTAGATAAATTTAGATGTGTAGATCAATATGAACAGTTCGGATCATCGAAACGAAGGTGGAAAGGCCAAGTGCACACAAGGCCTAGTGCACAACAGAATATTACTCAATACATAAATAAAATAAATAATAGAATTGATATAAGTAAAACTATAATTAAATCGGGACCGTTCGAGTCTGGCACAAATCCTAATTCTCTCAGGGGTAAAACGATCATTTTCAACAACTACAGGTCCGTAAGAGGAATTTGGACCGTTCAAATCGGACAAAATTCCTAATTCTCTCAGGGGGGTAAAACGTTCATTTTCCACAACTACATGCACGGAAGAGGAATTCAGGCTACTTGTCATAGCAATTCAACATGAAGGAGTCCATGTTCAACCAAAGAAGTTAATTTAAATTCTCTATCTCTCAAGCATAACTACTTATCTTTCCATCTTATATGTTTAAAAATTCACTCGATTTCTTGACATGGAAAATGATAACAAACCTTATCAAAACACGAGGAAATAGAAATAAATCCAACATCTTGAAACATCTTAGCGATTATAAATACCTCGTAACCTCTTCACAAACAAGATAATCAATACTTTTCAACTAAAAACTCTTCATATAGTTCTGAGTTCTGACTTAAGCATCAGATGATCTGTCGTCGGAAACCCCCAATGTTTCATACTGATTTTGCAGGTCAATCGAAGTGATCACAATCGTTCAAAGCAGATTCAAGCGTTCACATGAGGCAGATTTCAGAATCAAGAACAGTTTACAGCGATCAACGCCGGTGAAAAGGTAATGTTAGATATTTTATTGTTTTTCATAAAAAAAACTCACAATATCTACCAAAAATAGCAGCAAGAAGAATAAATGTGCAAAGCAGGAAAAAGAGAGATAATTTGGACCAAGAGACTAACTATGACTATCACTTATTCCTCTCCTTTATCTAAAATTATCAATTTAGTTATGCTGAAAAATGCGGGCTCTTGGTGAATTTGGGGTTTCATTTTGAGTTGCATTGAATTACATAGAAGTCTGTATTTTATATATGGTAACACAAAGTAATGAAGTGCATTTAGAGGAGGCTACCGGGTGGTGGTGGTGGACCATTTGACGAAATTGGCAGCCAATTGACCATGCACCCGATCCTAGAGATAAAGATGGACATGGCCATGGTCATGAAGAAGAATGCATGCTGAAAACTAAACAAAGTTTTTCGGGCGGCAATTGAGAGACACCAAGCAAATACAAAATATTTGAAGAAAAACATCGATTTTTTTTTTTAATTATAAAAAAAAAAGCATCAATTTTTTTAAAAAATATAAGAAAAAAATCACCACTGCCAGGGATCAAACCCGGGTAACCCGAGTGACAGTAGGGATTACTCACCACCATACTACAACGCCTTCGTTGTCACCAATAGTCTAGTTGTATTTTTTGATTTTTTTAAACGATCATAATTAAACCATAAAAAATAAGTTTAAAATTAAGAACGCCGTTGCCGGGGATCGAACCCGGGTCACCCGCGTGACAGGCGGGAATACTCACCACTATACTACAACGACTTTGATGTTGTTTGTTTTTATAGATAAAAATATGATCCTGTCATCGCTTTATTAATACGTAATTAAAGAAACAAAGTAGTACTAATTACAATAATCCCAAAATACCACATCTAAAATCGAAGCTACATCGATGAGACAAACTAACAAAGCAAGTAGAAAGATACAAGGGCAAATAATGTAGTGCCCAACTATGTTGCGACCATCCACCTAGAAGTTGCTAATCCCAAAAGAATCTGCTAAGGGCAGAATGTACTCGTAACCATTGTTTTGTCGCAGCTTGCTCCTCCTATTCCTCCTCCATACGGAGCTGGTTCATTTCTCCCCTATTACCTGTCCAATCATGAGATAGAGATATAATTTTATGCATGATAACTGAAAAGCTACAACTAATTTTGCGAAAGCATAAATCATTTTTGCTTAACCACAAACACCACATCGTTGCTATAGCCATCACACCCCACGCCTCTCTATCTACCTTTCTAACTAGCTCTAGACCCCATCACCCCCAGACATCTGAACTAGATTTAGGACAATCTATCAACCCAAATTCCGAACTGACTACTTCCCAAGCTAGTTTGGCCTTAATACAAGAGAATAAAATATGATTGGTATCTTCCTCTCCGCTCGTGCATGCCTCACATGTAACATCTATATGCAAGTTCCTTTTCCGTAGGTTGATCTTTGTTAAGATCGCATTGTTCATGACTAACCAAGCAAACACTTTGACCCTCAAAGGTATCCCTAGTTTCCAAATACTTTTGGCATCCTTTGAGCGCAGTCCTCCGTCATTGATCCTCTTATACATTGAGGCTACTGAGAATTCCCCATCAGACTGAAGCATCCAATCCCTGCTATCCTTCCCTCGTTATTGTACTGCCCTTCTGCCCTGATAAATAAATTAAGGTCCGTCAGTTCTGAAATTGCGTTCTGAGATAATTGCCCCTTGACGTCCAGCTTAAGCCTCTGATTATGCCACACATCAGCAACCAAAGAGTCTGTATTAATCGTAGCCTCTGCAGCTGCTGGAAATAAGCTCATCAAACTCCTGTCCCCGCACCACTTGTCCCACCAGAATCTGGTATTCTTCCCGCTTCCAATTCTGCATCCAGTATTGGAGTTGTATATCACCCCCACCTTTGCTACTCCCTTCCATAATGAAGATGACTTTCCGAAAATTGTTCTCCCTCCGAAGCGGCATGCTTTCCTAGACCTATATCTGGCGAATGACTTGCACCACCAGTTATTCCGTTTCCTCTTCATCTTCCACTACCATTTACTCAGTAGTGCTCTGTTCATGTCTCTTAAATTATGTATCCCCATGCCTCCATTTTTTTTCCTTTTGCAAACTCTACCCCAGTTGATCAGGGGAAGTTCTTTGTTGGACTCGTCGGTTCATTTCCACAGAAATCTTCTTCGGATTTTGTCTATCTTCTGAATGACCCAATTAGGAAGCTCATAAACTGACATAAGATAAGTCGGAAGACTAATAATGAGCGTATTGTATTTCTTTAATATTCTATGCTTGTCATCTCTTTGATTTTTTTTTTAAAAATAATAATTAAAACCTAAAAGAATATTTTAAAAAATTTAGGAACGCTGTTGCCGGGGATTGAACCCGGGTAGCTTTTTCTGTATTTGATAGCTTTGTTGTTACTAATAGTAATGAGCGTATTGTATTTCTTTAATATTCTATACTTGTCATCCCTTTGATTTTTTTAAAATAATAATAATTAAAACATAAAAGAATATTTTTTAAAAATTAAGAACGCCGTTGTGCCGGGGATCGAACCCGGGGGTCACCCGGATGACAGGCGGGAATACTCACCACTATACTACAACAACTTTTTTATTACTAATAGTAATAAGCATAATCTATATCTTTAATGTTCTATTCTTGTCATCTCTTTGATTTTTAAAAAATAATAATAATTAAACCATCTCTTTGATTTTTAAAAAATAATAATAATTAAACCATAAAAATATTTTAAAAAATTTAAAAACGCCGTTGCCGGGGATCGAACCCGGGTCACCCGCGTGACAGGCGGGAATACTCACCACTATACTACAACGACTTCGTTGTGACTAATAATGAGATTTGTTTATTAGTTTATTTTCCTGTACTTGTCATCTCCTCCTACAATTCTTCCTCCTGATTTTCTCGTGATCACGTATGGAAGTAATTGAAGATATGGTATTGTTGCTTGGTACGTGTTTGACATGGAGCTTAAAGGATCGATCGAGGGCATCAGAGAGAAAGTGTCTAGCTCAGGCATGGTGGATGTTTTCAGTAGATTGTAAAACAATATTACTGTATCATGTACTTCTCAAAGTAGTTTTAGTTAAGAAGAATATTATTTGTTGCATTTACACTACTAATATAAAGAATTTCTTCTTAGTAAATGTGCAAAAACTTAGAATAACATACATTTTCGTGGCAGAGCCGGGATACAATCTACTCCGCTTACTAGCTCATGCATGAATCCAACAGCTGTTTTGATATCTTGTTAATGCATAAGAAGATGACGACGACGAAGATTTTTAAAAAAAGAAAAGAAAGTTAATAGATCAAATTATTTTGCAAAACAAGAAACTAATAAAACAGTTGACATATGAGATATACAGTACGTACGTATTACATTTATTTTATTATTATGTCTTTGTGAATAGTACAATATACATATGCATGTTAACATAAACAGCCAATCGATCTATGATCAGTTGAGGAAAGAAAAAGACAAATAAATCAAACAATTGAAGTAATACAGATACAAATCAATCAATCCATGCATTTAGAACTTGGACTGAATCCAATCGACAAGCTTGTTGTCCACTTGAAAGGCCTTGGCAAGAACATCATCGCGAATGTCAGGGTTTGATCCCAACACAGCATCAGCTATTCTGATGACGCCTGGATTCTGGCTACTGAGCGAAGACACCGCCAATGCTTTTGACTTGCCGATATTGAACTGGAAGTGTATGAGCCCTTGGGGGTACACGAAAACATCTCCCTTTTTGACAACTTTGCTGAACAACTTGTTGTCAGGGTTTTTTTTTTTTTTTTTTTTTTTTGAAAAAGGTGACCGCGTCACCGCTTCATTAATAAAATATTAACGAAACAAGTATTACAAAAAAAAAAAAAAAACCTCTATCTGTTCCTAGAACAGAACCACAGAGAACAATAACACAGTTAAGCGTACAACATTAACTAGTCCCTCTCCTAGCTAAACTAATAGACGCTACCACCTGTACTCTGTTCTCTCCCTTATCAGCTGTGACGCATGCAGATTTCTATTGAGCAATCAGACACCGACTCATCGAGCACCAACCATAGTGACGACTTGCCCATGCACCTTCAGACGACGTCTAACTTGAACACCACTCCAGCAACTTGTTGTCAGGGTTGGATGTGATGAAACCGACATACAGGGTGCCTTCTATCACAGTCTGGACCTCAGTGGCTCGTGGGTGTAGATGGGGTGGGTTGAGCCCATAGGGTTCATAGTCCACACGGGCCATTGAGATGCCCAGCGTGTTGAGGCCGGGGACTATTGCTGAATTGATAAGGGTCACCTTAGAATTGACTGCATTCGACGTGTTACCAGGGAGGTTAAGGCCCGAGAAAAAGAAGTCTTCCTCTGTGACAAGCTTTGGGTCCTTGCAGACAAATCCATTCACCAACACTGCAAGAATAAAAAAAAGAAACTCTAAAGTTTTGCTATAACAGGATGGCTAATTTTAGCGCACTTTTTGCCAAAAAAAGAATGAAAACTATTACACAAGTAGGTTATACAAGGACAATCATTGTAATTGAAGTTACCAGTTGACATATTGTCTGCAACGCACAAGTCCTGAAGAGGACTGGGATGAGATGCAAGTGCAGATGTTGCGATTAGAGCAAGGAGAGAAAAGAGCAGACGAGCAGCCATTTTGAAAAGTCTTAAGGAAAGAATGATACTCAGATATTAAGCTATTTATATCATCAGAATACTTTGGAGTTAATGATTGTTAGACTTGGCTTGTGAAAACGAGTCATTTGACATGGCCAAAAAATTATAAGAATAGAAAATATTGCTTTTGTGACGCTATTCTGCAAATTTTTTCCTGGTGTACCTCAAATTGTTAACCCAATATTAAGACAAAAATCAGAAGTTCAAGCAAATATCGTGAGCTCTTTGAACTGTGCGATATATAACTTATTTCATCTCAGTATTGCTTCACAATGGTAAAGAATCCATGTGATTCTATGAATTCGAAAATCGGACATAGGTCTGTATTTACATAGTTTTCTGAGCATACTATAATTACATAGTTATAACTTACTGGGCAATCATAAAATGGGTAATTGAATGGATTTCAGAATAAGGATATATATATAATATATATTTGAAATAAAAGTGACTCGAGGTCACATGTTTCATTAATGATAGGTTAACGAAACCGATAGTACCAAATATTACAAACCAGTCTAATCAAGTCCACAACTCTAAACAAAACAGCTATACATTAATTGCCAAACTATCTACGTAATCTCACCACCAAAAAGGTAGTAACCGCCAGCTCGCCCCCTGTGAGATGAGATGAAGTTGCTGCCATAGAACAGTCCACTCCGCCCCTTCCATACGACCTCTCTTCTTCGCCCCTGCATGACCTGTCCAAACGTCTATTAGAGCCAATATTCTATGTAACATGAAATGAAATCTATTGTGAATGTTACAAAAACAGGCATCATTTCTATCAAGCCACAAGATCCACATAATAGCCGCTACAGCAATATCCCATGCCCTCCTATACTCTTTCCTAATGTTTTTCGTTCTCCAAGTCCCCCAAGTATCCTCGATATAGTTCGGAGTAAGCACCGTGCCAAAATCTAGACCCATAATTTTCCAAGTAAGTCTAGCTTTAGGGCAAAGAATGAAAATATGGTTAGTATCCTCTTCTCCTATGTTACACCTTGGGTAGTTCACATTTATTAGGATATTTCGTTTCCTAAGATTCGTTTTACAGAGAATAGCGTTGTTCAATACCAACCAAAGGAAGGCATTCACCTTAGTCGGGGCTTTAGTCTTCCTAATAATATCAGCATGAGAGCTTCTGATTCCCCCATCGTTTAGAAAGCCATACATGGAGCTAACTGAAAACGTGTTGTTATTGTGTAGTCTCCATTCTCTGCCATCCTCCACTCTCCTATCCTGCCGCACCCCCACTCCTGGAAGAACTTTCAGTTTCTGTAATTGGTCCTGTCCGTCGATGGACAGGATTCCATCAGTCTCAATTCTCAATCTTGTCGGTTTCCACACGTCCGCCACTAGTGCTTCCTCCTTCGTAGTTTCCCTTGCCAACTATGGGAACAACGATTGAAGGGTGTTCTCTCAACACCATTGTCCAACCAGAATCTAGTGTCCTTTCCATTGCCTATTTTGCACCTTGTATTAGCATGGAATAAGGATATTTCATAATAAGGACATTGAACCAAGTTTCCCATTGCTTGATAATGTCAGTGATGTATGAAACATACGTTTGTTAGCCATAAAATACTGTACGAGAAACAGAGATTTGGTAGCTATTAACCTAATGTATTTAAGGGTTGAAATGGCAAGAAATATGAGGTAATGAATTTATAAATAAGAGACAAAATAACAAAGATATGTTCAAAATGATGATGATGATGAGAAAGGGTCAAAACTCAAAAGTCAGTCAATTAAATGTGGGAAATGCCTAGACGGGTGCTGGATGCTCATCCTCTGATCTTGCTCCTCAAGTTATACCTGCTACAATATATAAATGAATTACTAACTAAATTTTACCTTTTATGTAAATAAAACTAATGAAAAGGATTCACTCTTGTCTAATTCTAGATACATCACAAATAACCGAACCCCACTAACAATATGCAAGTCAAAAATAATAATAAAAAACAAATCAAAATCAAATCAAATTATCAGAAAGTAAATGGTGCATGGGTTTTAAGACAACTGTCATCACCAGATACTTTCTTCAAATATATGCCAAAGAAATTTGTTTACGGGCCCTTATTTGACATATTCGCTTAGAGCCTATCTGGCTATAGAGATAAGGTAAGATAATTGGAGCTACACAGAGATATTTACAATACATCCAGTTACTTTATCTTATCTTAGTCTTTTGCGATAGCTGGAGTTACTATACCTTGCTTTGATCCCTTGGGGCATTTTTCCAAGGCCGTCAAGAAGATATGAATCCTTTTTTTTTGATATGGAAGTGAATAATGCAGAAGGATGTTATTACCCATATACCATTTGTCTTGGAGGGTTTCATCATCTACTCTTTTGACCCATACAAAAACCTTAAAAAGTGCTAGAATTCTGCCCACAACAAAATGATTGATTGGAGCAAATAATTTGAGATGATAAATGTTTATAATTAAGGCCATTGCAGCTATAAGCTGGATTTGAACACTGGACCTATTTCACAGCAAAAGAAAAACATAACTAATACATTATTAATTGACTACTCATAATTAAAACAGTTTTTTATGACACAAAAACTAATGTAGAAGTTTCAACTTCTTGCGCAGTTGATAGATTCAGGCATAAATTTCATAATCGTCTCATGGAACAGGAAGTGTTCAAAGCTCTTATTTGAAATCTCTGGGGCCGGCCACGCAAATCCTCTTCTTCCATTCATCGCTGGTAACAGTAAGTATTTAAAGTTTATTACATAAAATCCTGGTTTTGATTGAGACTTGGGCAGGTAATACAGGCACTAGAAAGAGGCTGAGGTTGGAGGATACAGACTAGATGAAAGGCGATGGGAGGATGCTCTTCATGGAATCGACGGGCTTGAGAACAGAAGATCAGGGCTTTTTTATAGTTTTTGGGAGGATGTACGTTGTATTTTGATGGTGCTTTGGTACTAGGCTCGATGTATTTTAGCTCCTTTTGATGTAATTGATGCAACAGACTTCTAGATGTATTTTGTAATATGTTAGTTGTATTTCGTTAACCTTTCATTAATGAAATCGGTGACGTAGGTCACTATTAACTCAAAAAAGAAAAAAAAACAGTTAAGTATTTACATCTCTGTTAAATTAACACATATCAAGTCCTCCATAACCGTGTAAAATCAAATTTTGTCTTGGCCTATATTAGAGATGTTATACGGGTAATATACGTGTTGTAATAAAAGTACTATATATATGTAATAGGTGTGTATATTAGATATGTGTGGGATAAAACCATCTTTCATGGTATCAGAGCTGAAAGCAAGCCCCCCCTTGAACAGCCACTACCTTCCACCAAATCCTCACCCAAATCAGGTATCAATCTCCATAGAAATTGCTTGTTGTTCCAAGCCTCTCACCTGAGATCCGAACCTGACCCACTTCGAGACCGGGCTGCGCTCACCAATCCAAGCCAGACCCACATCAGATCCGACCCGCTACCGTTGCTGCTCTTCGCCGTTACTTGCTGCCGTCGACTCCTTGCGCCTCCTCGGCCTCGATCTGCACGCCATCCCACCAGCAGCAGCAGCCCGACCTCAGTCCCCAAAGCTCTTGCCTCCAAATACCCATCTCACTGCCGATCATTTCGATTCTTCTTGTTCTTCTTATTCTTCTTGCTCTCCTACTGCCAGACCTCTCCACCAACACCCCCCGACAAGACTCATCATCTCCTTAGACGGAAATATCCAAGTTTTGATTGAATTTGAATTTGACCTATATTGTAGTGGAACATAAGGTGTTTGATGAATTGCTGCAAAGAAATCTAAACCCATATCGCACCCGTTTGAGGCTTGTCAGCAATTAAGAAAGGAAATTGCCCTATCATGCACTCTCAAGGCAATCAACCACGACACATTGCACATGTAGCCTCTAATTCAATCACTGTTCAGATGACTGAGAATGACCTGTAGCGGTTCTGACAATATCAAAGAAATGAGCAATATCACACTTTCCGACATCGGTCTTCTTCATCTGTCACATTAGCAAGGTCAGGTATCAAATATTTAACCAATTCACCTCCAACATCATGGATAATAGATTCAGGTGCATATGATCATATGACTAGGAATTCAGATATTGTTCTCTGTTAGTAGATCCTTTTATCCACCTGTTAGACTTGCTGATGGTTCTACTTCCCCCGTTGGGGGGGTCGGACATGTAAACATTACTTCTACTTTATCACTTAGTCCTGTTCTTCATATGCCAAAATTTTCCTCTAACCTAATGTCTGTTAGTAAAATTACCAAAACAATGAATTGTTCTGTTACATTTTTTCCTAATTACTGTGTACTTCAAGAACTTGGGACGGGAAAAACTATTGCCACAGGGCGTGTGTCAAAAGGTCTTTATCAACTTGACAGTGTTCCTACCTCATTTGCATGCTTGAGTGCGCATTTGGATTTGCATTGTCTATTGGGTCATCCATCGTTACAGAATCTGAAGAAATTGATACTTGAATTATCTTCTCTTAAGGAGTTATCGTGTGAGTCATGTCAATTAGGTAAACACTTGCGTATGTCTTACCCTCCTAGAGTCAATAAACGATCGAGTCGACCTTTTAGTTTAGTTCATTCTGATGTGTGGGGACCTTGCCCAGTCCAGTCTCAGTTCGGTGACTTTAGATATTCTGTTACCTTTGTTAATGAATATTCTCGCACCGCATGGTTATATTTAATGAAATCTCGATCTGAAGTTGTGTCTATTTTTAAATCATTCTGTGCCGAGGTGAGAACCCAGTTTGATAATTCTGTCCAAATTTTGTGAAGTGATAATGCCAAAGAGTATTTTTCTTCTGAGTTCACTAGTTTTATGTCTTCTTGTGGTATTCTTCATGAGTCTTCTTGCCCTTATACCCTTCAACAAAACCGGGTTGCCAAGCGTAAAAATTGTTACCTGTTAGAGGTTGCAAAGACAATGCTTATTCATAGACATGTTTCTCAGTGTTTATGAGGGGATGCGGTTCTTACTACATGTCACCTAATTAACTGCATGCCCCCTCATCTGTGTTAGATGGTCAAACACCCATTTCGTTTATTTCCAAATGTTGACCAATTCCCGCTTTCTCCCAAAATCTTTGGATGTGTTAGTTTTGACCATGACCATCATCCTGGTCGCTCCAAGTTAGCTCACGTTCCATCCGATGTATTTTCTAGGGTATTGTCGCTCCCAAAAAGGTTATAGATGTTATAGTCCTGAACTGCGTCGTCATTTTATCTCTGCTCATGTTACATTTCATGAGTCCCAACCTTATTTATTTAATATTTCCTCTGGTTTAACTCGGTTCCCTCTGATGCAACTGAATCTGAATTTCAAACCTACCCTAGACTTGTGGTATCTACTTCTACTGATTCTGTAACACAGTCCTCCATCGCAACGCCCGAACAGCCTACAATCACTCAAGTGTATAAACGTCGTTCGGACACCACTCCCTCAGATCACGCCACTGTGCCCATTGTCCCATCGCCTCAAGTCGATGAGACACGATCGTCCGAGACTGCTACTACACCCCCGGTTTCCTCCACTGCACCCACACCATCTTCTAGCGAGCATTCTGATCTTGATCTTCCTATTACCATACGCAAAGGGAACCGTTCCACTGCTCATCCTTTATACAGTCGTCTTTCATTTGTTCACTTGTCATTTGCCCATTATACCTTTGTCTCTACTTTGGATAGTCACCAGGTTCCTAAGTCATCATCAGAAACACTATCACATCCTGGTTGGCGTCAGGCTATGCGAGAAGAGATGTCTTGATGAGGACATCAATTCTAATTAGTTTAGTATTTTATTTCAGTACCATATTTGTTTTCGGCAATTATAGCCATATGTAATCTTTCTTTTATGCATTAGAATATTTTTGAGATTTGTATCAATATTTGTTTTGAGCCTATATATAGGCCCTGAGATTAATGAGAAAGATATGCTATTCTTGATTAAAAAATTATTGTGTTGAGTTTTGCTCTTCATATTTCCTTTGTGTGATACAATTGAGATCCAACTTATTAGGGTTTGTGATAAATCCTAATAAATTTTTAGGGTTTGTGATAAACTCTAAAATCTTCCCCCAAATTAAAAAAAAATCCCCAAATAAAATTAACCCAAACCCTAATCCCCAAATCCAAAACCCTAATCTCTCTTCATCTTCTTCATCCAAATTCCCGACCAAACCCAACCCCCCTCACTGCCTTCGACCTCCACCGCCATTGACCGAAACACCACCTCCCTCCCTCGTCGATCACGCCGCCCTCAGCCACCAGTGCCACCCCAAAACCCCCTGAACCCCGTCACCCTCCTCTTCCAGCACCATTAACAAAGCACCAAAAGAACCCAACTCTTTTCCTCCTTTCCTCTCTGTTTTGACCGGCAACGCCACCAGCGCCGCCCTGCCTCCTCGACGACTTTGCCGCCGTCGTTCGCGCCGCCCACCGCCGTCGTCGACATCAGCCAGTGACGCTGTCGACCACCCCTGCCATTGCTGACCTTAGTGCTGCTATCTTTTTCTGTATTGTTGATTGTTGTGCTTTTTGCTGCTGTTCAACCCGAGATCTACGCTGAGTTCTTCGAACCCTCGGTATACTCTTTCCAATTCTCAAATATTTGTGTTATACTACTTTATTATCTCTATTATATTATTCAATTTAACTGTCGACCACAAATATTGAGATTGAGTGCTCTGCTTGCTTGATTAGAGTACGAATCAATATTGAATCTTTTACTTGCTAAGAATACTTAGGGATTTAATTATTGATTGTTAGAATTGAATTATTAATTGGGATTGTTAAACGTGATTCAGTTCTTGAAAATCCATCAAACCGATTAACTGTTTAAAATTTCTAACTTTGACCCGCACTACGTGTTGGTAAAATTAATCCATTAAGAATCTTGGAAATTCTCTATTTAGGGTTAGTTTTACATCATGTTTGCTCTTGAAGAAAATAGTACTTGGGATCTTGTTAACCTTCCATCTGGAAAACATTGTGTTGGTTGTAAATGGGGGTACACAGTTAAAGTGAACCCAGATGGTTCTCTGGCTCGCCTAAAAGCTCGATTGGTTGCTAAAGGTTATTCTCAGACCTATGGCATTGATTATGATGAGACTTTCTCTCCTGTGGCCAAAATGCCTTCTGTTCTGATAATTATTGCCTTGGTTACTCGATTTCATTGACCGCTCCATCAACTTGATGTCAAGAAATGCCTTTCTCAATGGCGTTCTTGATGAGGAGATTTATATGGAGCAGCTCCCTGCTTTTGTTAGCAAAGCTGAGCCCACTAAAGTATGTTGCTTGAAACGATCTTTGTATGGACTCAAACAGTCTCCTCGTGCTTGGTTTGGCCGTTTCACTGAAGTTGTCACAAGTTTTGGATTGAGGAGGAGTGATAATGATCATTCCGTGTTCTATCAACATCATCAAGGAAAGAAAATCATTTTAGTTGTATATGTTTATGACATTGTAATTACAGGAGATGACCAGAATGGTATTCAAAATCTAAGGTCATATATTCAACAGAAGTTTCAAACTAAGGATCTCGGGCGACTAAAGTATTTCTTGGGGATCAAAGTTGCGCAATCTAAGCAGGGAATTTGTTTGTCACAGAGAAAGTATATACTGGACATACTTACCGAGAGCGGTATGCTAGGATGTAGGCCATCACACACTCCTATGGACCCAAATTTTAAGTTGTTTCCAGATCAGGGTGTCATGTTGGAGGATCCAGAAAGATATAGGAGGCTTGTAGGTAAACTGAATATCTCACGGTCACTTGTCCTGATATTGCATACTCAGTTAGCATAGTAAGTCAGTTTATGACATCTCCCCATACAAGCCATTGGAATGCAGTTATGAGAATTCTTCAGTATTTGAAGAGCTCCCCCGGTAGAGGATTGTTGTATACTGATGGTGGACATTGTCGAATAGCTGGTTGGTCAGATGCTGACTGGGCTGGTTGCCCAACGACTAGGATATCCACCACTGGGTATTGTGTATTTGTTAGGGGAAACTTAGTTTCATGGAAGAGTAAGAAACAAAATGTGGCGTCCCGATCGAGTGCTGAATCCGAGTATCGTGCTATGGCTGACCTTACATGCGAGATGACATGAGTCAAACGATTACTTACTGAGTTAGGGATTCTTTAGCATGAGATGATGCGTATGTATTGTGATAGCCAGTATGTCATCCACATAGCCACTAATGCTGTGTTTCATGAACGAACCAAGCATATTGAGGTTGACTGTCATGTGGTTCGCAACAAGATCAATGGCACGCTGTATGAGCCTCCTCATATATAAGCTAAACATATTCGTACTGATCACCAGCTAGCCGATGCTTTCACAAAGCCTCTTGCGAGAGCCAGAATATTGTTCATCAATGACAAGTTTGGCATGTATGACATATGCTCCAACTTGAAGAGGAGTATTAGAGATGTTTTATTTATTTATTTTGCTAATAAAATGACATCATCATCGCTTTATTAATGATAGATTAACGAAACAAAGTAGTACATAAACAAATTACATAAGCCATACCAAAATCTACATAGGAAGCGGGAAACACAAGTACCAAATTTTAAGCGTAAATGTAGATACAAGTACATATACGTCCTTGTCCACCCCTGATATGAAGTCTACTTCTCCTCTTCCATTCGCGGCCGCTTCTTCGCACCTGCCTGACCTGCCCAATCGTGAATGAAGGAATTTCTTTTATACATCATAGCAGAAAATCTATGATTAACATTACGAAAACACAAGTCATTACGGTCTAGCCACAGGCCCCACATCGTAGCCGCCACCGAGATTTCCCATGCTAACCTATCATCTTTGTTGACTCTATCTATTCTCCAGCTACCCCAAACCTCGAAACTGGAGCTAGAACACTGTAAGCACCCGAATCCTAAACATACCACCTCTCAAGCTAGCTTAGCTTTAGGGCATAAAAAAAGTAAATGATTTGTGTCTTCATCATCTTGGTTACATCTAGCGCAAATGACATTTATTGGCATATTTCTCTCATGGAGATTACTCTTGGAGAGAATTGCATGATTCTTCACCAGCCACAGGAACACCTTGACTTTCAGCGGAGAGTAAATGTTCCAGATAATGTCTGTCTCTGTGTTTCTCATTCCCCCATCATTCAGCCAATTGTAGATGGATTTAACTGAGAATATTGAGTTCGGATCTAAACTCCAAACCCTCTCGTCCTCTTCTTCGTTAGTGTACACACCTTTGGCTCTAATGAAGCATTGAGTTTGTGTACCTGATTATTACTTTCTTGAGTCAGGTGCTGGGATACCTCAAGCATTAATATCTGGCTGCGCCACACATCTGCGACGAGCGTGTCAGTGTGTACCGTCGCTGCAGCTGCTTCCAGGAATAGACTGATAAGAGTGTTGCTTCCACACCAATTGTCTTTCCAAAATCTGGTATCTTTTCCGTCGCCAATCCTACACTTGGTGTTAGTGTGGAAGATCTCTCCCACTCTTGCCACCCCTTTCCATAGGTATGACGCTTTGCCTTGCCCTCTTCTTCCCCCATATCTGTATTTCTTCCTTCTTCGATAGTTGGCAAATGACTTAGACCCATATACTGCGTTTATTCTTCATTTTCCACCACCACTTACAAAGTAATGCTTTATTCATATCTCTAAGATCGAAGACCCAGAGCCCTCCAAAGTTTTTCCTCTTACAGACCCTTCCCCAATTGACCAGGTGAATACCCTTATTGCTCTCGTCTGGCCCTTTCCAAAGAAATCTTCTTCTGGCTTTGTCTATTTTGCTGATAACCCATCTTGGCAATTCGTACATAGACATCAGATATATTGGGATGCAATTAAGCACCGAATTCAGTAGCGTTAATCTTCCTCCCATCGAGAGGAGCCGACCCTTCCACCTGGACAGTCTCTTTTAAATTTTTTCAATGAGCGGTTGCCAATCCTCCCTTCTCATTGTACCCGATCTAATAGGGGTACTAAGGTAGTTTAGTGGAAAGTCTCCGACCACGCAACCTATCCGGTTACTAATACTCGATACTGGTGTGGATAAATACTCGCTTAAAGGGATGATGCAACACTTAGCCAAATTAACCTTCATCCCTGTCCATGCCTAAAAGCATTTAATAACCAGGCTCACCGCACTCGCTTCTTCATCATTAGCCTTTCCAAATAGTAGGGTATCGTTAGCGTATTGGAGAATTGAAAATGGCTTAGAGATTCCTTTGACTGTGACTCCATTGATGGCACTTCCCTCTCTTCCCCTCTTGATCATTTCGGCTAGCCCGTCAGTGACAATAGTAAAAAGCAGGGACGACAGTGGATCTCCCTGCCTTAGACCTCTGCGACACCTGATTTCTTTTCCGCAACATCCGTTTATCTCAACAAAAGATTTCCCTCCCCTCAAGCACATTCTAATCCATATTCTCCATTTTGGCCCAAAACCTTTGAGTTTTAATGCTTCGTCCACGCAGTCCCATTCAACCGAGTCGTACGCCTTAAGAAAATTCAACTTTAAAACAAATCCGTCGACTCTATCTTTTTTACCTTTGTACACAATTTCATGCACCAACGCGATGCTGTCCATAATATCCCTACCTTTGATGAAACCGCTTTGTGCTTCTCCCACTATGTCGTTAAGGTGTGGTGCTAATCTCTCTGCCAAAACCTTAGTGATAATCCAGAATCCACATCTTTCCTCAAAATCTTTGTTACATCACTAGACCCTTCATCCTCTTACTAATTCAATAGCCGTCTGTTTAAAACGAAGAACTAATGCTTCAAAACTTAACCTAACACAGAAAATGTCTCCAACAACCAAAAGTAAATCTGAATAATGTCGTATCTTGTTGTCATTTTCCCTTTGAAGATGACAGCCAGACCATTTCTTAGCACTTTGTTCCAATAATTTAGCATGCATCACTTTATACACTATATATTGACATTAGTTCAAGGAATTTTATACACTTTATATTGACATACGTGCTATACTTGTGTGTGTTTTTTGACCTATCAACAGCCTCGCGTTTAAACCAAAGACTGTTTCAAGATACTAACAAACCAATGTAGACACTAATTCAACAGTTGTATGGACTTGTGTACTACCACAAGTATAGCATGCATCATTTTGTATCTTTTAATACCAACTTTATGTAAAACTGAAAATTGATATACTCGGATACCAAACGAAATCTTCTGTAACCTTTAGATAGGTCAAAAAACACATACATTGCACATGCTTCAAAACCAATACTATTTTAGCAAAAAACACCCAACTTCATGTGACCTGCTAGGTGAAATGCATGCACCATAGAGTGGTACATTAGCAATTTGAATGACCCCCCCCCCCCCCCCACACACACACACACAAAGACAAATCTTTGAGGGAGATTTATGCATACCTGTGCCCTCTCGCCAACTTTATTTTGATTGCTCAACGTATAACAAAATCGGTATCGTGTAATACACCACACATAATCAAATTATATTAAATCTCAACAAAGAGGCACCCTGACTACATGTCGTATAATACTTGCATAAGGTTAATTAGAATAGGTTTTGTTGCGGAACTAGGTCTTATCAACAGAAATGTATTAAGTTTTGATTAGCAAAAAAAAAGTTTAAGCATAAAGTACCATCTATCAGGAATGGTTGCAATTCACTAACCATTCTCTTTCACATACCAAAGTGATTCTCAATCCTGATAGCTTGTAAAAGTCTGTAGATCTAAGTGTCAAAAATTCAATGTTAAAGATAACATGTATCATCATAATAGGCTAGTGATGGGGAAAACAACAATAATGAAACAAAACCAAACAAAAAAAAAGGGTAATCGTGGAATATCTTCAACAAAATACCCAGAGATAACACAATAATATCCAAATGCCTTGGATAACTAAAATGCAAGTTTAACCAAGTTTCTGTCACATAATCATCAACAATAAAATCTCATACCTTGAAGAATATCAAATGTGTTTACTCTTGCTAAATGCTAATCTAGGATTACTGAGTCAAGCTTACCTAAACAGATTATGTCGAAGCCAAATACTAATGGTAATTCTGGAATATAGGAAGTACAAAATCTGAAGACAACACCTAACCTTGTAGACATTTGAATGAAACCAAGACCATTTCAAGATCATTTATTTCAAATATCCAAACGAAACTATCATCAGATTTCCCACCACATATACTCCTCATAACCTCCACTTCATACCCACATCAAGTTTCTCATCTCTCAAATAATTCCAAGACATTGTTCATAAGAAATGGCTGCTCCCGTCCTTGTTCTTGCTCTCCTTGCTCTCACTTCCTCCCTCGCAATTGCTTCTGATCCAAGTCAACTACAAGACTTCTGTATTGCTGATAATACTTCCTCTGGTAACTTCCTTGCATTTTGATACTTAATACAATTTCTATACTTCATGCATGCTATAAATGGAAATAACTGAAGATTGAATTCAACCTTGAAAGTTTATATAAGTATTTGGCTATTTGGACATATTCAGATACTTTGAATGGTTCAACACTATATGTATCAATCTCGATTTATTAAGTGAAGGATCACAGATCCAACAAACAGACACAAACTCAAATTCAGATTGAATTGTTTATATATATTTGCACTCCTAATTGTGATACTGTGATAACTGCAGTGTTTGTAAATGGGTTTGTCTGCAAGGACCCAAAGCACGCGACAGTTCATGATTTCTTCTTTTCTGGTCTCGACAAACCAGGCAACACTAGCAATCAACTAGGGTCTAAGGTAACTCTAGTCAGTGCAGCTAACCTACCAGGCCTCAACACTCTCGGTATCTCCTTAGCTCGACTCGACTTTGCCCCATACGGGCTGAACCCACTCCACACCCACCCACGAGCAACTGAGATCCTGACTGTGTTAGAAGGCACGCTATATGTAGGCTTTGTCACATCCAACCCGAACAAGCTCTTCACCAAGGTCCTTTACAAGGGTGATGTGTTTGTGTTTCCTCAAGGACTCATCCACTTTCAGTTTAATGTTGGCCATACAAATGCGATAGCAATTGCAGGTCTCAGTAGCCAGAACCCAGGTGTGATCACGATAGCTAATGCGGTGTTTGGATCAACACCGCCGATTTCTGATAATGTATTAGCTAAGGCATTCCAATTGGACAAGAAGTTAGTCGACTGGCTCCAGGCTCAGTTCTGGACGGACAACAACTAGAACATTGGCATACTTGATCATTTCTCTTTCACGGTCTAATAAGCAAACAGTGTGCTTTTGTTTGCATCTTTTTTTAAAAATTATATTGGTTGCATGTTGTTGGTATAAAAGTCGCTATGTATTAAAAACTTTGTTAGATGTTTGATTTGCATTACTATTTTTCTATTTCCCAGAAACATCAACTTTTTAAATACGTATTCTTGTGACAATTCTTCTGTCCAAATAAAAACGACAAAATGTCCAACGTTTTAAAGCTGTAGTAGGCTTATGCTCTTTTAAAGCCATAATTCTGTATTGTGGCTTTTAAAGAGCATACGAAGTGCAGTTTTTGCTAATCAAAGCATGTTTTGGAACGTGCCATTCCGGTTGATGTGACATGCCCACGGTGCAATACAGGAGAAGAAGATGTAAACCACATTTTCTTACATCATCCAAAGGCTAAACTTGCATGGGAAATTATGGGTCTGGGGTTTGATATTATCGAAACACCTATCAATATTGATGATATTTGGGGAAGTTGGAGACTAAGGTACATTAGGAAGGACCATAAATTTATGTGGGATATGACGGTAGGGGCTATTATGTGGATTCTTCAGCTAGATAGAAATGATGCTTGCTTCCGTAACTTTAATAGTTTATTTCATAGTGCTACATAAAATCATGTTTCTAATAGACACTTGGTCAAGGGTGAGGAAGAGATTTCGTAGGGAGGGAGCAGAGTAGTACTTATTTTCATGACTACAGTTACCTCCTTTCTATCAGAGTTTTGGGCGACTATTGGTGGAGGGTTCTAGTATTTTAGGCAATATGTAATATGTATTATGTTGGATGATATTGATTATTGTAGTTGTTTCGATTAAGTAGACTAGAATATTGTTCATTTGTAATTTAGTGTAGCCCTTTCATCTACACACCATACCCCAATTGACTAGTGGGTAACCTTTCTCATCTGTCCCTGACCCGTGTCAAAGGAACTGATGCCTTAGTTTATCGATCCTTTTGATAACGCCTTAGTAAATGAATAGTACTACAAACAAAAGATACCAAATTGGTTTTTCCTTAGCTTGCTCAACTCATTCCCAAGGCTTGTTCAACTTGATAACTAGGTAAAATATAGTTTAGCAAGTCAATTTGTATCCACCCACTTGATAAACAGGTCTGACTTATTTCCGTACGTACCTTGTAGCCTCGCTATAGCAGATTAGGACATGCATATGCATGTCGACACAAACAAAAAAAGATGGAAACAAAGAAAAAATAAAGAATAACATAAGAACTATCACTTTCAGTTTATCAAACTTCACTCAAACAAAAGGTATACATATGTGTTGATTTAGCTAGCTACTACAGTGAAACAAATGGAGACAGTTAAACTAGTAAGTTCCAAAGAATCTACCGATCCTTCCAACTCTATCCGGCACCAGCCTCGTTCCACAAAAATTTAGTCAGTCATTTTGTGCTCACGAGACAGAAATAGTTAATTAAGAAAGCGGGGGGAAAGCTACCAAATGTATTAGACCCTTTCAATTTCACTGAAAAACATTGCTACCATAACAAAAATCAGATTACAACAATATAAAGATATTCATCGGACCTGGATAAGACGAAGCTATAGCAGCTAACTATAAGCATTCCCCTCAATCCTTTCATATTTCAACGGACCAGAAGATTAGCTTCACCTTCAAAATATTAATAGCAACAATTAGAAAAGAAAACAAAACTGAAATCATGAAGATAACACCGAATGGTAGACTAACGTCATCTCTGAATACAGAGATAAGGTACGATAAGCAGAGGTAATTAAGATATCAATATTTAACTTTGGTTTGTTTTAAACAAAACCCAAAAGTTGACACGCATAGGGTTATAAGAAACATGTATTCTCTTTCACTCCAACTATACTTTGCGTTCAAACACATGCATAAACATAACTATCGTCATTTCTATGTGAATCCAATATTTGTATACCATTACTGCTTCCATTCAAAAATGAACTCTATTCTCTGTAAATGCAGTCAAGCCCGAATCAACAATTTACAAATTTTACCAATTAACGGCAAGGACAAACGGAGTACAAGGGAGGGAATGAGAGAGAATGAGTTCAAATTGGCACGAGAAACTTGCTCTAGCGAGGTCGGCCGACCAGTAGGATTATGTTTTATTGTATTTTTTGTTTGTTGGTTTGGGTGCATGAGTTCCAGGACCCATGTTGGGTATCCTGATCTGCATAAGCCTTATTTTCTGTTGTATGTTTTGTTAAATTCTTTTTAATGAAATGCGGGGAGCTTTCAACTCACCGTTTAACGAAAATAATAAAAAACAATTTACAAATTTTTTTAGCCCAAAATTGTTGTTCTCTAATTCTACATCCAATTTCAACCATTAGAGACAATAACATATCAGAGAATTGCTTACATACATATCAGTCTCCATTTGTGACAATCTTCACTTGCACCAGATCTGAGGACCTAGTAAAACTGCAAATAATGAAAAAATGAAGTCTGTAAGTGCACATTCACAAATGTTTCACTAAAATTATGGGGGGGGGGATTACAGTTTGGAGTTGAGAGTATAAAAATCCTCTAAAATATTGATATAACTAATATAAAAGATATTCCAGGTTCGAGTCCTCACTACGTTAATTTTTTTTATAAAAAAATTTAATTTATTAAGACATGCATCGTACGTGTAAATTACTATCTCTAATACTATAATGGAAAAGTAAGAGTTGTAAATCTACCTACTTATGTGCAACACACGTGCAACTCCAACTCCCATTATAGTCTTTATTGTAATTCACAGTTGCAAATGCTACTGTAACGTGCAAATGCGTGCAAACCATTTAAGCCGTTGTTTCAAACAACGAAATATGTTAGAATGAAGCTGTTAGAAACAATGGCTTAGATGGTTTGCATGCGTTTGCATGCTACAGTAGTATATAATCACATCGCAAATCTCAAACCGGATTACTTGTATGCGCCCGCACTTTCTGCGGACACAAATGCTGGACCGACATGAACCCCACCCTGTGCAGAGCCTCGCCGTTATATTGGTGCATTCAAGATTCCGTCTGCCGTTATAGTCGATGCATTAAAGAAGTTGTCTGCCATTACAGTGGATGCAGTCAATAAGTTGTCTGTCGTTACGATTTCAAACACTGTGCAGTTCGAGAGCGTGACGTGGTACCAGCGTCAACTCTTCTGTCGTCACATCCTGGGAGACAGATGCCTACGCAAATTCCAGCACCCGGACGTGCGAAATCTGTTTAAGGAGATTGTGTGGTATACAAGTCTCAACACAAATTGTTTGGTTTGTAATTTTGTTATATCTTTTCTTTTCTTTTTATTTGTTGGTTTTCTCCACCTTCTTCTTCTTCTCCGATTTTGTGCTTCTCAATTATACTTGGTTTTATTGCAAATGATATTTGTAAATAAAACATTGTAACAATCATAACTAGTTCTAGAATTTGTTGTTAGAATTAGTTCTTTCTACCAATGTTATTCTCTGTTTGAAATGCTGCTCTTGAAAAGACTTGATCTTTAGTTGAGCCATACTGGACTCCCAAGGGTGTAGGATAATTTATATATTGAATGAAACATAGATGAAATGAATGCTTCATAAATTTGGCTAAACATGAATTTGTAAATAGCAGTATAATGCATTCTTTGTTTGTTTTTTTTGTTTTTTTTTTCTGTTGGGAAAATGATCTTCCGAGGTTCCTCGTTATCTTAAGAACTCTGATTAACCTTTTGTTTTCAAGTTTGGCTTTCCTTTTATTCTTTCTGTGCTACCATTTTCTGTTCTATGTTATCTAAAACTATATTCTCATAATTTTCATTGGTACCACCATAGTTTACTTACCATGTCGATTATGCTTCGGTAAGGTCATGAGAATGACTTAAGTTTAAAGAGTTTACTGGAATTGCCTCGTGTTCTACATATTGTCCATTTTTTGGGGGTGAATAATCTTTTATTTATATATTTAATTGCAATTTATTTTCCAGCACTAAGATTTTGGGTATGGCCACGATTAGGTTTTTACTTTGGTCTGAACACCAATATTAATTACGACTAATTTTCATCTAGGATAAAGAAAGAAATTTTTACTAATTAAACAGTACAAATGTACAATACAGAAAATATATTTCTAATCTACCTACATCTATCTCTAAATCTTCATTCTCTTCCCCTCCTTTTCAATTAAAATTTTCCTTGACTGTTTCGCCTCTCAATAGCGTACCCCTTTCACCTATCTCTAATGCCACTTGAAGTTCTAATTCTAAATCTTCGACTAAGCCGTCCACTAACTCGAAATATTCCAAAAAGAATCCTAAGCCGCCTATCTTACGTCCTAGTGCACGCACTAAGAATGATGCAGATTTATCTGCATCCTCCAAGGCCTCTCTTGGTGCACAAATTCGGAACTTGGAGATTCCCCCCATCTTTAAGGTCGCGAACTCCAATGTTCCGCTTGGCTTGGTCTACCAAGTCCATTTTGACTGTCTTTCTAATCTTGAGATGATCAACCTTGCATCTAGCATGGGTTTCATGATAGACCTATCTCATTCTGATTGCATTCAATCCATTCGGGGCCTTGGTAGTTCCAATTTTCGTTCACCTGCCCATCTCCTTATTTCTAACTCAATCCTATTCCTTCTGCTCCTTAATCTTAATTCCTTTTCTTGCCTTCTTCGCTCTCGCTATTAGTGCTGATCTAATTTATTGTTTTCCTATTTGTGCACTTTTGGTGCTTATCTGCCTAATATCGATTGGCAGAGTTCCGGTGATGAACTCTACTTTTGATTAGTGTAGTTTTTTGGGTGCCTAGGTGCACTTTATTCCTTTTTTATGTACTTGTGATGATTTATGCTATTGGTTAGAGTTATTTTTTGGGTGTGCTTGGATGTATTGTTTCCTTTTTTTATGTCTGTCGTATACTCCTTTACAACCTCCCACTTTGTTGTGTTTGCTGAATTTACGACCTATTGTGGCTCTTGAGCTGGTGTGTTTTTGTTTCGATGTTCAGTCAGATGCTTTGTATCAAGATTGTTCTTCAATCATGTTGTTTTGCTTCTAATTTTTCTCCTTTATCCCTATTAGATATTATTATAGTCCCATATTGGTTGTAGAGTTATTTTGATATTTGTTCCCCTCCTATATATAGGTGGTATTGTACTTGTTGAACTCAATTCAATATTCATTATTGTTTTCATCTCTCTGATTTATCTTAACATGGTATCAAAGCCAAGTTATACAAATTTTCCATCCTTCCCAAAACCCTAGAATTCCAAAAAAAACAGAAAATCCTATTCATCTTCCTCAACCTCGAGACTCCTCACCCTCTTCAAGACCTCCCGACCTCCAACTCCGGTTACTGTCGTTGTCGACCGTCAAGACCTCGCGAATCCCCCCCCCCCCCCCAGTCGTCGACCTCCCGAATCCCCCCAGTTGGCAAATCCCCCTTACATCTGTTGAGATCGAAATCCTTCCTTATCGAAATCCTCATCATCTTCAGCAACCCACCATCTTCAACAAGATCCTCGTCGAAAGCCACCCTCGTCGCCCTGTGACTGCTAAGTGCGTTCACCTAGGTCTCAGTCCTAAACACAAAGGTTATTGTTGTTTTGATCCATCAGCGGGTCGTGTCCGCATTTCTCGATATGTATTCTTTGTGGAAGACTCCCCTTACTACCTAACTCCCCCCGATGATATTAGATTTCTCGGTTCCCCAATTGTTGCTAGCTCCCCGACTTTATCTTCCCGCATTTCTTTTGATCCCACTCCTTTGGCTCCATTCACATCTCCTGCAGTCCTTACACATGTTGTTCCCCCTACCGAAACACCACCTGTATCCCCACAGCAGCCAGCACCCATCCCACCTACTTCCCCACCGACACATGCACCTACTCCACCATCCTCACCCCCACACCCTATCAGTCCACCACCTCTTCGTCAGTCTACCCGTTCCACTTTTGGTATTCCTCCTGCACGTTATACACCTGATGTCACTGGTCCTTCTGACCAGTTTGGTTTTGCCACCCTAGCTTCCTACTCACCACAATTTCATGCATATATCACTGCTATAAACTCTACACGTGAGCCCAGAACCTATCAAGACGCAATTCAATATCTTGAATGGAGGAAAGCTATTGCAGAGGAATTCAGTGCATTTGATCAGACCGACACTTGGGATGTTGTTCCTCTGCAGAGGGCGTTCGACCTATTAGCTGGAAGTGGATCTTCAAGGTCGAATATCAACCTGATGGATCAATTGAGTGGCACAAGGCTCGTCTAGTAGCCCGAGGATTTACTCAGGAGCATGGCATTGATTATGATGAGACATTTGCTCCCGTTACACAGATGACTACTGTTCGCACTCTTCTTGCTGTTGCAGCCATCCGCCAATGGCCGTTATACCAGATGGACATGAAGAATGCTTTTCTTCATGGTACCTTATCTGAGGTTGTTTATATGGATCCTCCTCCTGGCTTCCCTACTCCTCCTCGTCATGTTTGCCGGTTGCGTCGAGCTATATATGGTTTGAAGCAGGCTCCTCGAGCCTGGTTTGAGTGTTTTCGCCTTGTCATCACCAAGGCTGGTTTTAGTCAGAGTTCTCAGGACCATTCTATGTTTATGCAGTCATCACCGCGGGGGGGGGGGGGGTGTAATTCTACTACTCTATGTTAACGATATGATCATTACTGGGGATGACTCTGCGGGCAGTACATCCACCCAGAAATACCTTCATCAGCAGTTCCATATGAAAGACCTTGGCAGATTACGTTATTTTTTGGGCCTAAAGATTGCTCATGGATCTCGGGGGATACTCATTTCTCAACAGAAACACACATCAGATATTATCTCCGTTGTATGTCTTTCTGACAGTAGATCAGCCGATACACCCTTAGAGCTTCATGTGAAGCTTCGTCCCACTGATGGTGAGCTCCTTCCTGATCCCACTAGATACAGACAGATTGTTGGACAGCTTGTCTACTTACGCATGACCAGACCCAATATTGCTCACGCAGTCAGTATTGTCAGTCAGTTTATTTCTGCTCCTACATCAGTTCATTATGGTGCTCTTCTTCGGATTCTCAGATATCTTCTGGGCACTATTACTCACTCATTATTCATGCCTGCTACATCCAAATTAGAGCTGAGTGCATATTTTGATTCAGATTTGGCAGGTGATCCTACTACTAGACGGTCTACCACCGGTTTCTGTCTATTTCTTGGTGATTCGCTGATCTCATGGTGAAGTAAGAAACAGGCAGTTGTTGTATGTTCTTCGACTGAAGCTGAGTACAGAGCAATGGCAGCTACTACTAGAGAGATTATTCATGTTCGTTGACTATTATCAGATATGGGTGTCACTCTTACAGGAGCTACTCCTCTTCATTGTGATAACCGGAGTGCATTGCACATTACAAGCAACCCGGTCTTTCATGAGCGAATGAAGCATATAGAGATTGATTGCCATTATGTTCGTAAGCGCTTTGAGGCAGAGACCATTTCTCTCCATTTTGTTACATCTTCCCAGTAGACTTTAGACTTCTTCACCAAATTCCATACTGTTCAGAGATTTAGATACTTAGTAGGCAAACTCACACAGTTTAACCCATCGTGAGTTTGAGTAGGGGTGTTAGATATTATTATAGTCCCATATTGGTTATAGAGTTGTTTTGATATTTGTTCTCCTCCTATATATAGGTGGTATTGTACTTGGTTGAACTCAATTCAATATTCATTATTGTTTTCATCTCTCTGATTTATCTTAACAATCCCATATTTAGTTTTTTCCCTCTTTTGTTGTTGCCCTCTATTATTTTTGAGTTTCCGCTTCTTAGGGAACCTATGATTTATATTGGATGCTGCTTGCTTCTTTTCATCTCTTTTCTATCAATATATAAATTGCTGACTTCACCATGTTTTCTTCCTCTTCCTCATGTCGTGTTTTATCTCGACACTTGTGTGAGTTACCCATAGCGACTAATTGTGCCGTACTTGTTGTCTGCTGATGTTTTTGAATGATCCCGTCACTTTTCTTCTACTAATGATCATGCTGATTTGCTGCTTCGTTTCAACCGTCCTGTTCCTGTGGTGGCGCTATCCTCATCTGCTGTGTTTTCTTTCCTTTCTAGAGGGTCTGATTGCTTATTAGCCACGATTACGGTGATCTTCTGTTGTTGTCTTAGCTGCTTTCGAACATCTCAATTTCTTTATTGTTTTGTTTCTTTTCGATTTTACATCTTGTAAACTGATATGTGTAATTTGTATATTGTACTCTTTTGATTATATATAATATGTTTTGTGGCTGCGGTCCTTGGACCCTATCCGTTTATTTAAATAAAATAAAAAATGAAAAATAATAATAATAATAATAAATGAAAAATAATAATACCTCTTGGCGAGGGTGCAAAGTCAGGGACGGGTCGACTGACAGGGAGAGCTCGGTTGTGAAGGTGTGGTTAGGGTTGTTGGAGTTGGCGGGGTTGTTAGAATTGGTAGACTCTTGAAGTAGAGGTAGCTCGATAGCAAGGCCGATGAGTGGAGAAGGGTGACGGTGGTTGGGGGTGGTCGGAGTAGTGGGTTGGGTTTGGAATGGTCTTTGATTTTGATTTTCAACATCGTTTTGAGATTCAGAGGGGGGAATTATCGTGTTTGGGTAGTTTCTACGTAGATTTCGAAATCCCCGAACACTATTAGGAGAGAGTGTTAGGGGGGGACAGTGGTGGGTTGTTATTGTCGGGGTAGTGCACATCAAGGTTCTTACTGGTGTTCGTCGGAGTAGTGCAATTTCGTGGATAGCCGGTCATTGTGCTTTGGCTTGTCGAGATCCCAAATAGAGTTGGGCTCGATTAGGTGAGGATTCGGGCCAAGATCGACGGAGGGCGCAGAGAGCGTCGCTGTGTTGGGAGGCTCGGTTTGGTGATGACTAGAGTGGCATCATCGAGGATGCGGCAGGGCTAACGAAGGGTTTGTTGTTCGTTTGGGTGGTGCCATTAGTTGATGGCGAAGAGGAGTGGATGAGTGACGGACGCGTACGACGAGAAATCTTGGATGAGTGGGGGTGTGCATGAAACCGACGATGGGCGACGTGGAGTCGGAGAGGGGATGTGGAGTCAAATTTGAAATTTCGCAGTAGGGTTCTGAGGCTCATATTTGATTTTTGAGTTAGGGTTTCGAATTCAAATTTGAATTGGAGGTGAAGAGGGGGAGTTTCCTTGAATTTTGCATTTCAATATAGAATTTTGAAATTCAAATGTCAGGTTAGGAGTGTGAGGAGGGTGTCTAGTGTAATTTGGATTTCAAAATTGAAATTCAAAATACAAATTGTGGTGAGTTCAACGAGGTGGCATCGCGGTGGGGTTGGATTGACGGATACACGATTGCAACGTCGTGGGGAGAGGAGCAAGTTTGCCAACAAGAGATAATGGCTGTGGTTGTTGACAATGTGAACGTTTGGGGAAACGTTGAGAGAGTTTTAGGGGTGGAGCGTTATCTCGGAGGTTTTTGAATTCCAAATTGGACTTTTGCAGAATTCAAATTACATTTAGGAGAGATAGGTTGGAGAACTTGATGCAAAGACAGCGTCTACAAGTTTAGCCAGGGAGGGACAAGTTAGGGGTGTAGGTTTTGCTTTGTATTTGTTCTCCACTATTCCGTTTAAGAACAAATAGATGTACTGTATTTGTACTACCTATATCATTAATTTCTTATTAATGAAGCAGTGGCGAGATCACATTTCTCTCAACAACAACAACAACAACAAAACTTACTAGGCACAAATTAAATGTATTTCAGAATAAGGATATTGAACCAAGTTTCCCATTGTTTGATAATGTCAGTGATGTATGAAACATTCGTTTGCTAGCCATAAAATACTGTACAAGAAACAGAGATTTGGTGGCTATTAACCTAATGTATCTAAGGGTTGAAACGGCAAGAAATATGAGGAAATGAATTTATAAATAAGAGACAAAATAACAAAGATATGTTCAAAATGATGATGATTAGAAAGGGTCAAAACTCAAAAGTCAATCAATTTAATGTGGGAAATGCCTAGACAGGTGCTGGATGCTCATCCTCTGATCTTGCTCCTCAAGTTATACCTGCTATAATATATATAAATGAATTACTAACTAAAATTTACCTTTTATGTAAATAAAAGTAATGAAAATGATTGACTGGTGGGTGTGTTTCTTGTTTGTATTCGGGATCGACCTTGCGACCGGGACCCTTGACTAGGGACGATTGGAACAATCTAATTGAAAAAATCGGCAAACGATTGTCTGGTTGGAAGGGACGATTTCTCTCTCTCGGAGGAAGATTGACGCTAATTAACTCTGTCCTCAGTTGCATACCAATCTATATGATGTCGATGTATGAGCTTCCGAAATGGGTAATCAACAAAATTGATAGATACAGGAAAAGATTTTTGTGGAAAGGTGCGGGCGAGAACGGGAATGGAGTACACCTTATTCAATGGGGCAGAGTTTGTAAATGAAAGGAGTTTGGAGGTTTGGGAGTTTTAGATCTAAGGGCAATGAACAAGGCACTGTTGTGCAAGTGGTGGTGGAAGATAAGGAATAAGAGGAATATCTGGTGTAGCAAATTCTTCGACTCGTATAAAAAAGGGAAAAATTCCGATTCGGAGGAGCTACAGGAAGAGGGAAAGCGTCACCAATCTGGAAATGAGTAGCTAAAGTAGGGACGATATATCATGACAATACCATATGCAGGATCTGGAACGGGAAAAAGACATGATTTTGGAAGGATAAATAGTGCGGAAACAACACCCTTATTAGTCTTTTCCCAGAAGCTGCGTCAGTAACCATCAACAAAGACTCCCTTGTAGCAGATGTCTGGCGAAACAAAATGTTGACTATAGACGTACATCAAAATCTAAATCAGGGATGTTTAGATCAGCTTCGGAATCTGAATACTTTTATTAAGAGGGAGAGACAGTACACGAACGATATCGAAGATGAAAGGGTTTGGAATCTCAATTCATGTGCGATATTCTCAGTCCAGTCCATGTACAAGTGGTTGAATGACGAGGGTTTGCGGAATAAGGAAACTGACATTATCTGAGCAATAGGTGCTCTCCTAAAGGTCAGAGTTTTTCTGTGATTGGTAAAGAACGTCGCAATCCTAAGCAAGACCAATCTAAAGAAAAGAAACATGATAGTTAACAGTATTTGCGTTAGGTGTGAGGAGGAAGATGAAGATACGAATCACTTGCTTTTCCTCTGCCCTAGAGCTAGAAGCGTTTGGGAGTTGGAGGTTTTAGGATTTGGGAGTTCAGTGTGTCCTAGGTCGTGCTCAGATGTGTGGGGACCTATCAGAATTAATAGAATTAAGAAAGAGAATAGAGATTTGTGGGATATTACACTAGCTGCAACTATGTGGAGATTGTGGCTTGATCGTAACGAATTTTGCTTCTATAAGATTAATCATAGATTATTATTTTTTATGCATAAAATTTTATCCCTATCTCACGATTCGAATGTCATTACAGGTGGAAAGAAGAGACTTCGCACTTTCTTCCAGACTGAGCACGACCTAGTGTTCATCATACATAAACTGAAAAAAATGATATCCTAGTGTTCATCATACATAAACTGTATTGGCAAAACAAGCTTCCAGACTGGTTTGGGACATGGAAATTGGAAAGTAAGTATATAAGGAAAATCGACAACGTTTGTAGATTTTCTAGAATCGCTGATCTTCTTACTAACTCCAGAATCCACATCTGTCCTCCTTAAAATCTTTGTTACATCACTAGACCCCTCATCCTCTTACTAATTCAATAGCCGAAGAACTAATGCTTCAAAACTCAACCTAACACATGGAAAATGTCTCCAACAACCAAAAGTAAATCTTAATAATATGTCTTATCTGGTAGTCATTTTCCCTTTGAGGATGACAGCCAGACCATTTCTTAGCACTTTCTTCCAATAATTTAGCATGCATCACTTTATACACTATATACTGACATTAGTGCAAGGAACTTTATACAGTTTATATTAGTGTTTTTTGACCTATCAACAACAGCCTCGCGTTTAAACCAAAGACGGTTTCAAGATACTGACAAACCTATGTAGACACATTCTACAGTTGTATGGACTTGTGTACTACAAGTATAGCAAGTATCTTTTCCTATCTTTTAAAACCAACTTTATGTAAAACTGGAAATTGAGATACTCAGATACCAAACGAAATCTTCCATAACCTTTAGATAGGTCAAAAACACATACATTGCGCATGCTTCAAAACCAATACTATTTTAGCAAAAAAAACCAACTTCATGTGACCTGCTAGGTGAAATGCATGCCCCATAGAGTGGTGCATTAGCAATATGAATGACCCCCCCCCCCCCCCCCCCCATATACACACACACACCAAAAAGAAAAAAAACGTTGAGGGAGATTTATGCATACCTGTGACCTCTCGCCAACTTTATTTTGATTGCTCAACATATAACAAATTCGGTATCGTGTAATACACCACACATAATCAAAGTATGTTAAATCTCAACAAAGAGGCACCCTGACTACATGTCGTATAATACTTGCATAAGGTTAATTAGAATAGGTTTTGCTGCGGAAATAGGTTTTATCAACAGAAATGTATTTAGTTTTGATTAGCAAACAAAAAGTTTAAGCATAAAGTACCATCTTTCAGGATTGGTTGCAATTCACTAACCATTCTCTTTCACATACCAAAGTGATTTTCAATCATAATAGCTTGTAAAAGTCAGTAGATCTAAGTGTCAAAAATTCAATGTTAAAGATAACATGTATTATCATAATAGTCTAGTGATGGGAAAAACACCAATAATAAAACAAAACAAAACAAAACAAAACAAAACAAAAAAGTAATCGTGGAATATCTTCAACAAAATACCCAGAGATAACACAATAATATCCAAATGCTTTGGATAACTAAAATGCAAGTTCAACCAAGTTTCTGTGACATAATAATCAACAATAAAATCCCATACCTTGAAGAATATCAAATGTGTTTACTGTTGCTAAATGCTAATCGAGGATTACTGAGTCAAGCTTACCTAAACAGATTATGTCGAAGCCAAATACTAATGGTAATTCTGGAATATAGGAAGTACAAAATCTGACGACAACACCTAACCTTGTAGACATTTGAATGAAACCAAGACCATTTCAAGATCATTTATTTCAAATATCCAAACGAAACTATCATCAGATTTCCCACTATATATACTCCTCATAACCTCCACTTCATAGTTCATACCCACATCAAGTTTCTCATCTCTCAAATAATTCCAAGTGTTCATAAGAAATGGCTGCTCCCGTCCTTGTTCTCGCTCTCCTTGCTCTCACTTCCTCCCTCGCAATTGCTTCTGATCCAAGTCAACTACAAGACTTCTGTATTGCTGATAATACTTCCTCTGGTAACTTCCTTGCATTTTGATGCTTAATACAATTTCTATACTTCATGCATGCTATAAATGGAAATAACTGAAGATTTAATTCAACCTTGAAAGTTTATATAAGTATTTGGCTATTTGGACATATTCAGATACTTTGAATGGTTAGACACTATATGTATCAATCTTGATTTATTAAGTGAAGGATCACAGATCCAATAAACAGACACAAACTCAAATTCAGATTGAATTGTTTATACATATTTGCACTCCTGATTGTGATACTGTGATAACTGCAGTGTTTGTAAATGGGTTCGTCTGCAAGGACCCAAAGCTCGCGACAGCTCATGATTTCTTCTTTTCTGGTCTCGACAAACCAGGCAACACTAGCAATCAACTATGGTCTAAGGTAACTCTAGTCAGTGCAGCAAACCTACCAGGCCTCAACACTCTCGGTATCTCCTTAGCTCGACTCGACTTTGCCCCATATGGGCTGAACCCACTCCACACCCACCCGCGAGCAACTGAGATCCTGACTGTGTTAGAAGGCACGCTATATGTAGGCTTTGTGACATCCAACCCTAACAAGCTCTTCACCAAGGTCCTTTACAAGGGTGATGTGTTTGTGTTTCCTCAAGGACTCATCCACTTTCAGTTCAATGTTGGCCATACATGTGCGATAGCAATTGCAGGTCTCAGTAGCCAGAACCCTGGTGTGATCACGATAGCTAATGCGGTGTTCGGATCAACACCACAGATTTCTGATAATGTATTAGCTAAGGCATTCCAATTGGACAAGAAGTTAGTCGACTGGCTCCAGGCTCAGTTCTGGACGGACAACAACTAGAACATTGGCAATACTTGGTCATTTCTCTTTCACGGTCTAATAAGCAAACAGTTTGTTTTTGTTTGCATCTTTTTTTTATAATTATATTGGTTGCATGTTGTTGGTATAAAAGTCGCAATGTATTAAAAACTTTGTTCGATGTTTGATTTGCATTACTATTTTTCCATTTCCCAGAAACAGCAACTTTTTAAATACGTATTCTTGTGACATTCTTCTGTCCAAATAAAAACGACAAAATGTCCAACAGTTTAAAGCTGTAGTAGGCTTATGCTCTTTTAAAGCCATAATTTTGAACTGTGGCTTTTAAAGAACATAGAAGTGCAGTTTTTGCTAATCAAAGCATGTTTTGGAACGTAACATTCCGGTTGATGTGACATGCCCACGGTGCAATACACCACATTTTCTTACATTGTCCAAAGGCTAAACTTGCTTGGGAAATTATGGGTGGGTTTGATATTATAGAAACACCTATCAATATTGATGATATTTGGGGAAGTTGGAGACTAAGGTACATTAGGAAGGACCATAAATTTATGTGGGATATGACGGTAGGGGCTATTATGTGGATCCTTTGGCTAGATAGAAATGATGTTTGCATCCGTAACTTAAATTGTTTATTTCATAAGATGTTACATAAAATCATGGTTCTAATAGGGGGAGGAAGAGGCTTCGTAGGGAGGGAGCAGAGTAGTACTTAGTTTTATGACTACAGTTACCGCCTTTCTATCAGAGAGTTTTGGGCGACTATTTTTTATTTATTTTTTTATTTTTTTATATTAAAAGATGACATCATCATCGCTTCATTAATGAACAATTAACGAAACAAAGTAGAGCTAATTACAAACAATATACTCCATATCCTTACATCCAAAATAAAGCATCTAAAACCGGAAACTCAAATGCACAAGGAAAGAACAGATACAACCAACTGTAATGCGGCTCAGCACATCCTCTTCCCGCGGAAGTGTCCGACTACTCCTCTTCCATGCGCAGCCTCTTCTGTGATCCCGCATATCCTGCCCATTCATAAATAAAAAAGAATATTTTATGCATCGTGACTGGAAATCGAAAAGTGATGTTACGGAAACATAAATCGTTACGGTGTAGCCATAGACCCCACATTGTCGCGGCAGCAACGATATCCCATGCCATCCTATCCTCTTTCCTTATTAAATCTACCCTCCAATGACCCCAAACGTACGCACTCGATCTAGGGCTCTCTAAGCATCTAAATCCTAGACTCACTACTTTCCATGCTAGACTGGACTTAGGACAGGTGAATAAGATGTGATTTGAGTCTTCGTCAGCACTATGACAGGTGGAACAACTAGCGTCGATTTGTATATTCTTTTTTGGAGGTTGATCTTGGAAAGAATCGCATCGTTCATCACAGCCAGATAAAAACTTTCACTTTCAGAGGCGCCTTAATCCCCCAAATGATGTTACCATCTCTGCATCTAAGTCCTCCGTCATTAAGCCAATTGTACACAGATGAAACCGAGAAGGACTTTGATACATCAAGATTCCATGATCTCTCGTCCTCCATCTCGCTGGTGTACTGTCCTTCAGTTTGTATGAACATGTTGAGATTTCCAAGCTGGATAATACTTTCCTGCGTTAGTCGGTTGCCAACGACGAGCCTAAGCTTGTTATTATGCCAAACATCCGCCACCAGTGAATCGTTATTGATGGTAACATTAGCCGCTTCCGGGAACAATCTAAGGAGCGACCTATCCCCGCACTATCTGTCTTTCCAAAATCTTGTCTCCTTTCCGTTCCCAATCCTGCACCTTGTATTAGTGTGGTAAATCTCTCCGAATTTAGCCACTCCTTTCCATAGAAAAAGACGTTCTCCCAAATACGCTTCTTCCTCCGAATCCCCATTTTTTCCGCTTTCAGTAGACTGTAAATGATTTGCACCACCAGGTGTTGCGCCTTCGTTTCATTTTCCACCACCATTTGCTCAGCAGAGCTTTGTTCATGTCTTTAAGGTCTAGGATTCCAAGACCTCCATATTCCCTCCTCTTGCACACTCTACCCCAATTCACCAGGTTGAAACCTTTATTGGACTCATCCGCGCCTCTCCAAAGAAATCTTCTTCTGCATTTGTTTATTTTGTGGATGACCCATTTCGGTAGTTCGTATATAGACATTACATACAATGGTAGACTGCTGATCACGGAGATAAGTAACGTTATTCTTCCGCCTAGAGACAAGAATATACCCTTCCATCCCGCCAATCTTTTCTCAATCTTCTCTATTAAAGGCAGCCAATCTTCTCTGCGCAATGGACCCGCTCTGATTGGCGTTCCAAGACAGATTAACGGAAATTGACTGATCTGACATCCGAAATAGTTCTTAATGGTGTCAATAGAGATGGATAAGCGATTACTTATTGGTATAACACATCTCTTCTTTAAATTTACTTTCAGCCCTGACCATGCTTGGAAGCTGTGTAGTACCATTCCTACAACAATAATTTCCTGTTCGTTAGCCCTTCCGAACATCAAATTATCGTCTGCATATTGGAGAATTGAAATTGACTCATGGATTCCTTTCACATCGATTCCTTTAATGTCATTATGCTTTCAACCCCTTGAAATCATTTATGCTAACCCATCGGCAACAATGGCGAATAGAAGAGATGAGAGAGGATCGCCTTGTCTGAGTCCTTTGCGGCATTTGATTTCCTTTCCCTGCTGACCGTTCACTTGTACGAATGATTTCCCTACATAGACGCACTTGTTGATCCACATTCTCCAATTAGTTCCAAACCCTTTGAGTTGCAAGGCTTCGTCTACGCACTCCCATTCAACTGAGTCGTAGGCCTTCTGGATGTCTAATATTAAAAGAAATCGTCCGCCTTGTCATTATTTCCTCTGTAGACAATCTCATGCACTGATGCCACACTGTCCATGATGTCTTTTCCTCTTATGAACCCACTCTGAGATTCTCCCACCACCTCGGCTAGATGCAGAGCCAATCTTTGGGCTAACACTTTCGAAATAACCTTGAATGAGCAATTAAGTAGGCTAATTGGTCTAAAATCTTCCACCCTGACCACCTCCTGCTTCTTTGGGATTGGAATGATGTTAACGTAGTTTAGTCTATCCAAATCTGAGTTTCCGTCGTAGAACTCCTTCAATATGTTCATGAGGTCCTTCTTGATGATCGTCCAGTAAGTCCTGTAGAAAAAGATTGGGAATCCATCGGGGCCCGGAGCCTTATCTTGGCCCAAATTTTTTATGGCGCTAAACACTTCTTCGGTGAACATATTCTCAATTCCATCACTTCCATCTATTCTTGAAGAACTCCACATATGAGTTGTTAATTTACATCTAATCGCTGATACTTCCTTGGTGCTGGCATCCCATGATTCCTTGATGATTGTACGCATATCTATGCTCATTGTCCAAGCTTTCTCAAACATAAACGAGTGAGTCCTCCTAGTGTTTCCGTCGCCGCAATCTACTGCCAAAGGCAGATGGACGGAGGTATATCTCATAACAGACCTCACCCGAGCTAATGGGAAAGCATCATCCCAATCGCTAGACACCAATATCCTGTCCAACTTAGCCATGATCAGGCAGCTCTGCATATTTTTCCATGTGAACTTCCTATCACGCAACTCTAATTCCATGAGTTCGAGTTCGAGTTCGTCTATCGTGTGATTGAATGAATCCTGTTCGGCGCGACTTGATCCTCTTCCATTATGTTCGTACCGAAATCTAGTAATATTGAAATCTCCCCCAATCACCCATAGACCATCCCATCTTCTTCTAATAGCCTTGAGCTCTAACCAAAATTGCCTCCTCCGTCTAGAGTCGTAAGGACCGTAAATCGTAGTTACCACTCGCTCCCAATCGTCGCCTTTTCTTCTAATTCTAATGGATACCGAAAATTCCCTGATCTGGTCCTCGATAATCTCGAAAATTCTGCTATCCACTCCCAATGTGATACCCCCAGAAAATCCTATGGCCGGTCCAAACCTCCAATCGAAATCCCTAGCCCATCTACAGCAATGGAAGTCAGCTGTTGTAGGGTTCTCTATCCCGATTTCTTGAAAACCGCAGATAGTGGGGTGGATCTTGCTAATATTGTCGTTAATAAGTCTTTTCTTAGTTTTTTGTCTCATCCCTCTAACATTCCAGAATATGTATGACATAAAAACTTATAAGACACCTAATCTCGACACTCTAAAAGGTTCACTTCAACCCTATGAAGCTATCTCTTCGAGCTCCCCTCTAATCTTGTGGACATGACTCATTTGCTCATCTCTATTAGAACCTATGGCTAGACCGTAAAGACTAGCATAATAAATAAGTGACTTGTCATTTAACAAATTTAAGACTAATAAATTGTTAATCGACATACCTCCACAGGCAGATGCAGGTTCTTTTGACTTTGCCGCGGCCTTAATCAATTCCCATTATGTAGGTCCAAGTGAACCCCATTTGTCTAGTTGTTTTTTGCTCCTTCTTTGATACTCGGTCAACTTCTTGCCAGTACTACTAATATCTCCTTGAATCTCATCTTTTTCCATAACGTCAGTGTCAGTTTCTGAAATGATATTATCCTCTCGCACCCTATCTACAGCCCCAATGATGTCTTGGTGGAGGGTTCTAGTATTTTAGGCAATATGTAATATGTATTATATTGGATGATGTCGATTGTTGTAGTTGTTTCGATTTAGTAGAATAGAATATTGTTCATTTGTAATATTTGGTACATTGGTTTCATTAATTTTTCACTAGTATTTTTCACGTGCGATGCACGTTTTGATAAGAGTTTGAGGATTTTTGCGTGCGATATACGTGTTAAGAAATAGTTTTGTAGTTGGACGTGCATTGGACGTAATACGGAAAAATATTTTGAAGGAAAAACTACAATTTGTACGTGCAATGCATATATTTATAAGTAGAATTTTAGTTGTACGTGCAACTATGTTTAGTGTTAAAAAATATTATAAAATTAGTTTGCACGTGTGTTGCACGTTTTAAATAGATGAATTATTTTTATTTGTTTGTTTTTATTGTAATTAATGAGAGAGTTGGAGTTACACGTGCAACGCACAGATTTGTATGTTGACAAATGACAACTCCAACTCTCCCATTATAATATTAGAGATTGATGAAGCAAGTGACTTCGGTCACTATTATCTCCCAAAAAAAACAAAAAAAAACATGTTTTGGAACAAAAGTAAAAATACGGTTAACGATAGTTAAAATAATTAATGCAAAGAATCTACCCAATATATTAGACCCCTCCAATTAGTCCTGAACATGTTTAAAAACCTTTAAATTTAAGTCAAAAGCATTGCTACTTTGAAAAAGGACACGTCAAAACACTAAATAGATAATCGACTCACCTCGGGTGCCAGCAGTGCAGCAGTCACCATAAGCTTTCCCTTCTACGCTTTCATTTCATTCAACAGGCAGACTAGCTTCACCTTCAAATTGTGCGTAGCAACAATTCCAAAGAAATTTAAGAAATGCCATATGGTTCAAGTAGCTCAAGAATGGTAATCATAAAAATAACATGAATGATACACTAGGGGTGTGTACGGATACAGAGATAAGGATGGAGGTCATTAAGATAACTTCAGTATTTTAAACCATTGGTCTATTCTGAACTGCTTTTGCAATTGAGATGCCAAGAGGTATCTAAACTCTAGTCAAGATAGGTTGAATCAACTTCAAATCTCTACCAAACCTCTCATTAAAAAACTAATACATTGACTATGGTATATGACATCATTATATATATATTTTTTTTGATAATAAGATGACCTCTGTCATCGTTTCATTAATGAGAATTAAAGAAACATAGTAGTACGGGTTACATAAACCAAAAGTGGGAACCTGAGCCCCAGAATCGCCTACAATCCTTAGAAACAATCTAATCGCAGTCAGGCGATAAAAGTACAAGCTAAATCATAGAACATCACAATACATCAAATTACATATAGATACCCCTCTGAGCCTACGCCATCTCTGCGGAAGGTGCCTGGCTACTACTCCTCTTCGGCTAACCTGATCTTCTTCGCTTGACCCACATTACCTGCCCATTCATGAATTAGAAGAAATATGTTATGCATAGAAGAATTAAATCTATTGTGAATGTTTCTAAAACAAGAGTCATTTCGGTCTAGCCATAGTCTCTACAAAGTAGCCGCTACTGCTAAATCCCAAGCCCCTCTGTCCTGTGTTCTAATGTATTCTTCTCTCCAAATGCCCCATATCTCCGAAGTGGAGTTAGGGAACCGTGTGCAGCCAAAACCTCTACAGACAATTTCCCATGTTTGGGCCGCCTTAGGGCACGTTAAAAATAAATGATTCGTGTCTTCATCCGCTTGGAGGCATTGCACGCATCTAACGTCGACCTGAATGTTTCTTCTCCTAATATTTATTTTTGTTAGAATCGCGTCGTTATGAACCAGCCAGCTGAACACTTTAACTTTTAGTGGTGCTTGCGTTGCCCAAATCCTACTCTCCACGTCGCTCCTTATCCCCCCGTCATTGATCCAAGAATACATTGACGCGACTGAGAATGATGGTGAACCTTGGAGGTTCCACCACCTCTCGTCTGGCTCGTTAGTCGTATGGCCCCCCTCCGCCTGAATTAATCTATTGAGCTCTTCAAATTGTGAGATGCTCTTCTGTGTCAAACCTTCTGTCACCGTGAAGTTGAGTTTGTTATTTCTCCATACATCTGCCACTAGAGAGTCAGGGTTGACTACAACCTCTGCGGCTTGCGGGAATAAATTTCTTAGATTTCTGTCTCCGCACCATTTATCATTCCAGAATCTCGTGCCTTTACCATCCCCTACTCTGCATCTCGTGTTTGTGTTGAAGATCTCCCCTTGCTTGGCGATCCTTTCCATAGACAAGATACCCTCCCTCCCGCGCTTCGTCCCCCGAACCTATATTTTTTTCTTCTTCGATAAAGATCAAAGGAGTCGGACCACCACCCACGCTTTCTATTGCTGATCTTCCACCACCATTTGCTTAGCAGTGCCCGGTTCATATCGTGGAGGTTGATGATTCCCAACCCTCCGAACTCTCTCTTCTTACAAACTCTGCCCCACTTAATGAGATGGCATCCTTTGTTGCCTTCGCCGGATCCCTTCCATAAGAAGCGTCTTCTCATTTTATCTATCTTATGAATAACCCACTTGGGTACCTCATAAATAGACATAAGGTACAACGGAATGGCGTTAAGGACCGAATTAAGCAGGGTAATCCTTCCTCCTAGCGTTAGGAATCTACTCTTCCACCCTCCTAATTTCTTCGCAATCTTTTCGATCAACGGCGTCTAGTCCTCTCTTAACAGCGGGCCCGGTCTAATTGGAGTCCCCAAGTATTTTATCGGAAATTCCGCATTCTCGCAACCTAGAGAGTGGGCTATCGTTGCAGCCGAAATAGATAGCTGATTGCTAATTGGAATCACGCAGCTTTTCCGGAGGTTAATCTTTAACCCCGACCAACCTTGGAAGCAAGCTAGAGCCACTTTCATCGCTACGATTTCCTCTTCTTTAGCCCTACCGAATAACAGAGTATCATCAGCATATTGTAGAATGGTCATGGCTTGATCAATTCCTTTTATCTCGATTCCCCTGATTTGATTGTTGCTCTGTGCTCTCTTTATCATCTCAGCTAAACCGTCTGCCACAATAGCAAATAGTAGTGAAGAAAGGGGATCCCCTTGCCTAAGGCCTTTTTTGCATCGGATTTCCTTTCCTTGCCATCCGTTAACCTGAATGAATGATTTTTCTCCTTGCGTACATCTTCTTATCCACATTCTCCATTTTTCTCCGAACCCTTTAAGTCGAAGCGCCTCCTCCACGCAATCCCAGTGCACTGAGTCATAAGCTTTTTGGAAATCTAACTTTAACAGAAAACCGTCTATGTTTCCTTTATTCCCTCTAAAGACGGCTTCATGTGCAGCTGCTATGCTATCCATGATGTCTCTACCTCGAATGAATCCGCTCTGTGATATTGCCACAACCTCTTGGATATTTGGAGCTAAGCTTTGTGCTAATACTTTTGTGATGATTTTGAACGATCCGTTAATTAAGCTGATCGGCCTAAGGTCTTCTGCTGTTCGCACTTCTTGCTTCTTGGGGATTAGGATGATTGAAGCGTAATTGAGTCTGTCCAAGCTAGCGGACCCGTCGCGAAGTTCGGTGAAGATTTTCATCAAATCCCCTTTCACAATCTTCCAGTAGATTTTGTAGAAGAAAATTGGGAGTCCATCAGGACCTGGAGCCTTATCTTGCCCTAGTCCCTTGATTGCCTGTATCACTTCCTCTTCCGTGAATGTGTTTTCGATCCCCTCGCTTCCTTCAATTTTTGTATCGCTCCACATGTCCGGTAAAAGACTGCATCTGTCGTTGCTTTTGCTTCCCAACAGCTCATGGAATTTGTCGTCCAGGTGCCGTCTTATACGCTCTTCGTCTTCGGACCAACTTCCCTCTATGAGAAGTCCTCCAATGTGATTTTGCCTTCTTCTTCCGTTAGCGACTTTATGAAAGAACTTTGTGTTTGCATTCCCTTCCTTCAGCCATTGAATTCGCGATCGCTGCTTCCAATGTATTTCCTCCCTTGCTTGTATGTTACGAATTTCCAACCTCCCGTTTGTCAATTCCTCCTTCTCTAGCCCTGTCAGTTCTCTTTCCTCCTGTGCCGTTTCCAGCTCGTAGATCCTGTTGCCTAGTGTCTCTCTAATATCGTCTGCGTTGAGAAATTTAAGCTTTGCCCAACTCTTCAAGTCCTTTCTGAGGCGTCTTACTTTTTCCACCCAGACTCCAACTGCTGAGTTCTGATTTGTAGTACCAATCCAGGAATCCCGAATCACCTGCCTAGTCTCTTCAAAAGTAGTCCATGATTTCTCAAATCTGAATGGATGGAATTTATATCTGTACTGTAGATCGCACTCTATCACCATCGGGAGGTGGTCCGACATAAATCGTGCTTCAGATCTTACTTTGACGCGCGGGAACATATCTTCCCAGTCGTTGGATACTAGGACTCTATCGAGCTTAACTAAAATCGGGTTGGCACTCATGCTGGACCATGTGAATTTTCTATCGTGCATCTCTAGCTCTAGCAGCTCTAAATCGTCAATGATCTTGTTGAAACCATCTAATTCCGACTGGGCGTGACCTCTACCTCTATGCTCATCTTGGTACCGCGTGATATTGAAATCTCCTCCAACAACCCACGGCTTATCCCATCTGCCCCTGATGATAGCCAACTCCTTCCAAAATTCTTTGCGCGCTCTAGATTCGTAAGGACCATAAACCGTTGTCACGATGTGTTCCCAATCGTCACTTCTCCTTCTAACTTTAATAGACACTGAGAAGTTGCCCACAAACTCATCCAGTATCTCGAAAATCCTTAAATCAACCCCTAACGCTATTCCGCCCGAATATCCCCTAGCCCCTAACCCGAATATCCCCTAAACCGTTGACATCATTATATTGTTTCTCTTTCTCTGCATATCTGTCTTAGTGAATACATTCGTCCATATTAAGGATAAATATAATCAGTTCCATTTAACCGATCAAAGAAAACGTACTTTTAATTCTTGTGGAAGTGAATGGTGCAGAGCAATTAATTTTTTTTTTAAAAGAAAAATTAATCTTCTATTTTTTAAATCCCATATTGGCTCTTCATTCAGTCTTTATCAAATACAAAACCCCTAGAATGCAAGATTTCATCTCTGCACATCAAAATGATTGATTAGAGCTAATATTATGAGATAATTAACATTAAAGCTCAAGGCCACCATAGCTGCAAACTGGAATTTAACTTCAAGTCCATTTTCACAACAGCTAAAAACTTACTAATCTAGTATTGTTCTACTAATAAAACAGTGATTTTTGTCATTAAAATCAATGGTAGTGTCAACTTGTTGTTCAGTTGACAATTTTAGAATTCTATAATCTTCTTTAATTCTATATGGAATAAGACACGCATACAGCCCAAAATGTTCCAAGCCCTTATCAGAGGTCTTTGAAATCGTCCTCATAAATTATTTTCTTTTATTCATCTGTCATATCTTTCTTAATTATCTGAATCCAAGTCTGTTTTGGACTACAATTTTAAATCCTACCACTCTTCTTAACTGCTATTGTAACTAGTCTTCAAATGTTGCAACATAAGCAGAAAATATATTGATGGAAGAAAATTTATTGTTTCCTTCGACATGGAATGTGATGGAATATGAGCAATACAGACAAGTTTTCTAGATTTTCTAGTTGATCTTCTACCATAATTATCATCATATCTGATTATCTTCACTCAGAGCACGTTTGGATTGATGTAGAAGTTGTATTACTTAGAAATTCGTCATTTAAATTTTTTTCCAGGAAAATATATTTTCACAAACCTTGTTTGGTTGCTTCTAACAAAAATATATTTACCTAAAAGAATATTGTTTGGATGGAAGAAAAGTTTATTGAAAATGTTAAGAAAGGAAAAAGCATAGAAGAGAAAATAAACTATAATAATTAAAAAGGTATTAAATGAGTTTTTATGAATTTTCCACCGTATTCTGCATTTTTTTTTTCGGAGAAAACATTTTAAAAATAGGAATGCCACGTCATACGGTGGAAAAGCTATCCACCAAAATTTTTTCTCCATCCAAACACAAAAATAGGTATGAAAACTTGTATTCCACGTATTCCCAATATTTTACACCCATCCAAACACCCCCTAACTCTTGTTCTGTATATCCTAATCTTCATCCGGATTAATTCAACAGACACCTGCTCAAAACCAAGAATTAGTGTTTCAAACTTAACCTAATACACAGATAAAACCACCTACTAGTAAAGACAATTCTGGAATGTGAGAGTAAATTATTGAGGAAAATATCTAATTCTGTATTCACTTTCCATTTAAATATGAGGGACAGACCATTTCATAGCATTTTCCCCATTAAATAAAATTCATGCACCACTTTATCCATGACAATAGGAAGAAATAAATTTAAATAATGAGTCAACAGCCTCGTGTTAAAACCAAAGACAGAGTCACCTAATTAGCTGCAGGAACTATTTCTCTAGTAGTGCACAAGGACTGATTCTTCAAGTATGAAGTATCAATAATATAACCAGCCAATGTAGATACATCTTCCATGTAAATCTAACAGTTACAAACCATGTTATACTATATTACGAAATCACCACTCACCAAGCCCCCATGATTAAGAGTTGGATAAATGGTGCGAAAACAACACCCTTTTTAGTCTTTTCCCAGAAGTTGTGTCAGTAACCATCAACAAAGACTCCCTTGTAGCAGATGTCTGGCGAAACAAAATGTTGACTATAGACGTACATCAAAATCTAAATCAGGGATGTTTAGATCAGCTTCGGAATCTGAATACTTTTATTAGGAGGGAGGGACAGTACACGAACAATATCGAAGATAAGGTAAGGGATTAATCTGAATACTTTTATTGTCGCCTGCGGGCTGTCTTTGTATCTCTATTTCTGTTTCGTTAATATCTTTTTAATGAAGCGATGACTATGTCATCTTTTAAATCAAAAAAAAAAAACTAAAATGCAAGTTTAACCAAGTTTCTGTCACATAATCATCAACAATAAAATCCCAGACCTTGAAGAATATCAAATGTGTTTACTCTTGCTAAATGCTAATCGAGGATTACTGAGTCAAGCTTACCTAAACAGATTATGTCAAAGCCAAATACTAATGGTAATTCTGGAATATAGGAAGTACAAAATCTGAAGACAACACCTAACCTTGTAGACATTTGAATGAAACCAAGACCATTTCAAGATCATTTATTTCAAATATCCAAACGAAACTATCATCAGATTTCCCACTATATATACTCCTCATAACCTCCAATTCATACCCACATCAAGTTTCTCATCTCTCAAATAATTCCAAGACATTGTTCATAAGAAATGGCTGCTCCCGTCCTTGTTCTTGCTCTCCTTGCTCTCACTTCCTCCCTCGCAATTGCTTCTGATCCAAGCCAACTACAAGATTTCTGTATTGCTGATAATACTTCCTCTGGTAACTTCCTTGCATTTTGATACTTCATACAATTTCTATACTTCATGCATGCTATAAATGGAAATAACTGAAAATTGACTTCAACCTTGAAAGTTTACATAAGCATTTGGCTATTTGGACATATTCAGATACTTTGAAAGGGTCAACACTATCTGTATCAATCTCGATTTATTAAGTGAAGGATCACAGATCCAACAAACAAATACAAACTCAGATTGAACTGTTTATATATATTATTTGCACTCCTAATCATGATACTGTGATAACTGCAGTGTTTGTAAATGGGTTCGTCTGCAAGGACCCAAAGCTCGCGACAGCTCATGATTTCTTCTTTTCTGGTCTCGACAAACCAGGCAACACTAGCAATCAACTAGGGTCTAAGGTAACTCTAGTCAGTGCAGCTAACCTACCAGGCCTCAACACTCTCGGTATCTCCTTAGCTCGACTCGACTTTGCCCCATACGGGCTGAACCCACTCCACACCCACCCACGAGCAACTGAGATCCTGACTGTGTTAGAAGGCACGCTATATGTAGGCTTTGTGACATCCAACCCGAACAAGCTCTTCACCAAGGTCCTTTACAAGGGTGATGTGTTTGTGTTTCCTCAAGGACTCATCCACTTTCAGTTTAATGTTGGCCATACAAATGCGATTGCAATTGCAGGCCTCAGTAGCCAGAACCCAGGTGTGATCACGATAGCTAATGCGGTGTTTGGATCAACACCGCCGATTTCTGATAATGTATTAGCTAAGGCATTCCAATTGGACAAGAAGTTAGTCGACTGGCTCCAGGCTCAGTTCTGGACGGACAACAACTAGAACATTGGCATACTTGATCATTTCTCTTTCACGGTCTAATAAGCAAACAGTGTGCTTTTGTTTGCATCTTTTTTTTTAATTATATTGGTTGCATGTTGTTGGTATAAAAGTCGCTATGTATTAAAAACTATGTTAGATGTTTGATTTGCATTACTATTTTTCTATTTCCCAGAAACATCGACTTTTTAAATATCCGTATTCTTGTGACAATTCTTCTGTCCAAATAAAAACGACAAAATGTCCAACGTTTTAAAGCTGTAGTAGGCTTATGCTCTTTTAAAGCCATAATTCTGTATTGTGGCTTTTAAAGAGCATACAAAGTGCAGTTTTGCTAATCAAAGCATGTTTTGGAACGTGACATTCCGGTTGATGTGACATGCCCACAGTGCAATACAGGAAAAGAAGATGTAAACCACATTTTCTTACATCATCGAGAGGCTAAACTTGCTTGGGAAATTATGGGTCTGGGGTTTGATATTATAGAAACACCTATCAATATTGATGATATTTGGGGAAGTTGGAGACCGAGGTACATTAGGAAGGACCATAAATTTATGTGGGATATGACGGTAGGGGCTATTATGTGGATTCTTCGGCTAGATAGAAATGATGCTTGCTTCCGTAACTTTAATAGTTTATTTCATAGTGCTACATAAAATCATGTTTCTAATAGACACTTGGTCACGGGTGAGGAAGAGATTTCGTAGGGAGGGAGCAGAGTAGTACTTAGTTTCATGACTACAGTTACCTCCTTTCTATCAGAGTTTTGGGCGACTATTGGTGGAGGGTTCTAGTATTTTAGGCAATATGTAATATGTATTATGTTGGATGATATTGATTATTGTAGTTGTTTCGATTAAGTGGACTAGAATATTGTTCATTTGTAATTTAGTGTACCCCTTTCATCTACACACCATACCCCAATTGACTAGTGGGTAACCTTTCTCATCTGTCCCTGACCCGTGTCAAAGGAACCGACGCCTTAGTTTATCGATCCTTTCGATAACGCCTTAGTAAATGAATAGTACTACAAACAAAAGATACCAAATTGGTTTTTCCTTAGCTTCCTCAACTCATTCCCAAGGCTTGTTCAACTTGATAACTATGTAAAATATAGTTTAGTCAGTCAATTTGTATCCACCCACCTGATAAACAGGTCTGACTTATTTCCGTACGTACCTTGTAGCCTCGCTATAGTAGATTAGGACATGCATATGCATATGCATGTCGACACAAACAAAAAAAGATGGAAACAAAAAAAAAACAAAGAAAAACATAAGAACTATCACTTTCAGTTTATCAAACTTCCCTCAAACAAAAGGTATACGTATGTGTTGATTTAGCTAGCTACTACAGTGAAACAAATGGAGACAGTTAACCTAGTAAGTTGCAAAGAATCTACGGACCCTTCCAACTCTATCCGGCACCAGCCTCGTTCCATAAAAATTTAGTCAGTCATTTTGTGCTCACGATACAGAAATAGTTAATTAAGAAAGCGGGGAAAAGCTACCAAATGTATTAGACCCTTTCAATTTCACTGAAAAACATTGCTACCATAACAAAAGTCAGATTACAACAATATAAAGATATTCATTGGACCTGGATAAGATGAAGCTACAGCAGCTAACTATAAGCATTCCCCTCAACCCTTTCATATTTCATCGGACCAGAAGATTAGCTTCACCTTCAAAATATTAATAGCAACAATTAGAAAAGAAAACAAAACTGAAATCATGAAGATAACACCGAGTGGTAGACTAACGTCATCTCTGAATACAGAGATAAGGTACGATAAGCAGAGGTAATTAAGATCAATATTTAACTTTGGTTTGTTTTAAACAAAACCCAAAAGTTGACACGCATAGGGTTATAAGAAACATGTATTCTCTTTCACCCCAACTATACTTTGCGTTCAAACACATGCATAAACATAACTATAGTCATTTCTATGTGAATCCCATATTTGTATACCATTACTGCTTCCATTAAAAAATTAACTCTATTCTCTCTAAATGCAATCAAGCCCGAATCAAAAATTTACAAATTTTACAAATTTATGGCAAGGACAAACGGAGTAAAAGCAAGGGTATGAGAGAATGAGCTCAAATTGGCACGAGAAACTTGCTTTGGCGAGGTCGACCGACCGGTAGGATTATGTTTTATTGTATTTTTTGTTTGTTGGTTTGGGTGTATCAGTTCCAGGACCCATGTTGGGTATCCTGAACTGCATAAGCCTTATTTTTTGTTGTATATTTTGTTAAATTCTTTTTAATGAAACGCGGGGCTTTCAACCCACCATTTAACGATAATATTAAAAAAAGCAATTTACAAATTTTTTTTGCCCCAAATTTTTGTTCTCGAATTCTACATCCAATTTCAACCATTACAGACAATGACATATCAGAGAATTGCTTACATACATATCAGTCTCCATTTGTGACAATCTTCACTTGCACCAGATCAGAGAACCTAGCAAAACTGCAAATAATAAAAAATGGAGTCTGTATGTGCAAATTCACAAATGTTTCACTAAAATTATTTTTGGGGGGGGGGGGGGGGGGGGGGGGGGGGGGGGATTACAGTGTGTTGTAGTGTTGGGAGTATAAAAATCCGCTGAATTTCAAATTTATATGGAAAAAGATAGAATCGCAATCGAGATTAAAAATGTTGAAGAAATTCTAAGGTTGTGAACTTACAAAATTATCCCAATAATTCGGCGAGGTTTCAATTTGGGGATTGAAGAGATAGGGATGGAATCGAAACCCTAATCCTTCAAATATGGTTTCAAGAAGAGGAGATGGAACGGAAAATAGCGCGGTAAAAGTAAATTACAGGAGTAACCTTCCAGAATATTTCAGACTTTAAATTGTTTTATGGGATTAGCGAAAAAGAAATTTGATTTTCTGAAATTTTGTGTATTATTTTTTTACTTTTATTTTTATTATACAGACAATCACATCACAAAAACTAATAATACTAATAATAATAATAATAATAATAATATATTTATAGTAATTCACAGTTGCAAATACTACTGTAACGTGCAAATGCGTGCAAACCATCTCAGCTGTTGTTTTAAACAACGGCATATGTTATTGATGCGGTTTGTTTTTGGTCGCAGTGTGGATGCACCAGGTGCGAGTTCGGACTCGATTTGTAACGAGGGAAGCGTGCGGTACGGACGGTGAGCGGGAGGCTCGCCTCGGCGCTTGAGGATCGGCTCGGATGGCCTCGCCTCGAGTACCTGCAGACGGTCCTGGAACACCGGGGTTTATCCCGGCGGCGGACCCTCCGACGATCTAATCAGTCTCTGTGAGAGAGTAGCAATAACTAGGGGAATTTAGGTGGTGAAAGATTGATTACCTGAAAAGGTGGGTGAGGGTCTGGTATTTATAGGGAATCCCAACCGGGTATGGATCCGCTTGGGGGCCGGGTCTGAACCCGAAAGCCCATGGGCCTGACGTGGCAGGAGGCCCAGGGGGTTTAGGGCGGACGTGGCAGTGCCAAGAGTGGTATAGGGCTGACGTGGCAAAGCCCTAGGTGGTATTTGGAGCTGGCATGGTTGATCATGGGGCTCCTGTGCCTCTGGGGGAATCGGATGGCCTAGGTTGTTCCAGGTCATCCTCCTTCCTCGCCAGACTGGGCGGACGGCCCGTGGGGCTATCGTGGATCGGAGGCCGGGGGCCATCGGGGCTCTTCGGATACGAGGAGACCAGTTCTGTGGGGGTGAACTTGCGGCTCGGTGCCGAGCCTGTAGTGGTCCGAAGCCGAGCCGGATTGTTGTTTTCCTTATTTTTGAGCGAGAGCCGTCCTGGGCCTTGGCTGGGCCCCAGGCCATTTTTACCCTACCACACAAGCCCCCCACTCTTGCGGGGGTGCGGGAGTTAGCCGTGGAGGAGTGTTTATGGTCGTGGAAATGGGATGGCGAATCGTTGGGCCTTCATGAGGAGGCTACCCTGATGCGAGACCGAACCTCGAGCTGGCGAGGGATTATGGGTCGATGGCGAGCCGTTGTGTCTTCCTGAGAAGATTACCCTGGTGCTAGACCGAACCTTGAGCTTTCGAGGGATTATGGGTCGGCAAGGATGATGGCGAGCCGTTGAGCCTTCCTGAGATGGCTACCCTGGTGCTAGACCGAACCTCAAGCTTTCGAGGGATTATGGGTCGGCAAGGGTGATGGCTAACCGTTGAGCCTTCCTGAGAGGGCTACCCTGGTGCTAGACCGAACCTCGAGCTTTCGAGGGATTACGGGTCGGCAAGGATGATGGTGAGCCGTTGTGTCTTCCTAAGAAGATTACCCTGGTGCTAGACCGAACCTCGAGCTTTCGAGGGATTATGGGTCGGCAAGGGTGATGGCGAGCCGTTGAGTCTTCCTGAGAAGATTACCCTGGTGCTAGACCGAGGCTTTCGAGGGATTATGGGTCGGCAAGGATGATGGCGAGCCGTTGAGCCTTCCTGAGAGGGCTACCCTGGTGCTAGACCGAACCTCGAGCTTTCGAGGGATTATGGGTCGGCAAGGGTGATGGCGAGCCGTTGAGCCTTCCTGAGAGGGCTACCCTGGTGCTAGACCGAACCTCGAGCTTTCGAGGGATTACGGGTCGGCAAGGATGATGGCGAGCCGTTGTGTCTTCCTGAGAAGATTACCCTGGTGCTAGACCGAACCTTGAGCTTTCGAGGGATTATGGGTCGGCAAGGGTGATGAAGAGCCGTTGAGTCTTCCTGAGAAGATTACCCTGGTGCTAGACCGAACCTCGAGCTTTCGAGGGATTATGGGTCGGCAAGGGTGATGGCGAGCCATTGAGTCTTCCTGAGAAGATTACCCTGGTGCTAGACCGAACCTCGAGCTTTCGAGGGATTATGGGCCGGCAAGGATGATGGCGAGCCGTTGTGTCTTCCTGAGAAGATTACCCTGGTGCTAGACCGAACCTCGAGCTTTTGAGGGATTATGGGTCGGCAAGGGTGATGGCGAGCCGTTGAGTCTTCCTGAGAAGATTACCCTGGTGCTAGACCGAACCTCAAGCTTTCGAGGGATTATGGGTTGGCAAGGGCGATGGCGAGCCGTTGTGTCTTCCTGAGAAGATTACCCTGGTGCTAGACCGAACCTCGAGCTTTCGAGGGATTATGGGTCGGCAAAGGTGATGGCGAACCGTTGTGCCTTAGAAGGTTTGAGCGGGGCGGTCTGCTGTCTTTGCGGAGCATTGAAGGCGCTCCGGGATTTGTGCAATGTTCCAATTTCCTTGGGGCATTAATGGCACCGCCTAATAAATGCACGGCGCTTTGGCTTCCGTCGTTTGGCTTTCCCCATGTCATAATGGCCGCTCTTCAGGAGGAGGATATAAATATCCCTTTCTTGAAGCGGTTTTCATCACAGCAAGGGTGATCCATTGGTCATCGGGGGTGTCTGCCTTGGGGCGGACGCCTGTTTCTTGCAAAACTTTAACCCTGGTCGTGTCGGAGGGGCGGTTACTCTGCCGCCTGGATCTTCTCTTGGATCTGATGGCCCTGATACGGTAGCCAGATCTAGGGGAGATCAGGGCGAGAGGGATAACGACCGAAATCCGGACCGGGGGATAACGAGCCTCGGATTGGTGGTGACTTTGCCGTCCGGATCCTTTTTCGGGTCAGATCGGTTGTTTGGCCTGAGAGAGATCAGGACGGGAGGGGTATCAATCGAATTCCGGACCTGGGGCTGAAGAGCCTCGGATAGATGGGTCGTTTCCGATCTCTGTCTTCCGATAGGGTTCTAGGCGATGGTGGCTTTTCTCCCACCCTCGAACAGTTCGGGGTTTCGGCTGCCGAGGCCGTAAGCCCCGAGCTGCTCGCGGGTGAAAGGGGAGCCGACCGATCCCTGGAGCCCGGGGCGCCTGTCGAAGGACGGCGCCTTAAATCTTAAGTAAAATATTTTCTCCGCCGAACACTTCATCCGAACCGACCCCTGTGTCTGGCTGCCAGCCTGGCACTGGGTGACGTTAGCAGCGCACATTTCGAGGACGTGGCGCGATTTTCCAGGCGGCAGTTACACGTCAATCGGTGAACAGTAATTGCGAAAATCGAGGAGTCGTTTTCATCCTCTATAAATGTCCCCACCTCTCCCCCTATCGCCCACTTCTTTCTCGCTTCTTTCTTTTTCAAAAAATCTTCAAACACTTCAGCGCTCGTCCCTATAGTTTGCTGCACCAGGCTCGTTCTTCCGAAGCGACCCCAGGTTAGTTGGTAAATCCGTTTAGTTTAGGCATGTCTAGGGCTCAGTCTGGTTCGTCTGCGTCGACGTCGAGGGGGGAAGGGAAACCTGCCTCCAAATCGACTTCGTGGGAGGAGCCCGTGTGCGAGGGGGAGTCTGTACATGATGCGGATCGAGCTCGAGGGCTCGCACAAGAGGGAGCAGAAGATGAAGCTCGAGCTTGATGCCAAGGAGGCGGAGTGGGGGAAGAGGGTGGTCTCCTTGAAGAGGAAGTTCGCCAAGGAGAAGGAGGAGTTGACGAATGCGGGTCAGATGATGGTGATCAAGGCCCAGGACGAGTGTTATGCGAAGGCCCTCAGTCATGTGAGGCACTTCTACCCGACCGTCGACCTGTCCAACTTCGAGTATGACATGGAGGTCGAGGGGACACCAAAGACCCCTAATGAAGAAGGGCCCGTTGATGACCCGACTGCCGATCCCCCTGTGAACCCGGCCGATGCTTAGGTGGGAAAACAAGTTGTATAGTTTTGTCTTTCTTTTTCCATCTCTCGATTGTATTTGCCTCCCGCGGACTGGCCACCGCTTTTTTTTGTATGAAGTGATTTCATTTAAAAAAGAATATTTTTGACTGGCCAAGTGTTTTGACCTCGGATATTTCCGAACCATTTTTGCCGATGTGTTTTGAGTGGGCTGATTCTCTTGTAGGTTGCGGCTCCCCTTCCCGAGGTGGACCCCCGTCGTTCTGACGTGGCAAGGCTCCGGAGCAAGGTTGAGGCCCTGGAGGCCACGTTGGTTCGCTACCGAAAGGGGGCTCGTGACACTGATGCGGCCTTTAACTATTATCGGAACAAGTCTGAAGCCCTAAGTGAGGAGGCGAGCTGACTGAGGAGGGCGATGGTGGATCGGGACCTCGGAAGTGTTGGCCTTGGATATACCATGTCGAGTGCATCGGTGCAGAGGCCCTCCTCGGAGAGGCTACTTCGTGATGTCATTGTGGAGAAGGAGATAGAGATACACCGTTACAAGACAATGCTGGGTGTTTCGGTATCCTCCTCGGGGGGTCGACGAGCGGAGGGGGTACCCTCTGCGCTGCTGCTGCTGGAGCGTGTGCGACCAGTTGATGCCCAGAGCTCTGTGGCTGGTGTGTCGACCGTGGCTGAGCCTAAGGACCATCATGATGAGGAGAGGGCTCCTAGTCGCTCAGTCGGAGTGGTCCCGTCATTCGTCGGACCCGAGGGGCCCTAAGATGGCGGCTTCCTTCTGTTTGAGATGAGTGGAGTGGTCCTGTAACGGTCTTCGTTTGTTTTTCCAGAACTAATAAGGGGGTATGAATAAAGAATTCTTTTCATTCTTTGCTCTGGTCAACCGTGTAGTGAACACTGGCGGAGGTGAAGTTCGGCCCCGCCGATCCGTGAGGGATCGGCGCGGGGCATTAGGAAGACTCCCTGGCCTGAAGCCGAGTCGGACCTACCGAGATGTTGGGGACGATACCGGAGTGAAGACTCGGGTGCCGATCCCATTGTTCGGTGTTAGGTCAGGGCTGCCGAGGCGTTTGGAGTTTGACAAAAAGAGATTTCTTTCATACAAGATAGGGAGGGTCGTTAAAAACGGCCCTTTACACATGACAGCTTACAAAAGATTTTATTTACATTAGCCAAGCTAGAACCTATGTTCGCTCTTCTAGGAACTTCATTAGGTGCTCGGCGTTCCAGGGTCGGCTGATGAGCCGGCCGTCCATATCTGCCAGTCGGTATGTACCAGGGCGTACAGCCTCGACTACACGGTATGGGCCTTCCCAGTTGGGAGCCAATTTCCTCTTCTTGGTTGGATCGGAGACGGACAGTTTTCGTAACACGAGGTTCCCCGCCTTGATGTTTGTGGGGCGGACCTTCTTGTTGTAAAACTTCTCGATCCGTTGTTGGTAGATGCTCCTTCGGATTGTAGACTTCTCTCTGACCTCGGCGACGAGGTCCAAGTTGGCCCTCAGGCCGGATGAATTGTTAGCTTCGTCGAAGGCCATGATACGGGGAGAAGGCAGGCCGACCTCAACGGGGATAACTGCTTCTGTCCCGTAGGTCAAACCGAACGGCGTCTCCCCCGTAGGAATCCTCTTGGTGGTTCGGTACGCCCATAACACGCTAGGCAGTTCTTCGACCCAAAGCCCTTTGGGGGAACTGTCGAAGCGCTTTTTGAGGCCGTCGAGGATTTGCCTGTTCGCGTTCTCCGCTTGGCCGTTGGACTGAGGGTGGCAAATAGCGGAGAAACGTTGCTGGATGCCGATGTCTGCGCAGAAGGTTTGGAAGTTCTGACCTTGGAATTGGGTTCCGTTGTCCGTGACGAGGACCCGAGGGATTCCGAACCGGCAAATGATGTTCTTCCAAAAGAATTGCTGTACTTGGCACTCAGTGATGCTGGACAGAGGCTTGGCTTCGAGCCACTTGGTGAAGTAGTCGATGGCGACTATCAAGAATTTCTTTTGCCCTACCGCTAAGGGGAAGGGGCCAACAAGGTCCATGCCCCACATGGCGAATGGGGTAGGACTAGACAGGGATCGGAGATTGGCTTGAGGAAGCCTCTTGATAGGGGAGAACCTTTGGCATGGGCCGCACCTCTTGACTAGGTCTTGCGAGTCTTGGAGCATGGTCGGCCAATAGTACCCCTGATTCAGGGCCTTCCGGGCGAGCGTCCTGCTCCCCATGTGGCATCCGCCGATCCCTTCATGAAGATCTCTTAGCGCGTAGCCGGCCTCGTCGCTGGTGAGACAGCGGAGGTACGGCTTGCCGTCGGCCAAGGTGTATGAGCGTTTGAAGAGGATGTCATCAATTATGATGAACCTTTCAGCTCGGACCCTGACACGTCTAGCTTCGGCTCGGTCTTCAGGAAGTTCGGCATTGACTAAGAATCTCCGGATGGGGGTGGTCCAGTCGTCCGGACTGGCACCGTCTTGAACACACATTGCCTCCTAGTCTTGATCGTTGATACTTGGCTTCAAAAGAACTTCAATGAGTACCGTTTGGTCGAGACCCTCGAAGGAGGAAGAGGCGAGTTTTGATAATGCGTCTGCTTGAGCGTTCTGCTCCCTAGGGACTCGAACGACGATAGAGTGGCTGAAGGATGCTAGGAGACGTCGGACCACCGCCAGATACTTCATCATGCGATCGTCGTGGGCTTCGTATTCTCCGGTGATCTGATTGACCACGAGCTGAGAATCACTGAAGGCCCGGATTTGCTTGGCTCCGGCTCGATGTGCTAGGGTCAATCCGATGATCATGGCCTCGTATTCCGCCTCGTTGTTGGAGGCCGGAAAGTTGTGGCGGAGGGAGTATTGAAGTAGGAATTGGTCGGGGCCACGAAGGATGATGCCAGCCCCACTCCCCGTTTCGCATGATGATCCATCGACAAAGACCTCCCAGGTCGGATCCGAGGCCTCGATGTTGGGCGGCTCGGAAACGGTGCACTCAGTTATGAACTCGGCAAGGGCCTGCCCTTTGATGGCTGTCCTCGACTGATAGCTGATGTCGAACTGACTCAGTTCAATTGACCACTTGACTAAGCGGCCGGAGTTTTCGGGCTTGTGGAGGACAGTCTTCAGTGGCTGGTCGGTCAGTACTTGGACGGACTGAGCCTGGAAGTAAGGGCGGAGCTTCCGCGCTGCCATGACCAGAGCATAGGCCACCTTTTCTATCTTCGCATACCTCGTCTCGGCGGGGAGGAGGACTTTGCTCACATAATACAATGGCCTCTGAACTCCATCTTCTTCTCGGACGAGGACGGCGCTGAGGGCGCTATCCGAGGCGGACAGGTAAAGCCATAGTGGTTCGCCCGGCTCGGGCTTGCTGAGGAGAGGAGGGTTGGTGAGGTATTGCTTCAGCTGTTCGAAGGCTTCTTGTTGATGGGTACCCCACTCGAAGCCCCCTTTTCCGTGTAGGGCCTTGAAGAAGGGGAGAGACTTCTCCCCTGACTTGGAGAGGAATCGGCCGATTGCAGCCCACCGGCCTGTAAGCCTCTGAACTTCCTTGACATTCCGGGGTGCGGCCATGTCAATAATAGCTTGGATCTTCTCGGGGTTTGCCTCGATGCCGCGCTGGCTGACGATGAACCCCAGGAATTTCCCAGTGGAGACGCCGAAGGCGCATTTAGCCGGGTTGAGCCTCATATTGTGATGCCGGAGGACTCCGAAGGCCTTTTCGAGGTCGGCGACGTGGTCCGGCCCGACCCGGCTTTTGACGAGCATGTCGTCGACATAGACTTCTACGTTGCGGCCGATCAGGTCTTTGAAGATTCTGTTGACGAGCCGTTGGTATGTGGCTCCGGCGTTTTTCAGCCCGAAGGGCATAACGCGGTAACAAAAAAGACCCTGGTCGGTGACGAACGATGTCTTGGAGATGTCTGGTGGAAACATCCGAATCTGATTGTACCCCGAGAACGCGTCCATGAAGGACAGTAGCTCATGCCCCGAGGTTGCGTCGATCAAGGCGTCGATGCGGGGGAGGGGAAAGGATCTTTTGGACAGGCTTTATTTAGATCTGTGAAGTCGATACAGATCCGCCAGCCCCCGGTTGCCTTCTTCACCATGACGACATTAGCCAACCACTCGGGGTAGCTGACTTCCTGAATAAACCGAGCGGACAAGAGTTTGTCGACCTCTGCCTTCACAATTTGCTGTCTCTCCGGGGCGAACTTGCGCCTCTTCTGGACGACCGGCTTAGAGTCCGGGATGACGCTCAGCCGATGCATAATCAAGTCCTCGGAGATCCCTGGCATGTCGGAGGGCTTCCAGGCGAAGAGATCAACGTTGCGGCGGATGCAGGCGATTATGCCTGGCTTCAAGTCCTCGGGGAGCGAGCGGCTCACCCGGAACCATTTTGATTCATCATCGGTGCCGAACAGGACTTCCTCAAGCTCGTCGACAGGCTCGGGAGCAGGGCCGTCCCTCTCTGGTTCGAGCTCAATGGCGTTGAGGGGGAATACACCCCCTCCGACGGCGGTCATGTAGCACGACCGCGCTGCTTCCTGGCTACCTCGGACGATGCCGACCCCCTGCGGGGTGGGAAATTTAAGTTTCAGATGGTAAGCCGAAAGTACCGCTTGAAGGGAGCACAATCCGGGTCGGCCGAGTATGGCGTTGTAAGCCGCTTTGACGTTTACCACCATGAAGTCCATGGATTCGGTCCTCTTGACAGGAGCCGATCCCGCGGTAACGTCGAGAGTAACAATCCCTTCTATTACGACAGGGACGCCGGAGAACCCATGCAAGGTGTATCTGGCTGGCTTGAGTTTGCCCCTGGGCAGCTTGAGATTCTCGAAGGCTTCGAGGAAGAGAATATTTACCGAGTTGCCGTTGTCGACGAGGATTCGGCGAACCTCACAATTAGCCATGTGGAGGCTAATGACGAGGGCGTCGCAATGAGGGAGCCGGACGCCTTCGAGGTCCTCTCTGGAGAAGGAGACAGGCACCGGTTGCAACCTGGGCGAGGGGTTGTCTTGGACAGCATTCACCTCTCGGATGAAGGCTTTTCGGGAAGTATTTGACTCTCCCCCCATTGGCCCCCCATGGACACAGTGCAAGATGAATGGCGTATCTGCGGCTCCCTCGGGCTCGGGGTCCCGACCCTGGATGCGGTTCGGAGTAGAGGTTCGGAGGCGAAGGCCTCCGGTTCCTAGTATCTCGTCGCTCCCGTGGGCCTTCTCTGGTGAATTCTCGGAGGTACCCTCGTGAGATGAGTTCCTCAATCTCGTCTTTCAGGGCCCGACATTGGTCGGTTTCGTGCCCATGATCTCTGTGGAAACGGCAGTAGAAGCGCTGATCTCGCTTCTTGTTGTTATTTGATCGGGGAGGTAGTCGGACAATACCTTTATCCTCGATTTCTAAGAGGATGGCGGACACGTTATGTGTCAAGGGAGTGTACCTTTCGAAGCGAGGGACTGGAGGTGTCCTCTTCGTGCCGACCCCTTCCTTGGCTGTTTTCTTGGCAGGTTCAGCCTCATCGACCCTGCGTTTGCCTTTCCCCACAACTTCCTTGCTGCCCTCTGGGTTAAGAGCTTCTTCAGCTCGTATGTACTTCTCGACCCGGTTGAGGAGGTCTGGGAAGTCCAGAGGTGGCTTCTTTGCCAAGGAGACCTTTAGCTGGTTGTGGCGGACATTGTGTCGGAAAGCTGCCGAGGCGACCCCTGCATCGAGGGAAGAGACGGACCTGGCCTCGGTTGTGAACCTCTTGACGAAGTTTCGGAGCGACTCCCCCTCCCTCTGAGTGAGGTCGAGCAAGGAAGCGCTCGTCCTTTCAGTCTTTCGGCTAGTGATGAAGTGGGCCAGGAAGCTGGCTTCCAGCTGGTCGAACGAAAAGATCGAGCCAGGGGAGAGTTTGGAGAACCAATCCCTGGCCGGACCCCGGAGGGTGGCCGGGAAGGCTCGGCACAGCAGGGGATCCGAAGCGCTGTGAATCATCATGAGGGTTTTGAAGCCCTCCATGTGATCAGCTGGATCACCCTCGCCGTTGTAAGTCTCGAACTGCGGGGACCGGAAGTTCCGGGGGATCTCCGCTTCTATGATGTTGACGGAAAATGGAGGTCGAGAAGGTCCACGACCTTGGACTAGGTTGGGATTCCCATCGCCGATATGCTCGAGGCGATTCTCCATCTCTAGGAGGCGTCGGAGCACCTCGTCTGCGCGCTCAGGAGGGGGGTTCGGGGCGCGAGTGTGACTCCTCCCTTCGCTCATTTGAAGAGGTCGGCTATAAGTCGCGGACCTCGACGCCCCATGGAGTGCCTCCATGATTTCATCTCTGAAGCTTCTGAATTCGCCCCTGGTGACCGCGCCATGGTCGGCAGGGTTGAATCGGGGCGTAGGAATTCGGCCGATGCGGCTGAGTGCCGACGGTCTGTCTACTTGCGCAGGCCTGGAATGGTTCGGAGCCGAGTTGGAAGCGGTCCCTCCCCTATCTTGGCTAGCCCTTCTGTTCAGTATGACCCGACGAAGGTCGGGTTCGACGACGCGTGAAACGCTTCGTTGGGGTCCGGGGTTTCCACCCGGATTATTGGATGCTTGCCCTCCGTCGAGGGCCCCCTCGGGAGGAGGCCCGTCGGGTCGGGCGGAACGGGACGATCTTCGGGCTCGGTGAGCCATGGGAGATCGAGTCGAGGGAGAGCGTCGGTGGCGAGGCTCGGACTATCGTCCGTACCGGATAAAGAGTTCCCACAGACGGCGCCAACCTGATGCGGTTTGTTTTTGGTCGCAGTGTGGATGCACCAGGTGCGAATTCGGACTCGATTTGTAACGAGGGAAGCGTGCGGTACGGACGGTGAGCGGGAGGCTCGCCTCGGCGCTTGAGGATCAGCTCGGATGGCCTCGCCTCGAGTACCTGCAGACGGTCCTGGAACACCGGGATTTATCCCGGCGGCGGACCCTCCGACGATCTAGTCAGTCTCTGTGAGAGAGTAGCAATAACTAGGGGAATTTAGGTGGTGAAAGATTGATTACCTGAAAAGGTGGGTGAGGGTCTGGTATTTATAGGGAATCCCAATCGGGTTTGGATCCGCTTGGGGGCCGGGTCTGAACCCGAAAGCCCATGGGCCTGACGTGATAGGAGGCCCAGGGGGTTTAGGGCGGACGTGGCAGTGCCAAGAGTGGTATAGGGCTGACATGGCAAAGCCCTATGTGGTATTTTGAGCTGACATGGCTGATCATGGGGCTCCTGTGCCTCTGGGGGAATCGGATGGCCTAGGTTGTGCCAGGTCATCCTCCTTCCTCGCCAGACTGGGCGGACGGCCTGTGGGGCTGTCGTGGATCGGAGGCCGGGGGCCATCGGGGCTCGTCGGATACGAGGAGACCAGTTCTGTGGGGGTGAACTTGCGGCTCGGTGCCGAGCCTGTAGTGGTCCGAAGCCGAGCCGGATTGTTGTTTTTCTTATTTTTGAGCGAGAGCCGTCCTGGGCCTTGGCTGGGCCCCAGGCCATTTTTGCCCTACCACAGTTATAATGAAGATGTTAGAAACAATGGCTTAGATGGTTTGCACACGTTTGCATGCTACAGTAGTATATAATCACATCACAAATCTCAAACCGGACTACTTGTGTTCGCCCGCACTTTCTGCGGACACAAATGCCGGACAGACATGAACCCCACCCCGTGCGGAGCCTCACCGTTATATTGGTGCATTCAAGATTCTGTCTGCCGTTATAGTCGGTGCATTAAAGAAGTTGTCTGCCGTTACAGTGGATGCAGTCAATAAGTTGTTTGTCGTTACGATTTCAAACACTGTCCAGTTCGATAGCGTGACGTGGTGCCTGCATCGACTCTTCCGTTGTTACATCCTGGAATACAAATGCCTACGCAAGTTCCAACACCCGGACGATGAGAAATCTGTTTAAGGAGATTGTGTGGTACACAAGTCTCGACACAAATTGTTTGGTTTGTAATTTTGTTATATCTTTTCTTTTCTTTTTATATGTTGATTTTCTCCATCTTCTTCTTCTTCTCTGATTTTTTGCCTCTCAATTATACTTGGTTTTATTGCAAACGATATTTGTAAATAAAACGTTGTAACAATCATAACTAGTTCTAGAATTTGTTGTTAGAATTTGTTCTTTTCTACCAATGTTATTCTCTGTTTGAAATGCAGCTCTTCAAAAGACTTGATCATTAGTTGAGCCATACTGTACTCCCAAGGGTGTAGGATAATTTATATATTGAATGAAACATAGATGAAATGAATGCTTCATAAATTTGGCTAAACATGAATTTGTAAATGATCTTCATTCATTGTTTGTTTTTCTGTTTTTTTCATGTTGGGAAAATGATCTTCCTGGGTTCCTCGTTATCATGAACTCTGATTAACCTTTTGGTTTCAAGTTTATCTTTCCTTTTATTCTTTCTCTGCTACGGTGCTACCATTTTCTGTTCTATGTTATCTAAAACTATTTTCTCATAATTTTCATTGGTACAACCATAGTTTACTTACCATGTCGATTCTGCTTTGGTAAGGTCATGAGAATGACTCTTAAGTTTAAAGAGTTTACTGGAATTGCCTCGTGTTCTACATATTGTCCATTTTTTGGGGGTGGATAATCTTTTATTTATATATTTAATTGCAATTTATTTTCCAGCACTAAGATTTTGGGTATGGGCCACGATTAGGTTTTTACTTTTGTCGGAACACCAATATTAATTACAACTAATTTAGTAATTTTCATCTAGGATAAAGAAAGAAATTTTTAGTAATTAAACAATACAAATGTACAATACATAAAATATATATTTCTAATCTGCCTACATCTATCTCTAAATCTTCATTCTCTTCCCCTCCTTTTCAATTAAAATTTTCCTTGACTGTTTCGCCTCTCAATAGGTACCCCTTTCACCTATCTCTAAGGCCACTTGTAGTTCTAATTCTAAATCTTCGACTAAGCCGTCCACTAACTCAGAATATTCCAAAAAGAATCCTAAGCCGACTATCTTACGTTCTAGTGCACGTATTTGCGCTAAGAATGATGCAGATTTATCTGCATCCTCCAAGGCCCTCTCTTGGTGCACAAATTCCGAACTTGGAGACTCCCCCCATCTCCAAGGTCGCGAACTCCAATGTTCCGCTTGGCTCGGTCTACCAAGTCCATTTTGACTATCTTTCTAATTTTGAGATGATCAACCTTGCATCTAGCATGGGTTTCGTGATAGACCTATCTCATTCTGATTGCATTCAATCCATTCGGGATTTAGAAATCTCCAGAGCTTGTGTTAATCACGATCATTACGATTAATGTTTCATGTATTTCGGGGCCTTGGTAGTTCCAATTTTGGTTCAATTGCCCATCTCCTTATTTCTAACTCAATCCTATTCCTTTTGCTCCTTAATCTTAATTCCTTTTCTTGCCATCTTTGCTTTCGCTATCAGTGCTAATCTAATTTATTGTTTTCCTATTTGTGCACTTTTGGTGCTTATCTGCCTAATATCGATTGGCAGAGTTCCGGTGATGAACTCTGCTTTTGATTATTGTAGTTTTTTGGGTGCCTAGGTGCACTTTATTCCTTTTTTATGTATTGGTGATGATTTATGCTATTGGTTAGAGTTATTTTTTGGTGTGCTTGGATGTATTGTTTCCTTTTGTTATGTCTGTCGTATACTCCTTTCTAATCTCCCACTTTGTTGTGTTTGCTGTTTATCGGCCTATTGTGGCTCTTGAGTTGGTGTGTTTTTGTTTCGATGTTCAGTCAAATGCTTTGTATCAAGATTGTTCTTCAATCATGTTGTTTTGCTTCTAATTTTTCTCCTTTATCCCATATTTAGTTTTTTCCCTCTTTTGTTGTTGCCCTCTATTATTTTTGAGTTTCCGCTTCTTAGGGCACCTATGATTTATATTGGATGTTGCTTACTTCTTTTCATCTTTTTTCTATCAATATATAAATTGCTGACTTTACCATGTTTTCTTCCTCTTCCTCATGTCGTGTTTTATCTCGACGCTTGCGTGAGTTACCCATGGCGACTAATTGTGCCTTACTTGTTGTCTGCTAATGTTTTTGAATGACCCCGTCGCTTTTCTTCTACTAATGATCATGCTAATTTGCTAGTTCGTTTCATCCGTCATGTTCCTGTGGTGGCGCTATCCGCCTATCATCATCTGCTGTGTTTTCTTTCCTTTCTAGAGGGTTTGATTGCTTATTAGCCACGATTACGGTGATCATATTTTGTTGTCTTAGCTACTTTCGAACATCTCAATTTCTTTGTTGTTTTGTTTCGATTTTACATCTTGTAAACTGATGTGTAATTTGTATACTGTACTCTTTTGATTATATATAATATGTTTTGTGGCTACGGTCCTTGGACCCTATCCATTTATTTAAATAAAATACAAAAAGAAAAATACTAATAATAATAATAAAGTTAAAATAATAAAAAAACAGTACAATACAGTTAGACACACAGCAGTGCAAACTTCATACATATTTGGATGAAGATTTTTTTTTTGATGAACCGGATAGGGCCTTACGACCCCAGCCATCAGAATATCATAATATAACAACAATTAAACGTCAGTAACAAATAAATTTTACAAGCTGTAAAATGAGCACAAAACACGCAAAGAATACAATATTAACAGGGACAACAAAGCAAAATCAGCGAGTAGACAAAGAGAGGAATGATGCTGCAGCAGGATCAGATCCGCAAGCGCAGCCAGACGAACCGAGCTCGCCTCGACGATGATGGAGAAAACAGCCGCCCCAAACACTATAATGAGGCGCCGAAACGATCCTCCCACCCACTGAGCGGATGACAGGTCCAGCTAGCCAAAAGAAGAGGAAAAAACTCTCAAGGCTAGGGTCCAGTTGTTGGAGGTGCAACCTGAGTAAACAAGACAAAGCAAGCAAACAGAGCAACCAACGCAGAAATGCAATAGAACAGGATCAGAGACCGCAAGGGCATCTCAGAGACAGCCACCGACTCCGAAGAGACACAAACAAAGTGAAAAGACCATCTGAAGAGACAGTCAAAACAATAATGCAGAAATCAACACGTACAGAGCGGTTCAAAGAAGCAAAAAGCCGATCCACAAACTAACTAACTAGTAATGCTCTGAGCAATAGAAAACATAGATCTCCCAACAGAACAAATGTAAATACCTGGAGAAGCTAGAAACATGTGAAGTTAAACCATCCCATTAAAGAGAGTACAAAAAGAAAGGATGTTCATTACAGAAACTCAATAAACTGATGATAGCTAGCATCAGTAACAAATATGATCATCATTAAGTAAAAAGAAGCAGAATAGAGATTAACCGCTGCCAGAGCAAGCAAAACCAAGAGTCAAAGCTCTAAAAGGTGTCCCGGAAAAGTAGCATGAAACACCAGGAATAGCACAAAACTGATCTGGCAACCGCTCTGTAAAGAGCTAATCAAGTCTGCAAAAGAAGGGAGATGAACAATGTAAGATAATAAGATCAAAGCAGTAAAGTGCAGGCAAGCTATAAGCTTTGAAGAGTACGAAGACAAAGGTAAGCATCTACTAATCTATGGTCAGCAGAAACGATTAAATCAGTAGGTTTCAACTCCGACGACCAGAGTTTGAAAAGAAACAAAAAATCATCTATCATCGCTGCCATAGAGTGTCTGCGATGCTGGAACAAGATGGAGTTCCTCTCTTTCCAAATAATCCAAATAATGATATGAATCGACAAAATCCAAACTTTACTGAACTGGGGGTTCGACGGCTTGGCATTCCAACAAGAAGATAAGTCAGGGGGGATTGTACCTGTATCCCAAGCCAGAGCGCAAATCTTCCACAACGGAAGGACAATAGGACATTGAGTAAAGAGATGATTCGCATCTTCATCATGCTGAGCGCACAGCGCACAAAATTGACCCCAGGCTAAATTCCTTTTGTTAAGAATATCAACCGTGAGTAACTTATTATTAAAGGCAAGCCAAGAATTGATAATCACCTTAAGAGGAGCTGAAATATCCCAGAAGTATTTGGCTACTGGAGATCTAACCCCTCTCGAGTTAAGGAATTTATAAAAAGATTTAACAGAAAAAGTGCCCGTAGTTGACCAACGCCAACCGATGCCCTCTGAAGTTTTCCATTCGTAATGATTGAGGGATGAGATGAGCTCATCAAAGGCCTCAACCAACGATTGGGGAAGATCAATAGAGAAAGGTATAAACCAGAAACGATCATTATCGATCAAAACAAAAGAGTCCTCAATAGACGCCATCGGATAAACAGCCAAATTAAAGAGAGAAGGGAAAGCCGTGGCTAGCGTAGAGTTACCAATCCAAAGACCAGTCCAAAATTTGGCTCTTGCACCGTCATGGCAAATACGATAAATACCACACTGAAAAGCCGACGCTGCCTTCCAAATACCCTTCCAAAAGAGGGAAGCATTGCGATAAGTTGCCTCGGGAAATTCCCACCATTGGAAAGCACTGGATCTATAACCTCGCACGCACTTAATCCAAGGAAAATGATCACGGTTATGGAGTTTCCACAACCATTTACCTAAAAGAGCAATGTTATGATCACGAATGTCCAAGACACCGAGACCCCCTTCCTCCTTGGAGGTACAGATCAGTTTGGATGAAGATAGTTTATAGAATTAGTTTGTCAGTTTTTTTTTTTTTTTTTGATAAAAGATGACCTCGTCATCGTTAATTTGTCAGGTTGTTGTCTCGAGATCTTATCTTCACTATCCTTCGTTTTATTGATGAGCATTTTAGGCTAATGAATATATTTTGCAAATTCAGTCCCTACAATCGATAGCACATGATAATATAATTTACTAATGTTTAGTTTAACACAGTGACATTCATTATATGGATTATCTAATTGAAATCCTAATTATTCTCTGTATGTAATTAGTACATGTATGTTTAAAAAAAAAACAAAGTACAGATACAAAAATTATTGTTTTTACCCGCATAGGCCACACAATGAGACCCTCATATATTATATTTTTTCTTAGGAAAATGCTCAGTTGAAAACGCAAAAGTGTGTGAAAACGTGAAAACGACCCTAGGCCGTTGTTGGAGACAACGGCCTAGGTTATAATGCATTATTACCAACAACGGCCTTAGTGGTTTTCTACGTTTTTACAGACATTTGCGTTTTCAATGGAGCATTTCCCTTTTTCTTATTATTCATTTTGAGCCCTTGTCCAGATGAGATATTGTTTTATTAGTTAACTAAAACAGGGAATTACTTACGGGCTGTGCCAAAGCCCCGAGCACAATATTAGGTTATATGATATCAGGTTTCGGTTTTGAGAGCATCTGTAGTCGTTGACACTAAAATTTTCATATTTGAATTTTAGAAATAGAAATTTTGAGTTGATCTTGTAGTCATTGAAATCCAAAATTTGATCCAACGGTGGATGGTCGTTTTTATCTTGAATCTCAGCCATTGAAAAAAAAAATTGATTTTGTCTTAGATTACTTCACAATGGTAAAGAATCCATGTGATCTCTAATCTCTAATCTCTAATATTGTAATGGGAGAAGGCCTTAGTGTCATTTGTAAATCTACCACCTTACGTGCATTGCGCGTGCAATTCCAACTCTATCTCATTATATACTTTATTTAAATCTGTCAATTACGTGCATTACACGTACAACTTAAACTCTCTAATTATACTATTTATATTACATTAAAAAATATATTTATTAACATGTGTTATATTATATTACTTTAAAATTTATATATTGATTAAAACGTGCATTAGACGTGTTAAATACTAGTTCTATGAATTCGAAAATAGGACATAGGTCTGTATTTACATAGTTTTCTGAGCATACTATAATTACATAGTTATAACTTACTGGGCAATCCTAAAACGGGTTTCTCTTTAGAAAATCCTAGTGAGAGAAACTCCCAAAATCAAATCTTCAACAGTCGGGCGGCGAAGACGGTTTCAATCGGGGAAGGGGGAGGATTCCCTTATCATCTCTTCCGCCTCCTCCCCCCCCCCCCTCTTCCCGCTTCGAAGCGATGTAGAAGAGGTCAGAGATCTGTCTAGGGTTTCACGATCTTAGGGTTTGGCAATGTAATACCCCGCAAAAATAGCATATGGCTATTTTTGCATCGTAATCCGTGCGCAATTGAGAATTGCACACAATTATGTATTTTCTAATAATAATTAATTGTTATTGAGAAATATCAGATATAATGTCTATCTTATTTTATGCTTTTTGGAGGGTTATTATGAGACAATTTTATGTATTTTTTATTGTTAGTATTTTAAAGAGTGAGAGTTGGGGTTTAATTGAAATGTATTTGAGACTAGGGGGCTTGCAAGTAATATTCCCCTATTATTTATTTATTTATCTATTTATTTATTTATTATTCCTTTTATAAAACCCTACCCCACATTTATTCCTTCCTTCTCCACTTCTTCCTTCTCCCCATTTCTTTCCCAGCCGATAGCACAATCCGAACCCATCGGCTCCCCCTCTCCCCACCTCAAATCCACTCCATTTCTCCACCGTTTCCAAATTAAATTTGGGGTAGACTAATAGAAGGGTTCTCTACGTCGTGGCGGTGTCCGTTTTTCGAAAGGATTTCGGGAAGGTAAAACCCTAACTATTCTATTGTATAAAATTTTGTTGGGTTAATTTTTATTGAGTAGGAATGTTAGGGTAGAGAGATTTAGAGATATTAGAAATTGTAGATGTGAGAAATTAGCGGATTTTAGAGAGATTTCAAGTTGTTAGTAAAATAGAGTTTTGGGTTTGTAAAAGAGAATTATATGGATATGAATTAATTCTCGAATGGTAGTAGAAATTGTAGTAGGACTATTAAAATAATTTGGAGTGCTTAGTAATTGTGTGAAAATAAGAATCTCGTCGGAATTTGAGTGATTACGTGCAAAGCGCGTGTGCATCCTAGGCGTTCAATAGAATGCCTGTGTGATATTGGAGTTAGTATTATTATTTTCCCGTAACTGTTTTGGATGCTTGAGCCTTGATTGCTTTGAACTTTGATGATAGGACATACTAGCGGCTTTGGATGCGTGGTGGCGCTTCGAGTCTTTGCGGGACAATTTGTGAGTATGATATCTTTTATTTTACGCACATGGTGCGTTGTGAAAATTTTAAAGTATGAATTGCTGTGTATTTCTATTTTTGTATCTTAGTGTAGCATGGATATTTTGAGTTAAGGATTGGTGTGGACACTCTTGTATGTGTCCACAACTATAGTTTAATTTCATAAATTATCGAGGTCGGTTGATACCTCAGAACTTGCAGAGTTCAGCTGGTCTGAAAGGGCAGAGCTGAAGCCGGTTGCTTTTGGACTGAAGTCCAAAAGGTCATAACCATTTGTGTAGGTATGATCTTGCCATGAACCTTGAGAGTAGCTTTTGGTATGGGTTTATTTGATGATTCTCAAGTGTTAGAAATTCTAGAGTTCGTTTGGGTGAAAGGTAGTAAATGCTCTGCTGAAGGAATGGCTGAATTTGTGTGCTATGTTGGAAGTTGTGGTTGTTGTAAGTTTGGCACCCTGTTGTTGAGATTGACTTCAAGATTAAATTAGCTTGAGGACTTGAGCTCTTAAATATTTGAGAGAGTCGCCCACTAGGGGATTGCTGTGGATCTCCCTACCTTTCTAGAAGTCTGATTGTGTTGCACTCCGATGAGCGTAGCTTGCGTCACAGCTACTGCTTTTTCTTGAACTATCTTATCGGAGAATTAATGAGGAACCCTCTGCATACCGCAGTGTGGTGATCACGAGCTATCGGGTTTTAATGATGTTTTAGTATTTTCATTTGGAACTTGGATAAGTTCCGGTGCTTAATACTCATGGTGGACATGAGTGAGTTGGGATATGGCTCTGGTCGGTTTGTGTTTGGTGTCTCGATGCCTGAGTCTGTCAAGGGTCAGAAAGTGATGGCTATGTGTGTGCTTACCTTCATGTGATTTGTGTTGTATCCTTGGGGCGCCGTTGGACCACTTGCTGAGGGTCACGGGCCAGGATTATTAGGTTGCGGACCTGTGAAGGTATTGGGAATCAGTGGGTGTGATTCCGGGACGGTTGTTACCTTGACAGACCAGTCAGGCTCGACTTTGTTGATCGACATCGAATGTGAATTGAATAACAGCATATATTCAGTAAACTGCATTGATTAGGTTTTCCTTATTGTTTTCGCTTGAAGATCGAATTGGTGTTAGGGGTGATCCCTATAATCCAACTCGTTCTGAGAGTTAACACTAGGTGGTAATACTATGGGGTTGTCTCTTCCTGTCATTAGGGATACGTGCTGCGATGCGTATCTTGCACTGTTGATTCCTGAGGTACCGTGGTAAGGACGGAATGGGATCCAGGTATATGCTAGTGGACACGAACGGGTCGTACGGACTGCGGTCCGGTGAAATACGATGCTATAGGTATACTGCGGTATATCTTTAAGTTCGTCACGGCTGTTAAATGGGATCCAGGTATATGCTAGTGGACACGAACGGGTCGTACGGACTGCGGTCCGGTGAAATACGATGCTATAGGTATACTACGGTATATCTTTAAGTTCGTCACGGCTGTTAAATGGGATCCAGATATATGCTAGTGGACACGAACGGGTCGTACGGACTGCGGTCCGGTGAAATACGATGCTATAGGTATACTACGGTATATCTTTAAGTTCGTCACAGCTGTTGAATGGGATCCAGGTATATGCTAGTGGACACGAACGGGTCGTACGGACTGCGGTCCGGTGAAATACGATGCTATAGGTATACTGCGGTATATCTTTAAGTTTGTCACGGCTGTTAAATGGGATCCAGGTATATGCTAGTGGACACGAACGGGTCGTACGGACTGCGGTCCGGTGAAATACGATGCTATAGGAATACTGCGGTATATCTTTAAGTTCGTCACGACTTTGAACCCAACCATGTCATACTATCAGGAACAGGAAGTAGACCAAATTAGAATACATTGTATAGCGAGGGTTCGAATCCCTAAACTGAGAGACAACGACTTGATTTGAAAAGTATGTAGTATGGGATGCATACATTTTCAAAATCTCTCTTGCATTAGACTAAGTATGTTGGCTTGACCTGGGTCACATGTAGTATGGGATGCATGTGCATCCAGAATCTTGCTGACATTAGATTAAGTGCATCTGTTCTATATTCTATATTGTTGCATTAGACTCAGGTCATGGCATACACAAACAGTAGGAAATTAGGATACACGTTATTTTCCATTCAAGCCAAATTGTGAGTGTGATAGTTGAACTGCGTGATGAGTGTGAAAGTGATGTATTGCGAGACGTGATGATATATGTTGTAAGAATGAATGAATGTGATGTTATGTGATATGAGATCGCGAAGGAAGATAAGTCGTGAGTCTGTAATTGCAATGAATGGTAAATATGGTGCAGTTATGTGATAGTGGAGTATTTGTGCATGTAAAGCTTTATGGAAAAATAAAGCTATAGGAATGGTTGCTTAAGGCGTAAAGTGATAGGCCTTAAGCGACAAATTGGAATGATTCCCAAACTTATGATAAGTATGCTGTGAGCAGGTATGGATATGCATACAGGAAGTGATGCAGTGAGTATTTGATGTGAAATTCCATTTATGATATTTACATGTTCAGGTTTCCTTGGTATTAGTAAGTTCATTCTGTTTTACTTATAAGATTAATTTATTTGCTTATTAATAGATTATACTCACACCAGAAATGGCTAACCCCTTAATGTTTGGGGGGTTAGGGGGTCTCTGGACTACCCTAGGCCCCTACTGTTACAGGTCCTCAGCGGTGCAGAGGTGAGGTGTAGATTCTGTGGAGTGGGGCTTCATTCTACAATTTGTTACTTAAGGTTTAATTGTGTGAATAGTGACTTTTATGCTTTAAACTGTATTTGTGATGTACAAGTATGTGGATAATGATGATGAATATAGTGTGGGGTGGTATGCTATGTTGTTGACCCGTACCCATCTCGTTGTGGAGTACCGGGCCCTGTGGTATGTTTTATGAATTATTTTCTAAAAACCTTACTATGTTTCAAAGGAAATTATGGTTTTTAATTGATATTTGATATTCTATTATGAGTTTGGCCCCCAGAGCATATATATATATATTGCCTGTGTGATTCTGCTCATCTTGGCCTGGGGAGCCCGTGATATAATTGCCTGTGATGTGAGCTACGGAATTTAGAGCAGAATTCCGTAAGCTTTTTGTGTTTCGGGGCAGAAATTTCAGGGGAGACTTTGCCCGATTTTTCTTTGAATATAACTATCTTAGTTTATGATTAAAGTGATATAGAAATTGAAAGAATTGGGTTTGGAGTCAAAGTGGGGGCGTTACAGCTTGACACGAATAATTGATGTTCGTAACTATTGATGTATTAACTCTGATGGCAATAAAAGTGTTTTAAATTTCTGTACTATTTACTGCATTGCGATGCATTTGAAGGCAAAGATCTTGGTGATGTCACGGATGTCCTATGATGGGGATCCGGGGCGTTACAGGCAACGCAGTCGGTGACGTCGAGGCGGCAGTGACAGCATGTCGAGTGGCTGACGTGTCGAGGTAGGAGAGCTGTCGGGGAAGCTGAGGTTACGCCGAGGTGGCAAAGAAAGCTGTCGATAGCGGAGGGATCTGATCTCGTAGGGGTTGGAGGAGCCGGCGACGCATCAGGTAGAGATCGTCGGCGAGGGTCCGAAGTCAGGGACGGGTCGACTGATAGGGAGAGCTCGGTTGTGAAGTTATGGTTGGGGTTGTTGGAGTTGGCGGCATTTTTAGAGTTGGTAGGGACTGTTGGAGTAGAGGTGGCTTGACAGCAAGGCCGTTGAGTGGAGGAGGGCGACGGTGGTTAGGGGTGGTCGGAGTAGTGGGTTGGGTCTGGAATGGTCTTTGATTTCAATTTTCAACATCATTTCGAGATTCGGAGGGGGAAATTATCGTGTTTGGGGAATTTCTACTTAGATTTCGAAATCTCGAACACTATTAGGAAAGAGTGTTAGGGGGGACAGTGGTGGGTTGTTATTGTTGGGGTAATGCACATCAAGGTTCTTACTGGTGTTCGTCGTAGTGCAATTTCGTGGATAGCCGGTCGTTGTGCTTGTAATGTCCCGAATTCCAAAATACACTGAATTCGAGATTCCACAGGATCTTTACACTTCATTTAGTACAAGGAATTTAAAACTTTTCACTTTACATCAGAGTTTATATGAAAACTTTACACTTTTCATTTTACAGCGGAAGCAAATTTACAATATTTGAATAAATGTACATCAACATTGAATAATCAACATTTGAATAATCTCTAAGCATCTGTGCTTCTTTAATCTTTATCATGTCATTTACCCTGCATTCAAAACTGTGGGTACGTCAGTTTATTCAACCGACGAACATTATACACGGCCATCCTCTCTATGCCGGAAATAGTATAACTAATTTTCCATATTTAACAAACACAAACTTTTCACATATCAAACTAAAGGGAATACCCTATTGATGTCGTGTTGTGATTGTGCACTTAGTCTTTAATGCAGTTATTTTTATTACATGACACTAATGCACACTTGTTCGGATTCTATGCATCCCATACTACATAGGTCCGAGGGCAAGTCTCTTATTCGTTCTTCATCTTTGTAGGGTTCAATCCCTCGTCATGACTCAATCTACTACTGTAACTACGGTAAGTATCCTAGATGATCTATGAGTACAAGTTCGTGTACAGAAAACCTGGAGGGGAATCCCACGCCATGTCTTGACTCATCAAGCATGCATTCTGTGGCAATTCAGCCTCCTTCATGGCACACGATCCTCTTGCAGTCACCAAACATCCCACAAGCGTCGCTAAGGTCCGATCATTCTGGGTAGTGCCCACGCCATGTCTTGACGCATCAAACATGCATTCTGTGGCTCACCCCGCATCGTAAACTCGAAGCTCTCATACTTGTGTTTTTCTCTCACTTTCATCACCTCTTCACTATGTACTAAATCCTTAAATTTAATGAAATCATGAACAAAATCAATCTCTTAGAGTTAGCCCTCTCACTACTACCGGTCTTATTTCTTTCATTTCACAATGACCCAACCTGGTCTTTTCAATTTCAATAATCATAATTATTCATCACTTTCAGTTGCTGGTGTGAGTTTTGGCTACACTCTGATTTTCAATTGTAAAATTCATAATTCATATGTTTGAGTTTTCATACTCAATAACAATTCTCTTTTCCAATCACATGATTTCAAATTATTCATGAGTCCATAAACATATATAGAATTCGATTATTCCTTATGTATTTCATTAAATATCATCTTTACATTAAAATCACATCACTAGTTATATAGTCAAAATGAGTGTTCACAACTCATAATTGTCACACTATTCTCCAATGAGAATAATTCACATCACTTCACTTCATATAATCTCTTTCTTTATTATATTTCCATTCTAGCACTTTATTTCAAGTTCCTTTGCAAATTATAAACTCCACGAAATATAGGTGTAGAACCATAGTTCTATTTATACATTTGTTCTCACAAATATACTCTATTTTATTTTGATAACTCCCAAATTATTTTTCATAAGTCCCACATATTTTTAGAATAATAAACATAATTTTTCCATAATTTTTAATCATCAAAAACAACCCCAAAAAAAATATACTTCCCCCAATTTAATACTGGCCGAGACAAGTATTCGAACCCACAACCCGAGGGAAACAAGCCACAGGCGCTGACCACTAGGCCAAACGCACCAAGCATTATAAGGGAGCGCTGGGAGCATTAAGTGCTCTCGGCTGTAGCTTTATTCATTTTTAAAAAATACAAAACAAATATATGGTGCTAATGGGATTCGAACCAGCAACCCGTGAGACACCCGAACCCACTGTAGCAATTAAGAGCATCCCGACCACTTGATCTATAAGGTCAGGTTGTCATAGTTCAACTCGAACTCTAATTAAATCAATCCTCTCTGTTTAGTAAAACATCTCGATGTTCAAGAAGCTCTCATTGATTTTGCTTTTGCTAAAACTTGCTGTAAATTTCCAGATTAATTATTCCCATAATAATTTATACTCCAGTATATTAAAAATAATTTTTTCAATAATTAAACACATATTTTCCATACAATTTGATTAAATCATAAGCTACTACTAACACATTTCTTTTTCGACATTTCTTATCAAATTTTGATTTCAATGATCTCTACATCAATTCTCTGTTTTTAATTATTCACAAACCCACAAATTATATTTTTAGTCATTCATCACAATATTATCACACAAGGTCCATTTAAGCATACAAAACTACATTGTCATCTACTAATTTTTGCTTATAGTTCTTGATGCTAATAATAAAGTTTTCTTCAAACAATCCATAGCTATAATCAATTTACACACAACTTAAATTAAATGATGGAAACACATACAAGCCATTGATTAACATTCCAATCAATTAATAAGCCATTTTTCCAATTAAAATGTACTCTTTATTAATCTTTTTTTTTTTGCATCATTAATTCAATTTAATTCTAGCATGCTTCCTAATTAGAAATACGCAAAATCACCCACCTTAATTTGGAGAGAATACAATTAGCAACACCTTCTAAACAAATGTCCTTGCCAAGAGAGCGGTCCTCCTCCTCGTCGATGCGCACAGGAGCTTCCAAAGATGCCACCCGAGCTCCTTTGATTGCCGGCCCTCCTCTTCCTTGGTGCAAACACAACCCTCACACAACTCTCAATTTTTTTAACTCACTTACTAAACTACTAGTAATGTATTTTAAACTATAGGTTTTGGAGGAATAATTAGTACAAAAATAACTAGGCCGCGGGGGCGGGGGGGGGGGGGGGGGGGGGGGGGGGGAGGGGTATTTATACTAAAAATTTGGGTAAATGGAAGGCTAGGATTAAACTAGGAGTTAGAAACAAAAGGCTAGGATTCAAGGAGTTACAATAACCAACCATGATCAAGTAACCACCACCCATGACTCCACTTGAAATTTCTTTTTCCCTCCAAAGCCAAAACCGGCCATGCAAGGGTGCATTTGCACGTGTACGTGCAATGCACGTGCATGCAATTGTCTCCATTTAAAAAATGTACATTATATTTTCAATAAAACTAATCTTTAAAATGTGTACTACATTACAAGTTGTATTTAAAAATAAAATACTCATGGGCTTTAGTTTATGGCCCAAAATAGTAGTTTATAAAAAGAAGATAAATAAATTACATTTGGGCTTTAAGTTTATTTGAAAAAAATGCCTTTATATAAAAATAATTAAAGAACACACATCATCCATAACAAAAATAATTATAAGATTTCATACTACAAAAATTGCACGTGCACACTACGTGCAAAATAAATAATAAATTTTCATAAATGAAAATCGGGGCATTACAGTGCTTTGGCTTGTCGAGATCCCAAATAAAGTTGGGCTCAATTGGGTGAGGATTTGGGCCAGGATCGACGGAGGGCGCAGAGAGCGTCGCTGTGTCGGGAGGCTCGGTTTGGTGATGACTAAAGTGGCATCATCAAGGATGCGGCAGGGCTAACGAAGGGTTTGTTGTTCGTTTGGGTGGTGCCATTAGTTGATGGAGAAGAGGAGCGGATGAGTGACGAACGCGTACTGTAACGCCCCGAGTCCGGCTCAGCTGCGCACGCGAAAGAACGGACACAAAACTCTAGCCACGCCCACCACAGGCACCATCAAAAGGTCGGTATACCCGTTAGGTGCCTTTATCATTTGGTTATTCCTATATAAACACACACTTCTCCACCCATTTTTCCGATATGGGATCTCATCTCATTCCCTTGCCAACTCACGTTGACCATCCATGCATGCATACTATTCAACATTTAATGCATATCCACATAGTAGATCCTATAGGCCACTTCATCAATCCCTTTTCAAACAAGCCCATAGGATCCTCCTATAGGTCAACATCCAACAACCATCTCATCTCTTTTACATATATATATATATATATATATATATATATATATATATATATATATATATATATATATACCCATCGTCGGTTTCATGCACACCCCCACTCATCCAAGAATTCTCGTCGTACTCGTCGTACGTGTAACACCTATATATATATACGAGTACGACGAGAATTCTTGGATGAGTGGGGGTGTGCATGAAACCGACGATGGGCGATGTGGAGTCGGAGAGGGGATGGGGAGTCAAATTTGAAATTCAAAATTTGAATTTCGCAGTAGGGTTCTGAGGCTCAGATTTGATTTTTGAGTTAGGGTTTCGAATTCAAATTTGAATTGGAGGTGAAGAGGGTGAGTTTCCTCGAATTTTGCATTTAAATATACATTTTTGAAATTTAAATTTCAGGTAAAGAGTGTGAGGAGGGTGTCTGGTGTAATTTGGATTTCAAAATTGAAATTAAAAATACAAATTGTGGTGACTTCGACGAGTTCAAGTGTCCAAGTTTCGGTTGAGAACAACGATTACTGTTGAGAGCTGGATTTGACACAATCGAAAAATGGCGTCGCGGTGGGGTTGGATTGACGGATACACAATAGCAACATCATGGGGGAGAGGAGCAAGTTTGCCAACAAGAGATAGTGGTTGTGGTTGTGGTTGTTGACAATGTGGACGTTTAGGGGAACGTTGAGGGAGTTTCAATGGTGGAGCGTTATCTCGGAGGTTTTTGAATTCCAAATTGGACTTTTGCAGAATTTAAATTACATTTAGGAGAGATAGGTTGGAGAACTTGATGCAGAGGCAGCTTCTACAAGTTTAGTCAGGGAGGGACAAGTTAGGGGTGTAGGTTTTGCTTTGTATTTGTTCTCCACTATTCCGTTTAAGAACAAATAGATGTGTTGTATATGTACTACTTGTATCATTAATTTCTTACTAGTATTATACACGTGCGTTGCACGTGGAAAAAATAGGGAGGGGAATGAAAAGGACAAAAAAAAAATCTAGTATTATACATGTGCGTTGCATGTGGGGAAAATGAGGAGGGGAATGAAAAGGATAAAAAAAAAAAATACCAATACGTGCGCTGCACTTGTTGACAAAATGACAAACAATGACAAATGACACTAAGCCCTTCTCCCATTATAATATTATTACTAGTATCATGCACGTGCGATGCACGTGGAGAGGAATGAAAAGGACAAAAAAAAAACGTATTATACACGTGCGTTGCACGTGAGGAAAATGAGGAGGGGGAATGAAAAGGACCCTAAAAAAAATCTAGTACTATGCACGCGCGTTGCACGTGGGGAAAATGGGGAGGGGGAGTGAAAAGGACAAAAAAAAAAAACTACCAACACGTGCGCTGCATGTGTTTGGAAAATGACAAATGGTGACAAATGACACTAACCCCTTCTCCCATTATAATATAGAGAGATTAGAGATTAATGAAGCAGTGGCGATGTCACATTTTTCTATAAATAAAAAATAAAAAAAAACCTTACTGGGCACAAATTAAATGGATTTCAGAATAAGGATATTGAACCAAGTTTCCCATTGTTTGATAATGTCAGTGATGTATGAAACATTCGGTTGCTAGCCAAAAAATACTGTACAAGAAACAGAGATTTGGTGGCTATTAACCTAATGTATTTAAGGGTTGAAACGGCAAGAAATATGAGGAAATGAATTTATAAATAAGAGACAAATAACAAAGATATGTTCAAAATGATGATGATGATGATTATAAAAGGTCAAAACCCAGAAGTCAGTCAATTAAATGCCTAGACAGCTGCTGGATGCTCATCCTCTGATCTTGCTCCTCAAGTTAGACCTGCTACAATATATAAAATGAATTACTAACTAAAATTTACCTTTTACGTAAATAAAACTAATCAAAAGGATTGACTATTTTCTAATTCTAGATACATCACAAATTACCGAACTCCACTAACAATATGCAAGTCAAAAATAATAATAATAAACAAATCAAATCATCAGAAAGTAATTGATGCATGGGTTTTAAGACAATTGTCATCACATGATACTTTCTTCAAATATAAGCCAAAGAAATTCGCTTAGAGCCTGTCTGGGTATAGAGATAAGGTAAGATAATTGGGGCTACACAGATATTTACAATACATCCAGTTCCTTTATCTTATCTTAGTCTTTTGCGATTAATATATGATGTTTGGAGGATTAACATAGATAATAGTTTATGACATTTGGTATTAATATATGCTGTTTGAAGGATTAAAATGTATTTATTATAATTTATTATTTTTTAATAGTAAGCGTCACACCTCCTGGGTAAAAATCCTGGCTACGCCACTGATTGTAGATAGGTGTGGGATAAAACCATCTTTCATGGTATCAGAGCTGAAAGCAAGCCCCCCCTTGGCCATGTCACGTGCTCGTATTCCCGTATTTTGGGAAGCGGGGCGTGACAAATCCATTGATTCATTGTTAAACCGTTATTCTATTGTTTCCTGCTTTCTCTACTTGTTGTCCATAACTTGTTCTAAGGACAATTTTTCTCCTCTTTTTAGATGAAGTGTTTACAGGTGTTGATGGAGAATTTCCTGATGGATTGGAAGAACAACATTGGTGAAAGAATTGATTGCATCGCCGCTTATTAAATAATTGTTTTTGTCATGAAGACTTAATTATTGAACTTATTGTATTGATGCTTATTACTTTTGTGTTTGAGATTTATTTTGTTTTGGGCTTATGTCCCGGATTTTATTATTGTTCAAGACGTTGGATTATTATTGTATTTGGATTTTTTTTGTATCATTGTTCATGAGATTGTTATTATTACCTGCGCAATTGTTCTGTATTGGTTATATTGTTGAGTTAATTGGATAAGCAACTTTGGGTGATGTTAGTCATTCGCTGGGCCAATGTCATATACTCGTATTCCGTATTTGATTTGCATTACTATTTTTCCATTTCCCAGAAACACCAACTTTTTAAATATCCGTATTCTTGTGACAATTCTTCTTTCCAAATAAAAACGACAAAATGACCAACGTTTTAAAGCTGTAGTAGGTTTATGCTCTTTTAAAGCCATAATTCTGTACTGTGGCTTTTAAAGAGCATAAGAAGTGCAGTTTTTGCTAATCAAAGCATGTTTTGGAACGTAACATTCTGGTTGATGTGACGTGCCCATGGTGCAATACAGGAGAAGAAGGTTTAAACCACATTTTCTTACACTGTCCAAAGGCTAAACTTGCTTGGGAAATTATGGGTCTGGGGTTTGATATTATAGAAACACCTATAAATATTGATGATATTTGGGGAAGTTGGAGACTGAGGTACATTAGGAAGGACCATAAATTTATGGGGGATATGACAGTAGGGGCTATTATGTGGATCCTGGCTAGATAGAAATGATGCTTGATTCCGTAACTTTAATTGTTTATTTCATAGGATGCTACATAAAATCATGGTTCTAATAGACACTTGGTTAGGGACGAGGAAGAGGCTTCGTAGGGACATAGCGGAGAAGTACTCAGTTTCATGACTACAGTTACCTCCTTTCTATCAGAGTTTTGGGCGACTATTGGTGGAGGGTTCTAGTATTTTAGGCAATATGTAATATGTATTATGTTGATGTCGATTATTGTAGTTGTTTCGATTTAGTAGATTAGAATATTGTTCATTTGTAATGTTTGGTACTTTGTTTCGTTAATTTTTCATTGACAAAGCAGGTGATTTCGGTCACTTTTATCTCAAAAAAGAAAAAAAAAAAAAAATTGGAACAAAAGTAAAAATATGGTTAACGATAGTTAAAATAAATAATGCAAAGAATCTACCCAGTATATTAGACCCCTCCAGTTCGTCCTGAACATGTTTAAAAACCTTTAAATTTCAGTCAAAAGCATTGCTACTTTGAAAAAGGACACGTCAAAACACTAAATAGATAATCGACTCACCTTGGGTGCCAGCAGTGCAGCAGTCACCATAAGCTTTCCCTTCTACGCTTTCATTTCATTCAACAGCCAGACTAGCTTCACCTTCAAATTGTGCGTAGCAACAATTCCAAAGAAATTTAAGAAAAGCCATATGGTTCAAGTAGCTCAAGAATGGTAATCATAAAAATAACATGAATGATACACTAGGGGTGTGTACGGATACAGAGATCAGGATGGAGGTCATTAAGATAACTTCAGTATTTTAAACCATTGGTCTATTCTGAACTGCTTTTGCAATTGAGATGCCAAGAGGTATCTAAACTCTAGTCAAGATAGGTTGAATCAACTTCAAAACTTAACCTAATACACAGATAAATCCACCTACTAGTAAAGACAATTCTGGAATGTGAGAGTAAATTATTGAGGAAAATATCTAATTCTGTATTCACTTTCCATTTAAATATGAGGGACAGACCATTTCATAGCATTTTCCCCATTAAATCAAATTCATGCACCACTTTATCCATGACAATAGGAAGAAATAAATTTAAATAATGAGTCAACAGCCTCGTGTTAAAACCAAAGACAGAGTCACCTAATTAGCTGCAGGAACTATTCCTCTAGTAGTGCACAAGGACTGATTCTTCAAGTATGAAGTATCAATAATCTAACCAGCCAATGTAGATACATCTTCCATGTAAATCTAACAGTTACAAACCATGTTATACTATATTACGAAATCACCACTCACCAAGCCCCCATGATTATGAGTTGGATAAATGGTGCGGAAACAACACCCTTATTAGTCTTTTCCCAGAAGCTGTGTCAGTAACCATCAACAAAGACTCCCTTGTAGCAGATGTCTGGCGAAACAAAATGTTGACTATAGACGTACATCAAAATCTAAATCAGGGATGTTTAGATCAGCTTCGGAATCTGAATACTTTTATTAGGAGGGAGGGACAGCACATGAACAATATCGAAGATGAAAGGGTTTGGAATCTCAATTCATGTGCGATATTCTCAGTACAGTCCATGTACAAGTGGTTGAATGACGAGGGTTTGCGGAATAAGGAAACTGACATTATCTGGGCAATAGGGGCTCCCCTAAAGGTCAGAGTTTTCCTGTGGTTGGTAAAGAACGTCGCAATCCTAAGCAAGGCCAATCTAAAGAAAAGAAACGTGATATTTAACAGTATTTGCGTTAGGTGTGAGCAAGAAGATGAAGATACGAATCACTTGCTTTTCCTCTGCCCTAGAGCTAGAAGCGTTTGGGAGTTGGTGGTTTCAGGATTTGGGAGTTCAGTGTGTCCTAAGTCGTGCTCAGATGTGTGGGGACCTATCAGAATTAATAGAATTAAGAAAGAGAATAGAGATTTGTGGGATATTACAATAGCTGCAACTATGTGGGGATTGTGGCTTGATCGTAACGAATTTTGCTTCCATAAGTTTAATCATAGATTATCATTTTTGATGCATAAAATTTTATCCCTATCTCACGATTGGAATGTCATCACACGTGGAAAGAAGAGACTTCGCACTTTCTTCCAGACTGAGCACGACCTAGTGTTCATCATACATAAACTGAAAAAAAATGATATCCTAGTGTTCATCATACATAAACTGTATTGGCAAAACAAACTTCCAGACTGGTTTGGGACATGGAAATTGGAAAGTAAGTTTATAAGAAAAATCGACGACATTTGTAGATTTTCTAGCATCGCTGATCTTCTTACTAACTCCAGAATCCACATCTGTCCTCCTTAAAATCTTTGGTACGTCACTAGACCCCTCATCCTCTTACTAATTCAATAGCCGAAGAACTAATGCATCAAAACTCAATCTAACACAGAAAATGTCTCCAACAACCAAAAGCAAATCTTAATAATGTCTTATTTGGTAGTCATTTTCCCTTTGAGGATGACAGCCAGACCATTTCTTAGCACTTTCTTCCAATAATTTAGCATGCATCAGTTTATACACTATATACTGACATTAGTGCAAGAAACTTTATACACTTTATATTAGTGTTTTTTGACCTATCAACAACAGCCTCACGTTTAAACCAAAGACGGTTTCAAGATACAACTGCCATCACTGTGGCAAACCAGGCCACATGAAAAGAAATTGTTGGAAGTTACAAAAGCAAGGCGGTCATGGAAGGTCACAACCAAAGAAGGAAGGAGATGCACAAGTCACAGTACTAGAAGATGTGGCTCTTTGCTCTCATGAGGATGAGACATGCCTCCATGTGTCGAATCAGGGCGTAGAATGGGTGGTAGATACTGCAGCATCTTGCCATGCCACTCCTCGAAAGGACATCTTCACGACGTACAAAGCTGGAGACTTTGGCTCGGTGAGGATGGGCAATTCTAGCTTTGCTAAGATTGTCGGAATTGGTGACGTTCGGATGCAGACTGATGCCGGGTGCACAATCACACTGCAGGATGTTCGCCATGTACCTGAACTTCGACAAAATCTTCTTTCGGTGAGAGCCCTAGATGAAAAGGGCTATGATAACCGTTTTTGCAATGGCTCGTGGAGGATGCTGAAAGGTGTAATGGTGATAGCTCGTGGACATCTCTGCAGCACTTTGTACAAGACTCATGTGAAGATCAATGTGGAGAGTCTCAATATTGTTGAACATGAAGCTTCGCAGAAACTGTGGCACCAGAGACTCGGTCACATGAGTGAGAAAGGTTTATCAACCTTGATGAAGGAAAATCTTATCTCCATTACCAAGAATGCAGAGCTTCAACCTTGCAGCAACTGTTTATTTGGCAAGCAGCGAAGAGTCTCTTTTAGTTCCTCTTCGACAAGGAGATCAGAGTTGCTCAGTCTGATACATTCTGATGTTTGCGGTCCCATGGAGGTGGAGTCGCTAGGCGGTAACAAATACTTTCTGACATTTATTGATGATGCTTCTCGGAAGGTGTGGGTGTATTTTCTGAAGACAAAAGATCAGGTCTTGGAAAGCTTCAAATCATTTCATGCCATGGTAGAGCGTGAAACGGGGAAGAAGCTGAAGTGCCTTCGCTCAGATAACGGAGGCGAGTATACATCCAGGAGTTTTGATGCCTATTGCAAGAGTCAGGGCATTCGGAACGAGAAGACGGTTCCACGTACCCCGCAACACAATGGGGTAGCAGAAAGAATGAATCGAACAATCATGGAAAGAGTCAGAAGTATGCTCAGCACAGCAAAGCTGCCAAAGCCATTTTGGGGAGAAGCTGTTCGCACCGCCTGCTACTTGATCAATCGATCTCCATCAGTCCCGCTGAATTTCAACATCCCGGAGAAGAAATGGACCGGCAAAAACCCCTCCTACTCTCACCTGAGGACATTTGGATGTCTGGCTTATGCACATGTCTCAAAGGAGCTCAGGCAGAAGCTCGTTGCGAGAACCACTCCATGCATTTTCATAGGCTATGGAGACGAGGAATTTGGATACAGGCTAGGGGATCTAAAGACGAAGAAGCCCATCAGAAGTAGAGACGTGGTGTTCCATGAAAATCAGACATATGGGGACACTGAAAAGCCTACAATTGCTGAAAGTCCTGTCAGTTCTCAGGACTTTGTTCCAGATACAGTACCAGTACAAGCTGCCGCAGATGATGATGTGTCTGATCAAGAACTAGAAGCAGAACCAGAGGAGGAGGAAGAAGGGATTGATGAGCCTGGGGAGCCGCAACCTTTCACAGCTGCAGAACCAGTACAAGATAATGATACACCGCCTGAGACGAGTGAGCCTCAGCTACGTAGATCTGAAAGAGGCCATGTTCCGTCTACTAAATATCCAGAATCAGAGTACATTCTTCTTACTGATGAAGGGGAGCCAGAGAATTTCCAGGAAGCATTGTCTCATCCAGACAAAGACAACTGGCTGCACGCTATGCGGGATGAGATGGACTCTTTAGAGAAGAACCAAACCTACGATTTGGTTAAGCTTCCAGGAGGGAAGAAGGCACTAAAGAACAAGTGGGTATTCAATCTCAAGAAAGATGGCAGCGGAAAGGTGGTGAAGCACAAAGCTCGGCTAGTGGTCAAAGGATTCCTTCAGAAGAAAGGCATCGATTTTGGTGAGATTTTTTCTCCAGTTGTAAAGATGACTTCAATCCGAGTCATGCTCGGATTAGCAGCTAGCCTAGACTTGGAGCTTGAACAAATGGATGTGAAGACTGCATTTCTTCACGGTGATCTGCATGAAGAAATTTACATGGAGCAGCCAGAGGGATACAAGGTTCCAGGGAAAGAGAATCTCGTATGTAAGCTGAAGAAGAGTTTGTATGGCTCAAGCAAGCACCAAGGCAATGGTACAAGAAGTTTGATTCATTCATGGTGAGTCAAGGTTACAAGAGGACTGCAGCAGATCAATGCGTCTACATTCAAAGGTCCCCTGATGGAAATTTCATTGCACTGTTACTATATGTCGATGACATGTTGATCGTCGGACAAGATGCAGTGAAGATCAGACAGCTGAAGATAGAACTCTCTAAGGTCTTTGATACGAAGGACCTTGGGCCAGCTCAGCAGATTTTAGGTATGAACATCTCTCGAGACAGAAAGGCCCGAAGATTGTGGTTATCTCAAGAGAAATATGTTGAACGGGTGATCAAGCGATTCAACATGGAGGGTGCCAAGCCAGTTAGCATCCCACTGGCTAATCATTTCAAGTTGAGCAAGAGTTCGTGTCCCTCATCCAGGAAAGAGATCGAGGAAATGGAAGTTGTGCCTTATTCTTCAGCGGTTGGAAGTCTGATGTATGCAATGGTGTGTACGAGGCCGGATATTGCACATGCAGTGGGTGTGGCAAGCAGATTTCTCTCCAATCCAGGAAATGAGCATTGGGAGGCTGTTAAGTGGATTCTCAGGTATCTTAAGGGTACTTCAAAGATATGCTTGTGTTACGGGGGAGCTGATCCGGTTTTGGAAGGCTATACAGATGCAGATATGGCCGGAGATCTTGATGGTAGAAAATCGACTTCTGGTTTTATCTACACTTTTGCAGGGGGAGCTGTGTCATGGCAGTCAAGGTTGCAGAAGTGCGTTGCACTATCTACGACAGAAGCAGAGTACATTGCTGCCGCTGAAGCTGGCAAGGAGATGTTGTGGTTAAAGCGATTTCTACAAGAACTCGGGATCAAGCAGAATGACTACAAAATACATTGTGACAGTCAGAGTGCTCTGGATTTGAGCAAGAATTCAATGTACCATTCCCGAACAAAACATATTGATATTCGCTATCACTGGATACGCGAGGTGATGGATCAACAATTGTTGAAACTGATGAAGATCCACACGAAGGAGAATCCAGCAGACATGTTGACAAAGATTGTGTCTCGGGAGAAACTAGAGTTATGCAGAGACATAACTGGAATGGATGAGAGATGACGATTGGTGCAGATGTGGCGTGAGGGGGAGAATTGTAGGTCCCGCCACAATTGTGCATGCACTCATGCATGCAACGTTTGGTGCATGCTGATGCATGACAACGTTTGATGCAAGCATGGTGTCTCTTCCGAAGCATGGTGTCTCTTCCGAAGCATGGTGTCTCTTCCGAAGCATGGTGTCTCTTCGAAAGCATGGTGTCTCTTCCCCTCCTATAAATACTCACTATTTTCTTCATTTGGAGACACACTCAACTGAAGAGAAAAATAGAGATTGATAGCCACAGAGAGCTTATAAAGAATTGAGAGTTTTTTTGTAAATCTTTTGAGATTGAGAAATAATATTTGTGTTGTTTTCTTCTCAAATTTATCTCTGTTGTTTTTCTCCCGATCCTAACACATATTTCATCGGACCAGAAGATTAGCTTCACCTTCAAAATATTAATAGCAACAATTAGAATAGAAAACGAAACTGAAATCATGAAGATAACACCGAGTGGTAGACTAACGTCATCTCTGAATACAGAGATAAGGTACGATAAGCAGAGGTAATTAAGATATCAATATTTAACTTTGGTTTGTTTTAAACAAAACCCAAAAGTTGACACGCATAGGGTTATAAGAAACATGTATTCTCTTTCACCCCAACTATACTTTGCGTTCAAATACATGCATAAACATAACTATAGTCATTTCTATGTGAATCCAATATTTGTATACCATTACTGCTTCCGTTCAAAAATGAACTCTATTCTCTGTAAATGCAATCAAGCCCGAATCAACCATTTACAAATTTTACAAATTTACAGCAAGGACAAACGGAGTACAAGGGAGGGAATGAGAGAGAATGAGCTCAAATTGGCACGAGAAACTTGCTCAAGCGAGGTCGGCCGACCAGTAGGATTATGTTTTATTGTATTTTTTGTTTGTTGGTTTGGATGCATGAGTTCCAGGACCCATGTTGGGTATCCTGATCTGCATAAGCCTTATTTTCTGTTGTATGTTTTGTTAAATTCTTTTTAATGAAATGTGGGGCTTTCAACTCACCGTTTAACGAAAATAATAAAAAACAATTTACAAATTTTTTTAGCCCAAAATTTTTGTTCTCAAATTCTACATCCAATTTCAACCATTAGAGACAATAACATATCAGAGAATTGCTTACATACATATCAGTCTCCATTTATGACAATCTTCACTTGCACCAGATCTGATAACCTAGCAAAACTGCAAATAATAAAAAAATGGAGTCTGTATGTGCAAATTCACAAATGTTTCGCTATTTTTTTTTTTTTTTTTTGGGGGGGGGGATTACATCATTACAGTGTGGTGTTGGGAGGATAAAAATCCGCTAAATTTCAAATTTGTATGAAAAAAGATAGAATCGCAATCGAGATTAAAAATGTTGAAGAAATTCTAAGGTTGTGAACTTACAAAATTATACCATTACTGCTTCCATTCAAAAATTAACTCTATTCTCTCTAAATGCAATCAAGCCCGAATCATCAATTTACAAATTTTACAAATTTACTACAAGGACAAACAGAGTAAAAGCAAGGGTATGAGAGAATGAACTCAAATTGGCACGCGAAACTTGCTTTGGCGAGGTCGACCGACCAGTAGGATTATGTTTTATTGTATTTTTTGTTTGTTGGTTTGGGTGTATCAGTTCCAGGACCCATGTTGGGTATCCTGAACTGCATAAGCCTTATTTTTTGTTGTATGTTTTGTTAAATTCTTTTTAATGAAACGCGGTAGCTTTCAACCCACCATTTAACGATAATATTAAAAAAAGCAATTTACAAATTTTTTTAGCCCCAAATTTTTGTTCTCGAATTCTACATCCAATTTCATAAAATTAATAATTTTGCGCGGGGAGAGGGGGGGGGGGGGGGGGAGATTACAGTGTGGTGTAGTGTTGGGAGTATAAAAATCCGCTAAATTTCAAATTTATATGGAAAAAGATAGAATCGCAATCGAGATTAAAAATGTTGAAGAAATTCTAAGGTTGTGAACTTACAAAATTATCCCAATAATTCGGCGAGGTTTCAATTTGGGGATTGAAGAGATAGGGATGGAATCGAAACCCTAATCCTTCAAATATGGTTTCAAGAAGAGGAGATGGAACAGAAAATAGCGCGCATTACAGGAGTAACCTTCCAGAATATTTCAGACTTTAAATTGTTTTCTGGGAACGGAAAATAGCGAAAAAGAAATTTGATTTTCTGAATTTTTGTGTATTATTTTTTTACTTTTATTTTTATTATTATACAGATAATCACATCACAAAAACTAATAATAATAATAATTCACAGTTGCAAATACTACTGTAACGTGCAAATGCGTGCAAACCAGCTCAGCTGTTGTTTTAAACAATGGCATATGTTATAATGAAGATGTTAGAAACAATGGCTTAGATGGTTTGCACACGTTTGCATGCTACAGTAGTATATAATCACATCACAAATCTCAAACCGGACTACTTGTGTTCGCCCGCACTTTCTGCAGACACAAATGCCGGACAGACATGAACCCCACCCCGTGCGAAGCCTCACCGTTATATTGGTGCATTCAAGATTCTGTCTGCTATTATAGTCGGTGCATTAAAGAAGTTGTCTGCCGTTACAGTGGATACAGTCAATAAGTTGTTTGTCGTTACGATTTCAAACGTTTTCCAGTTCGGCAGCGTGACGTGGTGCCTGCGTCAACTCTTCTGTCGTTACATCTTGGAAGACAAATGCCTACGCAAGTTCCAACACCCGGACGATGAGAAATCTGTTTAAGGAGATTGTGTGGTACACAAGTCTCGACACAAATTGTTTAGTTTGTAATTTTGTTATATCTTTTCTTTTCTTTTTATATGTTGGTTTTCTCCACCTCCTTCTTCTTCTCTGATTTTTTGCCTCTCAATTATACTTGGTTTTACTGCAAACGATATTTGTAAATAAAACGTTGTAACAATCATAACTAGTTCTAGAATTTGTTGTTAGAATTAGTTCTTTCTACCAATGTTATTCTCAGTTTGAAATGCTGCTCTTGAAGAGACTTGATCTTTAGTTGAGCCATACTGGACTCCCAAGGGTGTAGGATAATTTATATATTGAATGAAACATAGATGAAATGAATGCTTCATAAATTTGGCTAAACATGAATTTGTAAATAGCAGTATAATGCATTCTTTGTTTGTTTTTTTGTTTTTTTTTCTGTTGGGAAAATGATCTTCCGGGGTTCCTCGTTATCTTAAGAACTCTGATTAACCTTTTGTTTTCAAGTTTAGCTTTCCTTTTATTCTTTCTGTGCTACAATTTTCTGTTCTATGTTATCTAAAACTATATTCTCATAATTTTCATTGGTACCACCATAGTTTACTTACCATGTCGATTATGCTTCGGTAAGGTCATGAGAATGACTTAAGTTTAAAGAGTTTACTGGAATTGCCTCGTGTTCTACATATTGTCCATTTTTTGGGGGTGAATAATCTTTTATTTATATATTTAATTGCAATTTATTTTCCAGCACTAAGATTTTGGGTATGGCCACGATTAGGTTTTTACTTTGGTCTGAACACCAATATTAATTACGACCAATTTTCATCTAGGATAAAGAAAGAAATTTTTACTAATTAAACAGTACAAATGTACAATACAGAAAATATATTTCTAATCTACCTACATCTATCTCTAAATCTTCATTCTCTTCCCCTCCTTTTCAATTAAAATTTTCCTTGACTGTTTCGCCTCTCAATAGCTTACCCCTTTCACCTATCTCTAATGCCACTTGAAGTTCTAATTCTAAATCTTCGACTAAGCCGTCCACTAACTCGAAATATTCCAAAAAGAGTCCTAAGCCGACTATCTTACGTTCTGGTGCACGCGCTAAGAATGATGCAGATTTATCTGCATCCTCCAAGGCCTCTCTTGGTGCACAAATTCGGAACTTGGAGATTCCCCCCATCTATAAGGTCGCGAACTCCAATGTTCCGCTTGGCTTGGTCTACCAAGTCCATTTTGACTGTCTTTCTAATCTTGAGATGATCAACCTTGCAACTAGCATGGGTTTCATGATAGACCTATCTCATTCTGATTGCATTCAATCCATTCGGGGCCTTGGTAGTTCCAATTTTCGTACACCTGCCCATCTCCTTATTTCTAACTCAATCCTATTCCTTTTGCTCCTTAATCTTAATTCCTTTTCTTGCCTTCTTCGCTCTCGCTATTAGTGCTGATCTAATTTATTGTTTTCCTATTTGTGCACTTTTGGTGCTTATCTGCCTAATATCGATTGGCAGAGTTCCGGTGATGAACTCTACTTTTGATTAGTGTAGTTTTTTGGGTGCCTAGGTGCACTTTATTCCTTTTTTATGTACTTGTGATGATTTATGATATTGGTTAAAGTTATTTTTTGGGTGTGCTTGGATGTATTGTTTCCTTTTGTTATGTCTGTCGTATACTCCTTTACAATCTCCCACTTTGTTGTGTTTGCTGAATTTACGACCTATTGTGGCTCTTGAGCTGGTGTGTTTTTGTTTCGATGTTCAGTCAGATGCTTTGTATCAAGATTGTTCTTCAATCATGTTGTTTTGCTTCTAATTTTTCTCCTTTATCCCTGTTAGATATTATTATAGTCCTATATTGATTGTAGAGTTATTTTGATATTTGTTCCCCTCCTATATATAGGTGGTATTGTACTTGGTTGAACTCAATTCAATATTCATTATTGTTTCATCTCTCTGATTTATCTTAACATGGTATCAAAGCCAATGTGGTAGGGTAAAAATGGCCTGTGGGCCCAACCAGGGCCCAATACAACTCTCACTCAAGAAAGGTAAAAATAGCAATCTAGTTCGGCTTCGAATCACTGCAGGGTCGGCGCCGAACCTCAAGTTCACCCCCACAGAACCGGCCTCCTCGTATCCGATGAGCCTCAGTGGTCCTCGGCCTCCGATCCATGACAGCCCCACGGGCCGTCCCCCCTTTCTGGCGAAGCATGGGGATGACCTGGCACAGCCTAGGCCCTCCGATTCTCCCAGAAGCGCAGGAGACCCACGATCAGCCAGGTCAGCTCCAAATACCACCAAGGGCTTTGCCACGTCAGCCCTATACCGCTCCTGGTATTGCCACATCCGCCCTAAACCCCCTGGGCCTTCTGCCACGACAGGCCCATGGGCTTTAGGATCCAGACACGGCCCCCCAAGCAGAACCAAACCCGGTTGGGATTCTCTATAAATACTAGACCCTCACCCACCTTTTGAGGTAACCAATCTTTTACCACTTAAATTCACCTAGTTATTGCTACTCTCTCACAGAGACTGACTAGATCGTCGGAGGGTCCGCCACCGGGATAAACCCCGGTGTTTCAGGACCGTCTGCAGGTACACAAGACCTCGGATCCGAACCCCCTGATCCGAGCCGAGATCTCCACCTCATTCCGAGCCCGGCGCAGGTTCCGCCAGGTCAGCCGAGGGTCGCCAGACGAGCAGCATTCTCCTTCAAATACAAATTGAGTCCGAACTCACACCTGGTGCATCCACATGTCTCCCAGAAACAAACCGCATCAGGATGGCGCCGTCTGTGGGAACACTGCTTCAGAAGCCGACCCGAGCCCGACCATCGAGCGACCTCGACAGCCGAACTCTCATGGCCTCCAAGGGCAGGGGGGCTGCTTCCTCCGTCAACCGACGGGACTCGCCCCCACCAACTGCTAACGCTGGGCCACACACTTCAAAACACAGGGCTCCCCATCAGGAGTCCTAGAGGAGCGTCGCCCAGCAAGTCCAACCCGACCTACGAGGAATAATCGTCAACCGTCAGATCACCCGCAGCAGGGGAAGGGCCGCTTCCAACCCGGCCCCGAACCATCCAAGGCCACCGCCCGAGGGAAGGAGGCCAGCGCTCAGCCGCGTCGGAAGGCAACCTTCAGACCGACCGAACAAGGTCGAGGGAGCCCCCGTCACTCACAGGGAATTCCAGGACTTTCAAAGGGAAATTCTTGAAGCTCTCCGACGGACCCCCAGGAAGGAAGGCCCACGGGATCGGCAAGGTGCTAGGAACCGGAGACTCTCACCTCCGAACCCTACTCCGAACCGCATCCAGGGTCGGGATCCCGAGTCTGAGGGAGCCGTGGGTACGCCATTCACCCTGCACTATATCCACGGGGGGCCAATGGGAGGAGAATCCGATACTTCCCGAAAAGCCTTCACCCAAGAGGTGAGTGCTGTCCAATACAGCCCCTTGCCCAAGCCACAACCTCTGCCAGTCTTCTTCTCAGGAGAGGACCTCGAAGGAGTTCACCTACCCCACTGCGATGCCCTCGTCATTAGCCTCCACATAGCTAATTGTGAGGTTCGCCGAATCCTCGTCGACAACGGCAGCTCGGTAAATATTCTTTTTCTCAAAGCCTTCGAAAGTCTCAAATTATCCAGAAGGAAGCTCAAACCAGCCGGATACACGTTGCTTGAATTCTCCGGCGTCCCGGTCGTAATAGAGGGGATTATTACCCTCGACGTCACCGCAGGATCGGCCCCTGTCAAGAGGACCGAATCCATGGATTTCATGATCATCAACATCAAGGCGGCTTACAACGCCATTCTTGGCCGACCCGGACTAAACTCCCTCCAAGCGATACCTTCGACCTACCATCTGAAACTTAAATTTTCCACCCCCCAAGGGGTCGGCATCATCCGAGGTAGCCACGAAGCAGCACGATCGTGCTACATAACCGCCGTCGGAGGGGGTGTATTCCCCCTCGACGCCGTTGAACTCGAACCCGAGAGGGACGGCCCAGCTCCCGAGCCAGTTGACGAATTAGAAGAAGTCCTGTTCGATGCCGGGGATGAATCGAAATGGTTCCGGGTGAGCCGCTCGCTCTCCAAGGACTTAAAGTCAGGCATCATCGCCTGCATCCTTCGCAACGTTGATCTCTTCGCTTGGAAGCCCTCCGACATGCCCGAGATCTCCGAAGACTTGATTATGCATCGACTGAGCGTCATCCCTGACTCTAAGCCGATCGTCCAAAAAAGGCGCAAAGTCGCCCCGGAGAGGCAACAAATTGTAAAGACAGAAGTGGACAAACTCTTGTCTGCTCGATTCATCCAAGAAGTCAGCTACCCCGAGTGGTTGGCTAATGTCGTCATGGTGAAGAAGGCAACAGGGGGTTGGCAGATCTGCATCGACTTCATGGACCTTAACAAAGCATGTCCGAAAGATCCTTTCCCCCTCCCCCGCATCGACGCTTTAATCGACGCAACCTCGGGGCATGAGCTACTGTCCTTCATGGACGCATTCTCGGGGTACAATCAGATCCGGATGTTTCCACCAGACATCTCCAAGACCTCGTTCGTCACCGACCAGGGTCTTTATTGTTACCGCGTTATGCCCTTCGGGCTGAAAAACGCTGGAGCCACGTACCAGCGACTCGTCAACAGAGTCTTCAAAGACCTGATCGGCCGCAACGTGGAAGTTTACGTCGACGACATGCTTGTCAAAAGCCGGGCCGGGCCGGACCACGTCGCCGACCTCGAGGAAGCCTTCAGTGTCCTCCGACGCCACAACATGAGACTCAACCCGGCTAAATGCGCCTTCGGCGTCTCCACGGGGAAGTTCTTGGGGTTCATCGTCAGCCAACGCGGCATTGAGGCAAACCCCGAGAAAATCCAAGCCATTATTAACATGTCCCCGCCCCGGAATGTCAAGGAGGTTCAGAGGCTCACAGGTCGGTTGGCGGCAATTGGCCGTTTCCTCTCCAAGTCAGGGGAGAAGTCTCTCCCCTTCTTCAAGGCCTTGCGCGGAAAAGGGGGCTTCGAGTGGGGTACCCATCAACAAGAAGCCTTCGAGCAGCTGAAGCAATACCTTGCCAACCCGCCTCTCCTCAGCAAGCCCGAGTCGGGCGAGCCGCTTTGGCTCTATCTATCCGCCTCGGACAACGCTCTCAGCGCCGTCCTCGTCAGAGAGGAGGAAGGGGTTCCAAAGCCACTGTATTATGTGAGCAAAGTGCTCCTCCCGGCCGAGACGAGATACGCAAAGATAGAGAAGGTGGCCTATGCCCTAGTCATGGCAGCTCGGAAACTTCGCCCTTACTTCCAGGCCCACTCCGTCCAAGTACTGACCGACCAACCACTGAAGACTGTCCTTCACAAGCCCGAAAACTCCGGCCGCTTAGTCAAGTGGTCAATCGAGCTGAGCCAGTTCGACATCAGCTATCAGCCAAGGGCGGCCATTAAAGGACAGGCCCTCGCCGAATTCATAACTGAGTGCACCATCTCCGAGCAGTCTAGCCTCGAAGGGTCGGATCCGACCTGGGAGGTCATCGTCGACGGCTCGTCATGCGAAACAGGGAGTAGGGCTGGCATCATCCTTCGTGGCCCCGACCAATTCCTACTTCAATACTCCCTCCGCCTCAACTTTCCGGCCTCCAACAACGAGGCAGAATACGAGGCCATGATCGCCGGATTGACCCTCGCCAACCGAGCCGGAGCCAAGCAAATTCGGGCCTTTAGCGATTCTCAGCTCGTGGTCAATCAGATCACCGGAGAATACGAAGCCCGCGATGAACGCATGATGAGGTATTTGGCGGCAGTCAAGCGACTCCTGGCGTCCTTCAGCTGCGCCACGGTTATCAGAGTCCCCAGGGAACAGAACGCTCAAGCAGACGCGTTATCCAAACTTGCCTCTTCCTCCTTCGAGGGCCTCGATCAGACGGTGCTCATAGAAGTCCTCCTGAAACCGAGTATCAGTGACCCAGAGCCAGAAGCGATGTGTGTGCAAGAGGGGACCAGCCCGGACGACTGGACCACTCCCATCCGAAGATTCTTAATTAGTGCCGAGCTTCCTGAAGACAGAGCCGAGGCCAGACGAGTCAGAGTCTGAGCTGAAAGGTTTGTCATGATCGAGGACATCCTCTTCAAGCGCTCGTACACCTTGGCCGACGGCAAACCATACCTCCGCTGCCTCACCAGCGACGAGGCCAGCTACGCCCTCAAAGACCTGCACGAGGGGATCGGCGGATGCCACATGGGGAGCAGGACGCTTGCTCGGAAGGCCCTGAATCAGGGGTACTATTGGCCAACCATGCTCCAAGACTCACAAGACTTAGTCAAGAGGTGCGGCCCCTGCCAAAGATTCTCCCCTATCAAAAGGCTTCCTCAAGCCAATCTCCGGTCCCTGGCGAGCCCCACGCCATTCGCCATGTGGGGTATGGACCTTGTAGGGCCCTTCCCCCCAGCAGTGGGACAAAAGAAATTCCTGATCGTCGCCATCGACTACTTCACCAAGTGGATCGAAGCCGAACCGCTGTCCAGCATCACCGAGCGCCAAGTGCAACAGTTCTTTTGGAAGAACATCATTTGCTGGTTCGGAATCCCTCGAATCCTCGTCACAGACAACGGAACCCAGTTCCATGGTCAAAACTTCCAAACCTTCGGCGCGGACATCGGCATCCAGCAGCGTTTCTCCGCCATTTGCCACCCTCAGTCCAACGGCCAAGCGAAGAACGCGAACAGGCAAATCCTCGATGGCCTCAAAAAGCGCCTCGACAGTTCCCCCAAAGGGCTGTGGGTCGAGGAACTGCCTAGCGTACTATGGGCGCACCGAACCACCCAGAGGATCCCCACGGGGGAGACACCGTTCAGTCTGACCTATGGGACTGAGGCAGTCATCCCCGTCGAGGTCGGATTACCTTCTCCCCGGATCATAGCCTTCGATGAAGCTGACAATGCGTCCGGCCTGAGGGCCAACCTGGACCTCGTCGCCGAGGTACGAGAGAAGTCTTCAATCCGGAGAAGCATCTACCAGCAACGGATCGAGAGGTTTTACAACAAGAAGGTCCGCCCCACAAACATCAAGGCGGGGGACCTGGTATTACGAAAGCTATCTGTCTCCGATCCAACCAAGAAGAGGAAGTTGGCTCCCAACTGGGAAGGCCCATACCGTGTAGTCGAGGCTGTACGCCCTGGTACATACCGACTGACGGATATGGACGACCGACCCATCAGCCGACCCTGGAACGCCGAGCACCTAATGAAGTTCCTGGAAGAACGAACCTAGGTTCTAGCCTGACTAAAGTAAATTAGAACTGTTGTAAGCATTCATGTGTAAAGGGCCACTTCAGCGACCCTCCCTATCTGGTATAAAAGAAGTCTCTTTTTGTCAAAAGCCAAATACCTCGGCAACTCCGACCTAGTACCGGACAATGGGATCGGCACCCAGGTTCTCGCTCCGGTATCGTCCCCAAGCGTCTCGGCAGGGTCACCCAGCTCCGGACCAGGGAGTCCTCCTATTGCCCCGCGTAGATCCCTCACGAATCTACGGAGCCAAACCTCGTCTCCACCGCCCTTCACTACACTGCTAACCAGAGCAAAGAAAGAAAAGATTTCTTTATTCATACTCTTTTATTTTGTTCGGGGAAAACAAACAAAGACCGTTACAGGACCACTCCACTCATCTCAAACTAAAGGAAGCCACCGCCTTAGGGCCCCTCGGATCCAGCGAAGGACTGGATCACTCCGACCGAACGACTTGGAGCTCTCTCTTCGTCATGACGGTCCTTCGGTTCTGCCACAGTCGACGCACCGGCCACGGAGCTCTGGGCATCAACGGATCGCATACGCTCCATCAGAAGCATCGCAGAGGGAACCCCCTCCGCTCGCCGACCCCCCGAGGAAGATATCGAGACACCCAACATCGTCCTATAACGGTGTATCTCCATCTCCTTCTCCACTATCACATCACGAAGCAGCTTCTCAGAGGAGGGCCTCTGCACCGAGGAACTAGACATAGTATATCCAAGACCGACGCCCCCGAGCTCCCGATCCGCCATCGCCCTCCTCAGCCGGCTTGCCTCCTCACTAAGGGCTTCGGACTTGTTCCTGTAATAATTGAAGGCCGCATCAGTATCACGGGCCCCCTTTCGGTACCGAACCAAAGTGGCCTCCAGGGCCTCAACCTTGCTCCGAAGCCACGCCACGTCGGAACGAAGGGGGTCCGTCTCAGGAGGGGGAGCCATAACCTACAAGAGAACCAGCCCACTCAAAACATATAAGCAAGGAGGTTCGGAAGTATTCGAGGTCAAAACACTTGGCCAGCCAAAAACCCTCTTTTTATAAATTTAGTTTCTCCATACAAAAAATGCGGTGGCCAGTCCGCGGAAGGCAAATACAATCGAGAGAAGGAAAAAGAAGGACAAAAATTATACAGCTAGTTTTCCCACCTCAGTGTCGGTCGGATTCACAGGGGGGTCGGCAGCCTGGTCATCATCGGGCCCTTGTTCGTCAGGGGTCTTCGGTGTCCCCTCAATCTCCATATCAAACTCGAAGTTGGACAGGTCGATAGTCGGATAGAAGTGCCTCACATGACTGAGGGCCTTTGCATAACAGTTGTCCTGGGCGTTGATCACCAGGAGCTGACACGACTCCGTCAACTCATCCATCTCCTTCGCCGACATCTTCTCCTGTGCCGCCATCGTCTTCGCCCATTCCTCCTTCTCCTTGTCAAAGGCCGCCTTCATTTCCGTCTCCCTCCTATGAGAGCCTTCGAGCTCTACCTTCAACTCCTTCACCTCCTGCTCGGCCTTGTCAGCCCGGACTCGCTCTCGCTGCAAAGCCGCCTCATAAAGGCCTCTCACGTGGGCCCCCTGCACGGTCGCCTGCAGTAGCCAGACAATACTAAGAAACCTTTCTTAGCGACATAATCTGAAAGCAAGTGGGTTCGGTTGACTTACCAGCACATTGGCCTGCGCAAGACGCACGTACACCTCGTCCAGGTTCTGGGCCTTCATATCCGAACGGTCCCGGGGGGTCGCCAGCTTATCTGCAACCTCCACGGCCTGGCGTCCTCGGACCAGGCAATCACCCTCGCGGATCGACCAATTCAGCACCCACGGTCGCCGAAGTCTCTCCTCTATCCCGGGATCCACCAGGGGGCCCTTCCCCTTATCAAGGTCAGCAGCCCTGCCCTGATCCAAGCCCCCCTGAACCACCGCGTCCCCGCCTGTCTCCGAGCGAGTCCTTTTGGCCCTCGGCTGAATTGGGGCCTCGGAGACCACCTGGGACAACTCGGTCGTCTTCACCTCGTCCCCCTTCTTCTCGGCCTTCTTCTTCTTCATAGCGAGCCTCAGCGCCTTAATCGATTCTTCATCCATATCTGTAAAAAAATCCATTAAGAACAATGAGCAAGGAAGCACAAGAAGATCGAGAGAAAAGAAACAACCACATACTAAGCACGGCCGGGCTCAGTCCAACGCTCGCCAGGTGGGCCTCTGTCACCTTCGCCCAATTGATGCTGTACGACAGACGGAGGCGCTCAACAAACCTCCACTCCTCAGCCGTCAGGTCCCTCGGCCTCGGCGTTTCGTAGCTCGGCTTAGAGTGGTTCCACCGAGTGGGAATATCCTAAGGATCCTCTCTCCGGATCACCAGATATTTTTTCTTCCAAAACTTGATAGAATCCGGGTGACCGTGGACTACCTTCCCCTTACCACGAGGCGAGATATAGTATACTCCCTCTGCCGATGAGCCGATCATCAACATCGCTCGGAACACATTCAGCCGCAGGGGTACCTTTTGCTCCTCGCACATCAGCACGAAGCAGACGATCTGCTTCCAGGAGTTCGGCCCAAACTGCATCGACGCCAAGGACGCCCAATTCAGCACCTCCCGAACGAATGGGTGGATCGGCAACCTCAGCCTGGAGATAAAAGCGTCCACGGGGAAGATGCAATACCTATCCGGCAGGGGGTCGGTCGGCCGAAGAGTAGAGTTCGGCAGCATGAGCTCATAGTTGGACCCTATGTAGTATGCCAACTGCAGAGCCCCTAAGTCGCCTGCCTCCAGAACTGTCGGGTGCACGTCCACCTTCGCCCTCTTTCGACTCGGCGACGACGACTGGACCCCAGAGAGCTCCTTATCGGAGAGATCGTCGGGATAGCAACGGAAAGGCTTGGGTTGTACAGACGACCCTGTCGTCAAGTCACCGAAAACAGGCACCTGACTTGAACCGTCGGTCCACGACCCCTTCTTCTTCTTCGGAGCCCTCTTCTTCTTCTTCTTGGCTCGCTCCGGCGAGGGTGTAGACAATCGCCCCAGACAGGTCGGATTCCGAGGCCCTTCGGCGCCATCCCCTTCGGGACCACCCTCCTCTCCGGAAACCAACCCGGGAGTCCGGACTTCGTCTGAACTACCGCCCCCCTCCTCAGAGTCGCTACTATCCACCACGAAATACCTCCGAGATCGCAACGGCTTCACATTGTGTACCACCTCCTCCTCGCCTACCGTCTCCTCCCACAAAGTCGATTTGAAGACAGGCTTCACTCCCCCCCCAGACGTCGACGCCGACGAGCCAGACTGAGCCCTGTCCATCTGTGCCTAAACTAAATAAACTTATCAACTAACCTGGGGCCGCTTCAGAAGGACGAGCCTAGTACAGCAAACTGCAAGAACGAGCGCTGAAGGGTTGGAAGATTTTTGAGGAAGAAAGCAGCAAGAAAGAAGTGGGCGAGAGGAGGAGAGGGGGAAATACTTATAAAGGATAAGAACGACTCCTCGACTTCCGCAATTACTATTCACCGATTGACGTACAACTGCCGCCTGGAAAATCGCGCCACGTCCTCGAAACGTGCGCTGCTGACGTCATCAGGTGTCAGGCTGGCAGCCAGACTCAGGGGTCGGTTCGGATGGAGTATACGACGGAGAAAATGTTTTACTTAAGGTTTAAGGTGCCGTCCTTCGACATATGCCCCAGGCTCCAGCGCTCGATTGGTTCCCCTCTCATCCCCGAGCAACTCGGGGCTTACAGCTTCGGCAGCCGAAACCCCGAATTGTTCGAGGGTGGGACAGAAACCACCATTGCCTGGAGCCCTATCGGAAGACAGATTGGCCAACCCCTGATCGAAGGCGACCCCTCTATCTGAGGCCCTTCAGCCCCAAGACCGGAATACGGTTGGTGCCCCTCCCCGTCTGGATCTCCCTCGGGCCAGACAACCATGTCAGGGTCGTCTGACCCGAAAAAGGATCCAGACGGCAAAGCCACCACCAATCCGAGGCTCCTTTTCTACCGGTACGGATTTCGGCCGTTACCCCTCTCGCCCTGATCTCCCCTGGATCTGGCTACCGTATCAAGAGCCATCAGATCCAAGAGAAGATCCGGGCGGCAGAGTAACCACCTCTCCAACGCTGCCAGGGTTGGAATTTTTTGCAAAAAATAGGCGTCCGCCGAAGCAGACACCTCCGATGGCCAATAGACCACCCATGCTGTGATGAAACCCGCTGTGAGGGGAGAGGTATTTATAGCCTCCCCCATAGACCAACCATTATGACACGGGGAAAGCCAATCGACGGAAGCCCATGCGCCATCTGCATTTATTAGGCAGCGCCATTAATGCCCCTAGGAAATTGGACCACCACACAGATCCCAGAGAACCTTCCATGCTCCGCAGCAACGGCAGGCTACCCCCACTCAAACGCTCTAAGGCACAACAGTTCGACATCACCCTTGCCGACCCGCAATCCCTCGCCAGCTCAAGGTCAGGTCTAGCACCAGGGTAGTCTTCTCAGGAAGGCTCAACGGCTCGCCATCACCCTTGTTGACCCGTAATCCCTCGCCAGCCCGAGGTCAGGTCTAGCACCAGGGTAGTCTTCTCAGGAAGGCTCCACAGCTCGCCATCGCCCTTGCCGACCCGTAATCCCTCGCCAAGCTCGAGGTCAGGTCAGGCACCAGGGAGGTCTTCTCAGGGAGGCCAACGGCTCGCCATCACCCTTGTTGACCCGTAATCCCTCGCCAGCTCGAGGTCAGGTCTAGCACCAGGGTAGTCTTCTCAGGAAGGCTCCACGGCCCGCCATCACCCTTGCTGACTCATAATCCCTCGCCAAGCTCGAGGTCAGGTCTGGCACCAGGGTGGTCTTCTCAGGAAGGCCGACGGCTCGCCATCACCCTTGTTGGCCCGTAATCCCTCGCCAGCTCGAGGTCCGGTCTGGCACCAGGGTACTCTTCTTCGGAAGATCCACCGGCTCGCCATCACCCTTACCGACCCATAATCCCCCCTCATCCCGAGGTTCGGTCTGGCAGCAGGGTACTCTTCTCAGGAAGAAACAACGGCTCGCCATCACCCTTACCGACCCATAATCCCTCGCCAGCTCGAGGTCCGGTCTGGCACCAGGGTACTCTTCTTCGGAAGATCCACCGGCTCGCCATCACCCTTACCGACCCATAATCCCTCCTCATCTCGAGGTTCGGTCTGGCACCAGGGTACTCTTCTCAGGAAGAAACAACGGCTCGCCATCACCCTTACCGACCCATAATCCCTCGCCAGCTCGAGGTCCGGTCTGGCACCAGGGTACTCTTCTCCGGAAGATTCAACGGTTCGCCATTGTTGTAAATTCCAGATACCTAAATAAATAGATAAACTAGACACAAATTAAAAACCTCGCAAGTGCACGAATCGTTTATAGAAGCGTAGCAATAGCAAGGGTCGATCCCACAGAGATTGTAGATTTTAACTTACTAATCAATAAAAAGGAGGAGAATCATAAAGAGTTGTTTTAAATGTCTAAAAGAAATAAAAAGATTAAAACTAAATGAAGAAGTGTTGAATCACAAATATTTATGAAGTAGTTGGGTTTAGATCTCCACCAATAGTCAGTAATGCTAAGTCACCTTCTGAACTTCTTCTTATTACTCATGTTTGTTCCCTTCAAGGGCATGGTATCTACTCCTTAAAGTACTGTTTCCCTAAGCCAAGAATTTGGCATGGTATCTACTCTAATTCGTTTCTTTCATTAAGTGTTTAGCATGGAGTCTACTAAGTTGTACTTAAAGAAAACATAAGATCAGTGGAAACGAACAAACACTCAAGGTTCTAGAAATTGGTATCAGATCTAGATCCCTTAAGTTGATTGAACCAAGAACCCCAAAGGATTCCTTTGTTACAATTTACGGGCACGAGATTCGGGTCGTCTCAATATGCTCATATAACAGATTCAGATAAATGGTAATGCAAACTTGATATTCTCAAGCTCTGTATGTCAGTCGACTGGCTCTCACCTCAGTCGACTGCTCTCAGAGCGTTGAGAATAAGTTTGATTATCATCAATCTATACCAATACAAATGGATTCAATCAATAAGTAAATAGAAGAATTTAGAAGAACATAACACTACATAACTACGGCTTCAATCTACCCAACTATAGAATTTAGTTCCACATAATAATACTTTTATTAATCAACAAGTTCAAATACATGACCAACATAAAAGAATAGAAGAAGAAGAAATAAACTAATGAAGTCCGGCAATGAGGTCGACTGGCTGTCACACAGTCGGCTGCCTTCAAATACTTGATCTCCTATCTCCTTCCTCGATGCTGGTAGAATAATACCCCTGTTGATGACTTGAACGCTCAGACTCTTGTGATTCGGTGGTGGGTGTTTGTGGATGATGATGGTGAGAAGCAGGTCCAGAGAGAGGATCCCCTGTTGATGCTTTCTTTCTGATATTTATAGAATACGGCCAGAGAATTAGGGTTTGCACTTTTTCAGGAAAGTCCTTCTTTAATTGATTTGATGATTTATTTCTTTCTCGTTTCTTCTTTCCTTCCTTATCTGTTAACCACGCCTTTTGCTAATTCCCAGTCTCTAGATTTGGTTTGTTGGAGAATTCGCATAAAATCTGGATTCAAATAGATTTGGAATTAGATGCAGGTATATCTTTGAATATCTTATCTGTTAACTCCGCCGCAGACCAGTCGACTTGTCTTCGAACCAGTCAACTGTTTCGAGACTTCTGAAGATTTCTCAATTGATTAGCCCAGTCGACTGGTGTTGGAGTAAGTCGACTGTGCCGAAACTTCTGTGTACATTTGATTTCTCTGTTCAGTCGACCTGTGTGGAAGACTCAGTCGGCTGATGCTCTGTAATATTCTGTGTATCATCCTTGAAGTCCTGGATCTTCTTTGTTTTGCTGTTATAGGCTGTTTCCTATGGAAAAGAGAAAATAAGAGTTAAATACCACATATAGAGCTTTTAAATGTGCATTTACAATAAGATTATTGCTTCTAAATGAGAATAATAATGTGTTCATCAAATACCCCCAAACTTAGATTTTTGCTTGTCCTCAAGCAAACTAGAATTACGAACAAGGGTATAATAATAATGACAGCCTCAACCACCAAGAGTTCTTATTATGTGGGTATCAAGATATAAACAATTTCAGATAAAGTAAAGTTACACATACCCACTTTCTCTAGTGCAATTGTTTGTTCACAATTTCCAAACACAATCATATTTGTCATGCGATTAATGTAGTTATAGTGTGCGATTACTCAAGCTGTGATTATCCCCTTTTCTCTACTACAAACCGAGTAGCAAACTAGAGTTTTTTTTTTTTTTTTTTTTTTTTTTTTTTAGAGTCGCTTCTTTAAAGTTGTCACTTGCCTTTTGACGCGAATGCGAAACATTTGTGATGAATCCACCCGGTTACTTAGCAAGTCACAAACTCTAAAGTGCTTTGCATACTCATATTTCAAGTTGCTGTTTGACGTAAAGGTAAACATTGGTGATGAATAACCCTAGTTACTAAGCACTCAAAACATTGGAGTAGATTGACTTTATTTGAATATATATATTTATATATATATATTTTTTTATCACTCTATTTACTTAAACTCAATTTAGGACTAGATCTAAAGGGAATAATCAACAGAAAAGGCATCACATTTGTTTATTATGTATAATTGCATGACTCATATAACTTTGTAGGAACTTGTGAAACTCAACAATCCTAAAGTAAATAAGTATACTTACCCTTACTTTATAAGAAGTTGTTTATCCTAAAAAAAATCAAAGGATTCCAAATGTAAATAACTACCTAATACCCCCAAACTTAGATGGAACATTGTCCTCAATGTTCGAAAGAAAATTTAAAAATAGGCATGTGTCACCATCTAGTAAGAAGAAACTGAAAATAAAAATAACTAAAAGAAGGATAATAATAAATAACTGAAAGAAAATAAAGGGAAAGTGTAAATACTCCCCTGAAAATTGGGTTGCCTCCCAATAAGCGTTGTGTTTTCTGTCTTCAGCTAGACTTGATGCGGTCATGCCATGTATTGAATGGTTTGAAGATTCACATCTTCCTCTTGCGGCTCTATTCTCATCTCTATGTATGGCTTAGCTCTATGCCCGTTCACCTTAAATGTTTGATTTTTCTCTTTGCTATGAACCTCCAATGCACCATGTGGGAAGACTCTCGTGACAGTGTATGGCCCATACCATCTTGACATAAGCTTGCCTGGAAAAAGTCTCAATCTTGAGTTGTATATCAATACCTTCTGTCCTGCATAAAACTCCTTCCTTGCTAGCTGTTTGTCATGGTACAACTTTGTCCTTTCCTTGTACAATTTTGCATTTTCATAAGCGTCATGCCTCAACTCTTCAAGCTCATTTAGTTGTAATCGTCGTTTGTCACCTGCTTGTTTCATATCAAAATTGAACCTCTTAATGGCCCAATAGGCTTTGTGCTCCAACTCCACTGGAAGATGACAGGCTTTGCCAAAAACCAAACGGTATGGTGACATGCCGATAGGTGTTTTGTATGCTGTTCGGTAGGCCCATAATGCATCATTCAAGCGCAGCGACCAATCCTGTCTCCTTGTGTTGACTGTCTTTTCCAAAATGCTCTTGATTTCTCTGTTTCTAATCTCCACTTGCCCACTAGTTTGGGGATGATATGGGGTGCCCACTCTATGCGTGATACCATATTTCTTCATCAAGGAAGCAAATGGAAAGTTATTGAAGTGGCTTCCTCCATCACTTTTTATTGCTCGAGGTGTCCCAAACCTAGTGAAAATATTTTCCTGCAAAAACTTGACAACAACTTTGTGATCATTAGTTCTTAAGGGGACAGCCTCGACCCATTTAGACACATAATCCACACTAACAAGTATATATAAATAACCAAATGAGTTAGGAAATGGACCCATGAAGTCGATTCCCCAAACGTCAAAAAGCTCGATCACTTGGATGTTTTGCAGTGGCATTTGATTTCTAGAAGAGATGTTGCCTGTCCTTTGGCATTTGTCGCAAGTCCTGCAAAAAGAAAAAGCATCTTTGAATACTTTAGGCCAATAAAATCCAGATTGTAATACCTTGAGTGCTGTTCTTTTTGGTCCAAAATGTCCTCCGCATGCATATTGGTGGCAATGTTGTAGAATACTCATTTGCTCCTCTTCTGCCATACATCTTCTTATAATTTGATCAGGGCAAAATGTGAACAAATAAGGATCATCCCAATAGTAGTGCTTGCACATAGCCACCAGTCTCGTTCTTTCCTGACTTGTCATACCTGGAGGGAAAACATGAGCGGTTAGATAGTTTACAATGTCAGCAAACCATGGAAAATTTGCGCAATGAGATACCAGTCGACTGGTCCTGGTACCAGTCGACTGTGTCGAGGATATGTTTATTTGAAAGAGATGTTCATCTGGGAAATTTTCGTCAAGTGGGGGCACAATTCTCTCTTCCTCCTGCAGTAGCCTGGACATGTGATCTGCAACAACATTGTCGCTTCCTTTTTTATCTCTTATCTCAAGATCGAATTCTTGAAGCAACAGCACCCATCTGATCAACCTAGGCTTAGCATCCTTTTTAGCAAACAAATATCTCAAAGCAGCATGGTCAGTGAAGACAATAACTTTAGAACCAATCAAATATGATCTAAACTTCTCTACAGCAAAAATAACAGCTAACATTTCTTTTTCAGTAGTAGAATAATTTAGCTGTGCATCGTTTAAAGTTCGAGAAGCATAGTAAATAACATGGGGTTTCTTATTGATTCTTTGACCTAACACAGCTCCTAAAGCATAATCACTTGCATCACACATTAGCTCGAAAGGATGGCTCCAATCTGGTGCCATGACAATAGGTGCAGAAATGAGAAGATTTTTCAATGTATTAAAAGCATTTGTGCATTCTTCTGTCCATACAAACTCAATATCCTTAGCCAACAAATCACAAAGGGGTTTGGAGATTTTTGAGAAATCTTTTATAAATCTTCTATAGAACCCTGCATGTCCTAGAAAACTCCTAACACCCTTAACTGTAGTGGGAGGGGGTAGTTTTGATATTATATCGATTTTTGCTTTGTCTACCTCTATGCCTCTTTTTGACACCACGTGTCCCAACACAATACCTTGTTGTACCATAAAATGGCACTTTTCCCAATTCAGCACTAAATTACATTCTTCATATCTTTTAAGCACAAGCTGCAAATGGTTAAGGCATTCATCAAAACAAGATCCAAAAACACTAAAGTCATCCATAAATACCTCGATGAACCTTTCCACCATGTCTGAAAATATACTCATCATGCATCTTTGAAATGTAGCTGGAGCATTGCACAATCCAAAGGGCATCCTCCTGTATGCAAAAGTACCAAAAGGACATGTAAAAGTGGTTTTTTCTTGATCTTCTGGAGCAATAGCAATTTGATTATAGCCACTATAGCCATCTAAAAAACAATAATGACTATATCCTGCTAATCTTTCTAACATTTGATCAATAAAAGGAAGAGGGAAGTGATCTTTCCTGGTTTCGTTGTTCAGTTTCCTGTAATCAATGCATACCCTCCATCCTGTGGTCACTCTAGTAGGGATAAGCTCATTCTCTTCATTTGTCACCACTGTGACTCCACTTTTCTTAGGCACTACATGTATAGGACTTACCCATTTGCTGTCTGAGATAGGGTAGATGATGCCAACATCTAGTAGCTTCAGAATCTCCTCTCTTACCACTTCCTTCATGTTTGGGTTAAGCCTTCTCTGTGCCTCCCTGCTAGGTTTTGCGTTGTTTTCAAGGAGTATTCGATGCATGCATTTGGATGGACTTATTCCCTTGATGTCTGCAATGGTCCATCCTATTGCACTCTTGTGTTCTCGTAATACCTTTAGCAGCTTATCTTCTTCCTGTGCACTCAGGTTCGCAGCAATTATCACAGGTAGCGTCTGGTTCTCGCCCAAATATGCATGTTTCAAATGATCGGGCAACTGCTTGAGCTCTGTCTGGAAGTCTCGGTGCAGTCGACTCATTCTGTCCATCAGTCGACTTGTCCAGTCCATCAGTCGACTTGTCTGACCAACCAGTCGACTTATCTGCAGAAACAAAAATGTCATCAGTTACTAAATTTTCAAACACAGGTGCAAACTTACCTGAGTGTGACTTTGAAGTGTCAAGGTGATGTATTGTCTCTGCAATCTCCCAGTCATCATATTCATGTTCAACATTAGATAAAGTTAGAGATTGTGTAATTGTGGCTTGTAGTGGTTCAACGCTATGTACCTGAAATGTTTGATCAACAATCTCCTGAACCACATCAACATTATAGCATTCATGATCATCATGTGGAAATTTCAGTGTATCAAACATTTTAAATTCAACCTTCTCTCCATTTATTTTCATGCTTATAGTACCCTTTTTAACACAAATTTTTATATCAGCCGTACTCATAAAGGGTCTACCTAAAATGATTGGTAGAGAAGATGGCATTGAAGATTCCTCCATGTCTAACACAACAAAATCAGCAGGCAAAATGAAATCGTTTACCTGAACTAGGACATCTTCCAAAATACCTCTAGGTCTTTTGATACTGCGATCTGCCAACTGCAACGTGATGGATGTTGGTTGGAGTTCCCCCAATCCTAGCTTTTCATAGACGGTGTATGGGAGGAGATTGATGCTAGCCCCCAAGTCTAACAGTGCTTTCTCAAAGAAGTGCTCACCAATCCTGCAAGGAATGGTGAAACTACCTGGGTCTTTTAATTTGGGAGGTAATTTCCTTAATAAAACAGCACTCACTTCCTCTGTCAAAGCCACATCCTCCCTAACCTGAAATGTTCTTTTGTGAGTACAACATTCTTTCAAAAATTTAGCATAAGAGGGAATTTGTTTAATAGCATCAAGTAGAGGGATATTAATTTCTACCTTTCTGAGAGTTTCAAAGATGTCAAATAAATGTTGATCTTTCTTTTGTTTGACTAACCTTTGAGGGAATGATGGCAAAACTGTTCTTTCTTTTTCACTTACCTTGTTGGACCCCACAATTTTTGATGGTTGTGTTTCTGCTTCTTCTGTGTGTGTTCCAACTTTGTTGTCAATTATCTTACCACTTCTTAATGTTGTGACTGCCTTGAGCTGTTCTTGGCCTCCAGGGTTTGGTATAGTTTGTGATGGAAGTTCCCCTGCCTTTCGCTCGCTTAATTCCTTAGCAATTTGGCCAATCTGTGTTTCCAACTTCTGAATTGCTTGCCCTTGTTGGTTGCTTGTTTGATGTTGATGTTGGAGCAATTGAAGGACGGTGGATTCAAAATCCAATTTCTTCTGTTCTTGAACTGGCCTATCAATCCCACTTCCTACTTGAAAGTTCCGTGCATGTCCTTGTGTGAATTGAGTCCCTTGATTATTCTGATTATTGCTCCAGGAGAAGTTTGGATGGTTCCTCCATCCTAGGTTGTATGTGTTCGAGAAGGGATTGTTCTTTTGTGGGAACACTCCTCGACCTACATAGTTTGCATGCTCCTGATCTGTGAAAGAAGACATGGGACATGTATCAGTAGTATGATCTACATGAGAACAAATTGCACAAATTTCATTTGTTTGATTTTTAACTCCACCCATCATAGACATTGCATTAACAAGCATATCAATTTTCTTATTCATGTTTACCATTTCCAATTGAATGTTATTGCTACTAGAAATTTCATAAACTCCCTGTTTTTTCGAAGGGCCCCTCCTTGTTGAGAATTGTTGTGAATTCTCGCTGAGTTCTTCAAATAGTTCTATGGCCTCTTCGCTGCTTTTCCTCATCAAGATCCCGTTGCAAGCTGAATCCACAATTGCCTTATTAGTATCATTTAAACCTTCATAAAATGCTTGTACCTGATCATCTTTAGGCATGTTGTGTGTTGGACACTTGAGAAGTTTGTTCTTGAAATCCTTCCATGCTTCGAAAAATAAGTCTCCATCCTTTTGTTGGAAGAGTTGAATCTCCCTTTTCAGCTGTTCGGTCTTTTGGGCTGGAAAGAATTCTTTTAAGAACTTTGTCGCCAATTGCTCCCATGAGTTTATTGATCCTGGTTCCAAAGAATTATACCATAGTTTAGCGTTAAGTTTTAAGGAAAAAGGAAACAAAATTAACCTGATTTGTTCAGGGGTAAGCCCTTGGACGCTTTGTGTCCTGCAAAGATCGAAAAAATCTTGTAAATGGAGATGAGGCTCTTCATCAGGTCTGCCACTAAAATGGGGAACCATACTAAGTAACTGAGGAGATAGATGCATGTTCCCTGTGACATTAGGTTGATATGCAATGCAGGAAGGTTGCTCGATGTTCTTAGGCATGAATTTATCCTGCATTGGTACGTGATTGGGTATTTCTTCTGCCATTGCTGTATGTGAACTGGGTCTCTGGACAGTCGACTGGTTCGTGTGGACAGTCGACTGGTGCGCTGCAAACAGTTTACCTAGTCTGTGCAAAGTGCATTCTGTTTCTGCGTCAATAGGTAGTAGCTCTGGACGAAGTGATCTCCTTCCGTGCATCCACCAAAATCCTGTAACCTAAAAGAAAAATATTGATTAATAAAATTAAAAGAAAGAAAATAAAAACTTCCTACTGATCTGTAAGTTAAAATACTAGACAATCCCCGGCAACGGCGGCAAAAACTTGTTGTAAATTCCAGATACCTAAATAAATAGATAAACTAGACACAAATTAAAAACCTCGCAAGTGCACGAATCGTTTATAGAAGCGTAGCAATAGCAAGGGTCGATCCCACAGAGATTGTAGATTTTAACTTACTAATCAATAAAAAGGAGGAGAATCATAAAGAGTTGTTTTAAATGTCTAAAAGAAATAAAAAGATTAAAACTAAATGAAGAAGTGTTGAATCACAAATATTTATGAAGTAGTTGGGTTTAGATCTCCACCAATAGTCAGTAATGCTAAGTCACCTTCTGAACTTCTTCTTATTACTCATGTTTGTTCCCTTCAAGGGAATGGTATCTACTCTAATTCGTTTCTTTCATTAAGTGTTTAGCATGGAGTCTACTAAGTTGTACTTAAAGAAAACATAAGATCAGTGGAAACGAACAAACACTCAAGGTTCTAGAAATTGGTATCAGATCTAGATCCCTTAAGTTGATTGAACCAAGAACCCCAAAGGATTCCTTTGTTACAATTTACGGGCACGAGATTCGGGTCATCTCAATATGCTCATATAACAGATTCAGATAAATGGTAATGCAAACTTGATATTCTCAAGCTCTGTATGTCAGTCGACTGGCTCTCACCTCAGTCGACTGCTCTCAGAGCGTTGAGAATAAGTTTGATTATCATCAATCTATACCAATACAAACGGATTCAATCAATAAGTAAATAGAAGAATTTAGAAGAACATAACACTACATAACTACGGCTTCAATCTACCCAACTATAGAATTTAGTTCCACATAATAATACTTTTATTAATCAACAAGTTCAAATACATGACCAACATAAAAGAATAGAAGAAGAAGAAATAAACTAATGAAGTCCGGCAATGAGGTCGACTGGCTGTCACACAGTCGGCTGCCTTCAAATACTTGATCTCCTATCTCCTTCCTCGATGCTGGTAGAATAATACCCCTGTTGATGACTTGAACGCTCAGACTCTTGTGATTCGGTGGTGGGTGTTTGTGGATGATGATGGTGAGAAGCAGGTCCAGAGAGAGGATCCCCTGTTGATGCTTTCTTTCTGATATTTATAGAATACGGCCAGAGAATTAGGGTTTGCACTTTTTCAGGAAAGTCCTTCTTTAATTGATTTGATGATTTATTTTTTTCTCGTTTCTTCTTTCCTTCCTTATCTGTTAACCACGCCTTTTGCTAATTCCCAGTCTCTAGATTTGGTTTGTTGGAGAATTCGCATAAAATCTGGATTCAAATAGATTTGGAATTAGATGCAGGTATATCTTTGAATATCTTATCTGTTAACTCCGCCGCAGACCAGTCGACTTGTCTTCGAACCAGTCGACTGTTTCGAGACTTCTGAAGATTTCTCAATTGATCAGCCCAGTCGACTGGTGTTGGAGTAAGTCGACTGTGCCGAAACTTCTGTGTACATTTGATTTCTCTGTTCAGTCGACCTGTGTGGAAGACTCAGTCGGCTGATGCTCTGTAATATTCTGTGTATCATCCTTGAAGTCCTGGATCTGCTTTGTTTTGCTGTTATAGGCTGTTTCCTATGGAAAAGAGAAAATAAGAGTTAAATACCACATATAGAGCTTTTAAATGTGCATTTACAATAAGATTATTGCTTCTAAATGAGAATAATAATGTGTTCATCAAATCACCCTTGCCGACACATAAATCCTCGTCTTCTCGAGGTTCGGTCGAGCACCAGGGTACTCTTCTCAGAAAGGAACAGGGGCTCGCCATCCCATTTCTACAACCATAGACACTCCTCCACGGCTAGCTCCCGCACCCACGCAGGAGTGGGGGGCTTGTGTGGTAGGGTAAAAATGGCCTGGGGGCCCAACCAGGGCCCAATACAACTCTCACTCAAGAAAGGTAAAAATAGCAATCTAGTTCGGCTTCGAACCACTGCAGGGTCGGCGCCGAACCTCAAGTTCACCCCCACAGAACCGGCCTCCTCGTATCCGACGAGCCTCAGTGGTCCTCGGCCTCCGATCCATGACAGCCCCACGGGCCGTCCCCCCTTTCTGGCGAAGCATGGGGATGACCTGGCACAGCCTAGGCCCTCCGATTCTCCCAGAAGCGCAAGAGACCCACGATCAGCCAGGTCAGCTCCAAATACCACCAAGGGCTTTGCCACGTCAGCCCTATACCGCTCCTAGTATTGCCACATCCGCCCTAAACCCCCTGGGCCTTCTGCCACGACAGGCCCATGGGCTTTAGGATCCAGACCCGGCCCCCCAAGCGGAACCAAACCCGGTTGGGATTCTCTATAAATACTAGACCCTCACCCACCTTTTGAGGTAACCAATCTTTTACCACTTAAATTCACCTAGTTATTGCTACTCTCTCACAGAGACTGACTAGATTGTCGGAGGGTCCGCCACCGGGATAAACCCCGGTGTTTCAGGACCGTCTGCAGGTACACAAGACCTCGGATCCGAACCCCCTGATCCGAGCCGAGATCTCCACCTCATTCCGAGCCCGGCGCAGGTTCCGCCAGGTCAGTCGAGGGTCGCCAGACGAGCAGCATTCTCCTTCAAATACAAATTGAGTCCGAACTCACACCTGGTGCATCCACACGTCTCCCAGAAACAAACCGCATCAGCCAAGTTATACAAATTTTCCATCCTTCCCAAAACCCTAGAATTCCAAAAAAAAACAGAAAATCCTATTCATCTTCCTCAACCTCGAGACTCCTCACTCTTTTCAAGACCTCCCAACCTCCAACTCCGGTAACTGTCGTCGTCGACCTTCAAGACCTCGCGAATCCCCCCCCCCCCAGTCATCGACCTCCCGAATCCCCCCAGTCGGCAAATCCCCCTTACATCTGTTGAGATCGAAATCCTTCCTTATCGAAATCCTCGTCATCTTCAACAACCCACCATCTTCAACAAGATCCTCGTCGAAAGCCACCCTCGTCGCCCTGTGACTGCTAAGTGCGTTCACCTAGGTCTCAGTCCTAAACACAAAGGTTATTGTTGTTTTGATCCATCAGCTGGCCGTGTCTGCATTTCTCGATATGTATTCTTTGTGGAAGACTACCCTTACTACCTAACTCCCCCCGAGGATACTAGATTTCTCGATTCCCCAGTTGTTGCTAGCTCCCCGACTTCATCTTCCCGCATTCCTTTTGATCCCACTCCTCTGGCTCTATTCACATCTCCTGCAGTCCTTACACCTATTGTTCCCCCTACCGAAACACCACCTGCATCCCCACAGCAGCCAGCACCCATCCCACCTACTTCCTCACCGACACATGCACCTACTCCACCGTCCTCACCCCCACACCCTATCAGTCCACCACCTCTTCGTTAGTCTACCCGTTCCACTTCTGGTATTCCTCCTGCACGTTATACACCTGATGCCACTGGTCCTTCTGACCAGTTTGGTTTTGCCACCATAGCTTCCTACTCACCAAAATTTCATGCATATATCACTGCTATAAACTCTACACTAGCACTGGTAACGGGTCGGGTCGGGTCGGGTAGCTCAATACCCGTACCCGGACCCGGTCATTGACGGGTCCAAATACTGGACCCGGACTCAGACCCATGAAATTCGGGTCCGGGTCCGGGTCCGGTTCCCCACAAGAAATGTTACCCGTTCGCTTTCGGGTCCGGGTCCGGGTCCGGGTCCTATTTCTAATCATGGGTCCGGTTCGGTTAGTGACTCAGTGCATGATAAATACTAATATCATTATTCAGCAATATCAATAGATATATTTCGACCCTAATTCACTTCCCTTTTTTGTCAAATATGTTAACTGAGTTAACTGTCTGGCAAGAGCCATATATATTCAGATCTATATCCACAAGATGAAACATATACGAATTCAGTAACACCCGTAGGGATATGTATGCGCTTCATGTGTACCCCTATGAGAAACATTGTTAATCAATATAGACAGAAATTCTTTTTTTTTACAGGTATTAATTAGCAGCCACTCAAACACCTGGAGAATCTGGAATGAAGTGGTTCCAAGGAACTGTTGATGCTGTGAGGCAATTCATATGGCTCAATCTTGGTTTGTAATACTAATAACCTCTTTAAGTTATTCAACAAATAATTATATATGTCTTCATTGCATTGTTGCTTGATTTCATACAACTTGGTGTAGGATGCACATGCAGCTTAGCAATATAATGAATATACTGATATTGTCGGGTTATCATCTTTATCGAATGTATTACATGGATTTTGTTCAGGTTCGGGATCTCAGCATTTATTTTGTTCAGGTTCGGTAGGGTTTGGGGTGTCGGGTGTGAGTACAAAGGGAATATATTTATCTAACGGGTAACGGGTCGGGTCCGGGTCGGGTCCGCTTCGTTTTTTGTTTATTTTTCTATTGCGGGTCCGGGTCCGGGTCCGGGTCGTGTCCAATTTTAGGGGACCCGGACCCGACCGAAATTTCAACGGGTAGTAATTTAGGATCCATACTCTACCCAAATTAGATCGGGTCGGTTCCGGTCCAACGCCGGGTCCGGGTTGGGTCCGGGTTTCGGGTTTTAATACCAATGCTACTCTACACGTGAGCCCAGAACCTATCAAGACGCAATTCAATATCCTGAATGGAAGAAAGCTATTGCAGAGGAATTCAGTGCATTTGATCAGACTGACACTTGGGATGTTGTTCCTCTGCAGAGGGCATTCAACCTATTAGCTGGAAGTGGATCTTCAAGGTCGAATATCAACCTGATGGATCTATTGAGTGGCACAAGGCTTGTCTAGTAGCCCGAGGATTTATTCAGGAGCATGGCACTGATTATGATGAGACCTTTGCTCCCATTGCACAGATGACTACTGTTACCGTTGATTTCGGTGTGGGGGTAAACAGATAGAATTTGTGAGTCCGAGAAAAGCCTGAACAGTTGACTCAGCCTTCTTGCTCCTGCCGCAACCTGCAAGGAAGTGCGAGACACCGGGGTTGATTCCGGCGACGCACCCTCCGACGCTCTTGTCAGTAATCAGAAGAAGATTAAGAAAAGAGCTTAAGTGGTGAAAAAGTGATTAACCTGGTCATGGTGGCAGAGGGGTGATATTTATAGTCGCCAAGAGAGATTAGGGGCCTGATTTCCTGTATAACTGTCAGGAGTAAAATCCATACAGTCTGTTAAGGAAAGTGGGTCCCTGATCCCCGGTGAGAGCGAATCAGGCGTATTGATTTGGTCAAATCATGGATCCTGATTTGTCTCTTACTGGTTTGGGTTCGTCTTGGGTCGGGACCCGAACCCAATAGGAGTGGATCCATTCGCGGGTGGTTGAGCACTGAGAGAAGGAGACCCAATACCCGTTTTGGATCCGTCTGTATGTGAAATTACCTTTTTACCCCTGTGCTTCAAGATTCGTGCTCGATCTGGACGGTCCCGATTTAACCCCATTTTTAGCCATATCACGAGCCCCCCACTCCTAAAGACTGAGTGTGATCAGACTTTGAGGAGTAGTCTAACTGTTTTAGTGGCTAGTGGAGTTGTATCGGAGTCCAAATGTGGGATCTTGAATCTAGAAAAGAGGGGGGTAGTGAAGTAATTTTTTGACTCTGCTTGCTGTTCTCAGGTCACATCGGGTATTTAAGGGTTTTTATCTATTTTTTCGGATTATTTATTTAATTTTGCGACGTGTTCACTGATCGTTCGGGGGTCTTTAACGGTACATCCTGGGTAATAATTGTTCGTCTAGGGGTTCGAAAATGTCCCCCCAAGTTTCCAATTATTTTCCAGAAATTTTAGTTAATTTTCCCGAATTTTTAGTAATTTTTTCGCAATTTTTAAATAAATAAAACGATTTAAATAAATAAAAAACGATTTAAATATCGATTAATGACGTGGCTCGATCTGAGCTGTTGATCATGGGCGAGCGCGAGTTTCGTAAAGATCTGACGGTTGTTACCGCTCGGCAGCGTTTTTCTCCGTTTACGAGCTCGGGGAGGCGTTCGCTCGGCTGCCGACCGGAGGTATGGGGTTCGGCAGGCCGAGTGACGTGGCGCTATCTGAGCTGTTGGATGCTGGTGCGCATCTCGAGACCGGCGCGGTTCCCAAGAAAACGCTATCTTGTCTTTTAGTACACGCGGCGCAATCTGGGCCGCTCATCATTGGGATTGCGAGTTTCTGAGAGATCCAACGGTTTAAGTAGCTCGGTGTCTTTTTTCTCCATTTACCAGCTCGGGAAGGCACTTGCTCGGAAGCCGACCGAGGGGGTGTGGCTTCGGTCGTCCGAGTGACGTGGCGCTATCTGAGCCGTTGGATGATGGCGCGCATCTCGAGACGGGTGCAGCTCCCAAGAAAACACTATCTTGTCGTTTAGTGCTTTCGGCGAGATCTGGGCCGTCTGATCGAGATCAGGCGCGAAAGTTGAGGGGAAAGTGAGTTTTCCCCGTTTGCACGCTCGGGAAGGCAATTGCTCGGAAGCCGACCGAGGGCCTGTGGTTTTTTTTTTTTTTTTTTTGACAATCCGAGATGGCTCTGTTCCCAATGGTATTAATGGTGCTTCGGGACTTGCGCGGCGTTCCGCCTTCCCGATGTCATTAAGGATAACTCCCTTAATTAATGCGTGGCGTTTCAACTTCCGAGGGTCATTAAGGATAATTCCCTTAATTGATGCGTGGCGTTTCAACTTCCGAGGGCCATAATGACTGGTTCTTGGAGGCAGGCTATAAGTACTCCACTCCCTTTGTCATTTCAGTCACAATCAACATAGAGTTTCCGACCTCGGGGGTATTTGCCTCGGGTAGCTTCTCTCTTTTGAGATCCGGAGAGGTGGTCGCTCTTCTGCCTGGTTTTCCCTTTGTTCCTGACGGCCCCAAAGTGGATGTTAGGAGCGAGGGGGGGCGAGGTAGTAGTGGTGACGACCGTAGTCCGGATCCGAGGGATGAGTTACTTCAAAAGGATGGGTGGTCGCCCTGTTGTCTTGTTGTTCTCCCGTTCCTCACTGCTCCGAAGGGGGTGTCGGGAGCGGGAGGCAATAAGACAGTGGGGCCGACGGCCATAGTCCGGACCCGGGGTGTGGGCCTCTTCGGGAGGACGGGTGGTCGTTCTCTCACCAAGATCTTCTGCTTTCTTTGGTTGCTCTGAAGTGAGTGTCGAAGTAAGCGGAGGTCTTGGTGGGAGAGTGATGATCCATGTCCGATGCCGATCTCCGGACCATCCGAGTCCGTTTGTTGCAACTGTGAAGGCGCCGCTGTCAGAGTTCTCTGGCAAACTGAGCCTTCCAGTTGCAACCAACTAGCTCGGAACGGTGCGTTTCTCCTGATCTCTGAGTGTTGATGGGTCCCCTCCCATCTCTGTCTTCCTTCCGGGCTGATGGCTTCCGATGGATGTCAACCCGAAGGAGTTAGAGATGGGGGGAGTGCCGATCTGTTATTGACCGGGGTCCGTGGGTCGGCGGAATACCGACTGAGGCACGGGACCCGGGGGGTGCTCGCCGAGGGCGGTGCCTTAAAACTTTAAATCAAAATTTTTCTGGTTCCTTTAGACATAGGTGGGGCGTCCGAGGATTCAATCGTCCGAGCGTCGTGGCGCGTCCAGAGCCGTTGGATGGTGGCGCGCATCTCGAGACGGGCGCAGCTCCCAAGAAAACACTATCTTGTCGTTTAGTGCTCTCGGCGAGATCTGGGCCGTCTGATCGAGATCAGGCGCGAAAGTTGAGGGGAAAGTGAGTTTTCCCCGTTTACACGCTCGGGAAGGCACTTGCTCGGATTCCGACCGGACCCTATTGCCGGCGTGTTCGGATTGCTTGTAGCTCGGATTCAGATTCCCTGGAGCCGAGCTAGTTGACTTGGTGACGGAGATAATGGTGATGGGCCTTCGCGACGTTTCGGGAGCAGCCCAAAAGCCGCAAACTTTCTTTTGGAAGTCCAAGGGACATTCCAATTTTACTATAAATCTTCACCCCCCCCCCTTAGACCAAGTCTCACTTTTCATTTTTACTCTCTCTCTTCAGTTTTTACTTCGCTTCGAAGCTTTTAGCTCTCTGGTGGCGTTGCTAGCTGTCGCGGTAGTGTTGCTAGTTTCCGGCGAGCTTTCCGACCGCACCTGTCACTTCAAGGTCAGTCTCTTCTCCTTCTCTTTTAGGAAAAATGGTTAAGATTTCGGCTGAGACCCCCGCCTCGGAGCAAGCCGTTGGCCGAGGGGATAAAGGGAAGGGAGTAGTGGAGCCGAGCGAGTAGGACGTCGTTCGTTCGGATAAAGAGGGTGAAGTGGCTGAAGTGCCCGAGGAAGGCGTGGCGGAGTCCCGAAAGGGTAAAGCCGTGATCACGATAGTGGAAACGCCGAAGAGAGCGGGGGCGTTTGGTCGGCAGCCTATCGCCGTGTCGAGCGTGGGAGGCGTCCGGGATTATGCCGAGGATACCTTGGAGAGAGTCACTCAAGGTACGGCTAAGCTGGTGGAGGAGAACGAGCCTAGGGAGCTGTCAGAGGTCGACCATAGGATCTCGACTCTTACCGAGACCGATCTTCGTCTGATCCGAGAGGGTTTCCGGATCCCGCTTGAGTATGTACTGCTCCTTCCTGGGCCGGGGTTCCGAGCCAACACAAAGTCCGCGTCGGACGTATGTGTTTTTCCGGTCGACTCCCTCATTGCCGGACTCCGCTTTCCCCTCCACCCGTTCGTGGTTGAAGTCCTGGTCTGGTACGGTTTGAGTCCCGCCCAACTGATGCCGAACACATGGAGGCACGTCGTGGCGTTCGTCCTCCGATGCCAAGAGGTCGGTGCCAAGCCGACTATGTTCCTCTTTCGGAGTCTCTTCCGACCTTGCCAGCCGAGGCGAGACGAGCAGAGGTTTTTCCTATCTCCCCGGACGGGAGTTAAGTTGATCGAAAACCCGGACTCGATCAAACATTGGAAGGATAAGTACTTCCTCGTCCGAGCTCTGACGCCATGGGTGATACCGACGGTTTGGGCGAAGGAGGGTCTGCCCAAGCGGACCAAGAGAGAGGTGCCGCTGAGTGATGAGGATAGTGAGGTCCAGAGGAAGCTCCTCGCCCTGCCAGCGCTAAGTTGGAAAGATATTACGGAGGAGCATCTGTTCCGTGGGGGTCTCAGTCCGATCGACCCTCGTATGCTTCTAGTATTCGTACTTTTTGTTCAAAGTTCATGAAAATTTTCTAACTTTTTTCATTCAGCTTTTGCAGAGACGATGAAGCTTGACTACAAGGCTCTGGTGGCGAAGGGCAGGTCAGAGCAGGAGAAGAAGAAGAGGCCGTTGCCAGCGCCTCAGGATAGCCGAGCTTCGAAGAAGCCCTCGGTTGCGAAGGCCGCCGACCAACCGAAGGTCGCGGTCCTCAAGGAGGGGGAGATCGAGGTCCTCGTCTCTCCGACGAAAGTCGTGGTCCCCGAGCAGGAGGGGGCCGGGGTCTCCGAGACCCTTGCCTCGGATGCACCTGCGCAGACCCCGAAGGCGGATGCTCCCGGTTCGTCGAGCAGCGTGTTCGGGGTGAAGGACGCGCTGTTCCTCCCAGTTCCGCCCCTTACCGCCGACGCGGAGAAGATCTTGACCGAGCGTCATAAGGAGATCTTCGTCCCCAACTGGCAGGTGATGAACGCCGATGGCTTCTTGGGCGACGGGAACATCTGCATGGAGGCGGTGAGGCACCTGCCGACCCCGAAGGATCGAGCGACCCTGAAGGCCGGGATGGCAGGGGACGCCGTGATGCAGATTGCCCGGAATACCATGTCGGTAAGTAGGCCGAGCTCTCCTTTGTCCAAATCTCTTCCTTGGAATTTCTCCAAGTTCTTGGATTCGGATTTTAACGTTTTTGTTCTCTTTCAGACCCTCTGCCACTTCAATTTCCTGGTCGAGGAGTTGGCGAACAAGGAGCAGGAGAAGGAGCGGGAGAGGGCGGACCGCGTCAAGGTCGCGAAGCAGCTTGATGCTGAGCTGCTTCTCTCGACGAAGAGGGCTGCCGAAGTCGGAGAGTTGGAGAAGAAGCTGGCCGACGCCGTTCAGCTGTCAAAGGACACGGCGGCCAAGCTTGAGGCCTCGAAGAAGGAGGTGGCCGAGCTGAAGGATACGACGGCCAAGCTCGAGGCGTCGGTAAAGGAGGCAGCCGGGCTGAAGGAGGAGCTGGCCAAGGCTCGGTCAGAAGCGGAGGATGCTCGGAAGAGGGCCGAGAAGATCCAGGCCAAACACCTCAGGAAGGTGAAGAAGGTGAAGAAAGCCGTGCAGGAGGAGGCCGCGCGGCACATGCTCCAGAATATGGTGGATGCCTACGGCTGAGCCCTGCAACATGTGGTCGCCAAGAACCCGGGCTTCGACACGTCCTCCTACAACTTTTACGACTTCGTGGAAGGGGAGGAGGGTGTCTCCGAGGGGTTGCTCGGCCCTGAGGGGGAGACGGAACCCGTCGAGGACCCGTGGAAGGCCGAGGCCGAGGAGGAAGAGGAGGACGACTCCGAGGAGGAGAGCAGGAGCGAAGGCGGAGGCGGGGGCGAGGGCGAGGACAAGGCCGAGGGGTCGACGGACCCGAACGACAAAAAGGTCGACCCCTGACTCGGTTGTCTTCTTTCTTTTTTTTTGTTTTTGTTTTTGTAAGCCTAACTGCGGACTGGCCACCGCTGTTGTAGAACTCTTTGAATCTTGAATGAAAAAATGTTTTGTTTGGCCAAAATTTGTCCAAGTGTTGAGTCTCGGACTTAGTGTCTGATTTGGCGTAAATTTCTACAAGTGTTGGACCTCGGATTTATCTCTGCTTTTCAGGTGAGATTCGGTCCGATCACGGAGGTTGTATACCTTCGGAAGGAGTTGGCGAAAACAAAGGACGAGCTCTTTCAGGTCCGGTATAAACGATTTCTCTTGCTCGGCAGGCTGGAGGATACGAAGGCAGCTTTGCGGAGGTATGGTCGCGAGCTGTATCAGCTGCGGAAGCGCTCTCCAGCTCCTTGTCCCGAAGGCGAAGTCGAGAGTCTCCGTAGGGAACTCGCCGCCGCTGAGCAGAAGGACGACCTCTTGGCTGAGGTCCAATACTTGGAGTTAGCGGAGAAAGAGCGTTCGGTGGAGGGAGAGAAGCTGACTTCCGAACTCGAGAAAGCGTCAGCCGAGCGCCAGAGGCTATCGGCCGAAATCGACAGGCTCAGAAGGATCACAATAGATAGGGGGATTGAGGTCACCCATTTCCGACGGCTCGCGATTGATAGCGCCAATGCCTCGGGCTCGTTGAGGGCTCCTCGACCGAAGAAATTGGCGAAGGACGACGTCTTGAGGGATAGAATTATCGAACTGGAGGAGGAGATCGCGTCGCTCAAGCCCGTGCCGGAGAGGGCTAATGTCCGCAGCACGTCGTGCACTCGTGAGGAGAGCGAGAGAGGGATCACGTTTTACGAACTCGCGACGCGCTCGCCTATGACCAGGCGGAGTCCGGCCGATGCTCAGAGTAGCGCGGCTGTCTCGTCGAGCGGTGCCTCGGTCGGCGCCGCTGTTAGGACCAGCAGTGAAGGGGGATCCCGCTTCGTTGGTTTAGGGTCGAGCTCGGAGGGCAGGCCTCGTCGTCCTCGCGTTTCCCTAAACCGAAGCATTCCCCTTCCGAAGAGGCCCTGATCATGTTGTTTTCTATTTTTATTGGTTGTTGCAAAGACCTAATCATGGGGTCGGTTCGGCTGTCTGTAACACTATTATGTCTGAATGCGAATCTTTGGAAAATTTTCAAGTGTTAGACATCGGCATTGTATTGAAATTGTGCTCTTCGTTTTCTCTTCTTTTCAGCTTGTGGTGACGGTCCATGGCTCGGACCCCGAACGTTCGAATGATGACTCCGAATCCGAGGCCACCTCTGGGACGGTTGTTCTGAGCCCTAGGAGCGCCGATCTGAAGTTACGCCGGGCCGAGGGTGAGTGGGTCCACCTTTCGTCCGTCCTCAGTCTCCGGGAAGCCGAGATCCAACGCTTGGAGAATAGGATCGTCGAGCTGAGCCCCGTGGGAGAGGATGGAGACTCGCAAACCGCATTCAGCAACGCTCTTCGGGTCAAATGCTTTCGGCACAACCAGTCGAAGATTATTGCCGAGCGGGATGACTTGCTCTCGGAGATGCGGCACTTGCAGGCCGTGATGGCGAAGCTCCGGGGGGACGCAGAGGAGCTGCCAGCCGAAGAGGACGAACAGTCTAGTGAGGGTGTTTTTATATGAGAGACAAGTGTAGTGGGTCGGGCATTGTGTGTTTTGTTTGCCAACACTTTGTAATGGAATGTTTTGTATTATGCGCCGACCATTAATAAAATTTCCTTTCATTGCTTTGCATATTCGTCTTTGCTTATAACTGTGTCGGTCGTGCCGAGATCTTTGAACCGAGCGTGTTCGTTTAACCGAACGGGTCCCCATGAGTACGGTACTTTGTCGTTTAGCGACTCTGACACGGTACGGTATGAATTCCTAGGCGGCTCTGTGCCCAGGAAAGTGCTATTTTGTCATTTTGAGCAGGTGGTAAGATCTGAGCCGTCGATCGTAGGCGCTAATCTCGAGGCGGCTCAGTCCCCAAGAAAACGTTATCTTGTCGTTCAGCGCAGGTGGCGAGATTTGAGCCGTCTGATCGAGATCATGCACGAAACTTGAGGGGAAAGTGAGTTTTCCCCGTTTACATGCTCGGGAAGGCACTTGCTCGGTGACCGACCGAAGGCGCAGGGCTTCGGGCCTCGGCTATTAGGTAGGAGCGTTCGGATTACGTGGCCGAACGCAACTCCGGCATCGATTTAGAGGGGAAGCCCGAAAGGGTTGAGAGTCAAGTGCTGAACCCCGGGATCATCTTTGTAGCTTGACAGTCGTAGGAGCAATTCCGAACGGCGATTTACTCAGGGTTCGTTCGGAGACGAACCGCAGAGGTAAAGTCGAGCCGAGTGTTGGACTCCGAAACCATCGGTATAGTTCAACGGCTGTGGGAGCAATTCCGAACGGCGATCTACCCCTGGCTCGTCCGGGGGCGAGCCGAGGAGGTAAAGTCGAGCCGAGTGTTGGACTCCGAAACCATCGGTATAGTTCAACGGCTGTGGGAGCAATTCCGAACGGCGATCTACCCCTGGTTCGTCGGGCGACGAGCCGAGGAGGTAAAGTCGAGCCGAGTGTTGGACTCCTAACCATCGGTATAGTTCAACGGCTGTGGGAGCAATTCCGAACGGCGATCTACCCCTGGTTCGTCCGGAGACGAGCCGAGGAGGTAAAGTCGAGCCGAGTGTTGGACTCCGAAACCATCGGTATAGTTCAACGGCTGTGGGAGCAATTCCGAACGGCGATCTACCCCTGGCTCGTCCGGGGGCGAGCCGAGGAGGTAAAGTCGAGCCGAGTGTTGGACTCCGAAACCATCGGTATAGTTCAACGGCTGTGGGAGCAGTTCGGAACGGCGGTCTTCCTCTGTTCCGTCCGGAGACGAACCGAGGGAACGAGGCCGAGCCGAACGTGGACTCCGAACCATTGGTTGAAATCACAATATAAAAGGCAGGTGATAAGAGGGGAGAAAGACAGGCAGATTCACAAACATAATAGAGCTTTCTTTATTGATATTAGGCGGCGAACCGTTTTACATAACATAATTTATGAAAAAATGGGTTACAAGTCAGAGGATTGGAATGGCTCGATACTCCTTGTTACTTAGAGTGGCGTCGGAACGCTCTCTTGGTATTTCAGGAGGTGGTCGGCATTCCAGGTCCTCGGAAGCTCTCTGCCTTCCATGTCTTCGAGACGGTATGCCCCAGGCCGAACAACTTTTGTGATCCGGTACGGACCTTCCTAGTTCGGAGCTAGCTTGCTCTTCTGACTGGGGAGGGATATGGCTAGCTTTCTCAAGACCAAATCTCCTTGCTTAAGGTCGGCGGGTCGGACCTTTTTGTTGTACGCGAGCTCGACCTTTCTTCGATAATTCTGCTGCCGAATCGATGCCCTTTCCCTCAGTTCATCTATTAAGTCCAATTCTGCCCTAAGTTCTCTGGCATTCTGTGTTTCGTCAAAGGCTGTGAGCCGAGGGGATGGTATTCCGACCTCGAGGGGTATCACGGCTTCGGCCCCATAAGTAAGATTGAAAGGGGACTCTCCGGTGGGCGTCCGCTTGCTTGTGCGGTAGTTCCACAACACATTAGGGAGTTGCTCCACCCATAAACCCTTCGAACACTTGTCCAACCTTTTCTTGATGCCTGCGAGGATCTGCTTATTAGCATTCTCGGCCTGTCCGTTCGACTGAGGATGTGAGACGGACGAGAAGCGCTGCTGAATGACGAGGTCATCGCATAGAGCTCGGAATGCCGTGCCAGTGAACTGAGTCCCGTTGTCCGTCACGAGGACACGGGGGACGCCGAACCTGCAGATGATGCTCTTCCAGAAGAACTGAACCACCTTGTTCTCTGTTATAGTGGCGAGGGGCTCGGCCTCGACCCACTTGGAGAAGTAGTCGATGGCTACGACCAAGAACTTGAACTGACCCGGAGCCGGAGGGAAGGGCCCTAGTAAGTCCATGCCCCACATTGCGAAGGGGATGGGACTTGATAGGGAGGCGAGGTTGGCTTGAGGGAGTCGTCGGATGTTAGAGTGTCTCTGACAGGAACTGCATTGCCGAACGTGGCGCTCGGCGTCTTGAAGGAGGGTCGGCCAAAAATACCCATAATTCAAAGCTTTTTGGGCCAAGGACCTAAATCCTGAGTGCGCCCCTCCGATGCCTTCGTGGAGCTCTCGTAGGGCGTATTCGGCTTGATCCGGAGAGAGGCACCTTAGGTACGACCGGCCGTCTACTTGAGAGAAAGAGCGTTTGTACAGGATGCCCTCGATCAAGACATAGCGCTCGGCTCGAGTTCTGACTCGGCGAGCTTCTTTGGGATCCGAAGGCAGAACTCCGTCCCTTAGAAATTCCACAAGTGGCTTCATCCAGTTGTCCTGCAGTATGACCGGCAATGACTCTACCGAGCCTGGTGCCTCGTCTTCGATGCTCGGCTTAGTGAGGACTTCAATTAGTACGGTCTGTTCGAGACCTTGTAAGGAGGACAAGGCCAACTTGGAAAGAGCATCGGCCTGTGAGTTCTCCTCCCGAGGGACCCGTTGGATGATGGCTTCTTCGAACCGGCCCATGAGATCCCGGACCTTGGCGAGGTACTTCGCCATTCGCTCGTCCCGGGCCTCATATTCGCCCAAGACCTGGTTTACGACCAGTTGGGAATCACTGTGAATCCGGAGACGGTCCGCCCCAGCACTTCGCGCGAGTCCGAGACCGGCTATGAGTGCTTCGTACTCCGCCTCGTTGTTCGAGGCCTTGAAGTTCATGCGGATCGCATACTGGAGGACGAAGTTGTCAGGGCCGTTCAGGATGATGCCGGCGCCGCTTCCTTCATTACAAGAGGATCCGTCCACGAAGACTGTCCAAATGGGGGGCCCATTCGGGACTTGGCCGACCTCTGGGATAGTGGACTCAACGATGAAGTCGGCGAGGGCCTGTGCCTTAATTGCGGTCCGAGGCTGATAAGAGATGTCATGCTGGCTCAGCTCTATGGACCACTTCATCAGTCGGCCCGAGGTCTCAGGCTTGTATAGGATCTGCTTGAGGGGTTGGTCGGTGAGAACAACGACTGAGTGGGATTGAAAGTAGGGCCGAAGCTTCCTTGCCGCCGTGACCAGGGCGTAGGCCATCTTCTCTATCCTCGGATAGCGGAGCTCGGCGTCCCGAAGCACCTTGCTCACGTAGTATATCGGCCTTTGGGCCCGGTCCTCCTCTCTCACCAAGACGGCACTTAGGGTCTGCTCAGAAGCAGCCAAGTAGAGGAAGAGGGTCTTGCCCGGGACCGGTTTGCTGAGAAGAGGGGGGTTCACCAAATAGGCTTTCAGTTGGTCGAATGACTCCTGTTGCGGCTGGCCCCACTCAAAGCCTTTAGCCCCCCGGAGCGCTTTGAAGAAAGGGAGGCACTTCTCCCCGGACTTCGATAGGAACCGGCCGATAGCGGCGAGCCGACCGGTGAGCTTCTGTACCTCCTTGATGCTCCGAGGCGGGGCCATGTCTAATATGGCCTTAATCTTCTCGGGATTAGCTTCGATTCCTCGTTGGCTTACCATGAATCCGAGGAATTTTCCCGAGGAGACCCCGAACGCACACTTGTTCGGGTTCAGGCGCATGCTGTGCTCTCTCAACACGCCGAAGGCCTCCTGGAGGTCGGCTACATGATCGGTGCCGCGGATGCTCTTGACGAGCATGTCATCAACATACACCTCCATGTTTCGGCCGATCTGGTTTTGGAAGACCTTGTTGACGAGGCGCTGGTAGGTGGCGCCCGCGTTCTTCAAGCCGAACGGCATCACCCGATAGCAGTAGAGGCCTTGGTCGGTGACGAAGGAGGTCTTCGGAATGTCCGGAGGGAACATTCGGATTTGATTGTACCCCGAGAAGGCATCCATGAAGCTAAGGAGCTCATGCCCCGAGGTGGCATCGATAAGGGTGTCGATGTTCGGGAGAGGGAATGGATCCTTCGGACACGCCTTGTTCAGGTCGGTGAAGTCAATGCATATCCTCCACGAGCCATTGGACTTCTTGACCATTACCACATTCGACAGCCACTCGGGGTAGTTCACCTCTTGTATGAACTTGGCCTTCAGCAGCTTATCGACTTCCTCCTTGATTGCCTGCTGTCGCTCGGGGGCGAACTTTCGCCTCTTCTGCTGAACCGGTTTGCACCCCGGTTCGACGCTGAGGCGATGGACGAGCAGTTCCTCGGAGATGCCGGGCATGTCCGCGGCCGACCATGCGAACAAGTCTCGGTTACCTCGGATGCATTTGATCAGGTCCGAGCACAGAGCGCTCGGCAAGGATTTGCTGATGAGGAACTTCCGGCTCGGGTCCTCGTCCGAGAAGAGCACCTCTTCTAGCTCGTCCGCGGGCTCGGACGTTGGGCGAGCTTTCGGCTCGGGGATCTCTAGCATCTCGAGCGAGAGCACTGGTCCCCCGGTGGAAGTCATGTAGCACTTCCGGGCTGTTTCTTGGCTTCCCCTGACTTCCCCTACTCCCGACCGAGTGGGGAACTTCATTTTCAAATGGTATGCCGAGGGGACAGCCTCCAGGGCAGCTAGGCCGGGGCGGCCTAGGATGACATTATACGCTGCTGGGACGTCGACGACCATGAAGTCCATCGGCTCGGTCCGGGTAGTAGGGGTGCTTCCTGCAGTAACGTCTAGGGTTATCACCCCTTCGACGGTTACCGGGACCCCCGTGAACCCGTGGAGAGTGTAACCGGCCGGCTTGAGACGATCTCGGGGCAGCTGCAGGCCTCGGAAGGCTGAGAGGAAAAGGATATTGACCGAACTCCCGTTGTCCACCAAGATCCTCTGCACCTTGAAGTTGGCCATGCGGAGGTCGATGACGAGGGCATCCCAGTGTGGGGTTCGGACTCCTTCGAGGTCGGCATCGGAGAAAGACACAGGGACGCCGAGACCTTTCGGGGGAGGGGCACTATGGACAGAGTTGACCTCTCGGACGAAGGCCTTCCGGGAGGAGTTAGAGGAGCCCCCCATGGGGCCTCCGTGGATCAAGTGCAGAACCCGTTCCTCCTCGAACTCGGGTGTCTCTTCGCGCCGCTCGGAACGCTTGTTAGCCCCCCGAGGCGGAGGGGAGTCGCGATCTGTCCGATCGTTGGCCTTCACGAACTTGGCCAGCTGCCCCCTCCGAATGAGGACCTCAATCTCATCTCTCAGAGCCCGGCAGTCATTCGTGTCGTGCCCGTGGTCTCGGTGGTAACGACACCACTTATCTTTGTTCCTCCTCTTCCCCGGGGTGTGCATCTTCGGGGCCGAAGGGATGACGCCCTCCTTCTCCACTTCCATTAGGATGGTGGAGACGTTGGTGGTGAGTGGAGTGAACTTTTCGAACCTCGGGGGAGGGCGGCGCTGGCCGCCAATGTCCTTTTGAGCTTTCTTGGACCCCTCTTCCCCCGTCGCCTTCCTCTTCGACCCTGCGGAGGGCCCTCCGAAGCTTGGGAGGGCTTCGGCCTCCTCTGCTCAGATGTACTTCTCGCACCTCAGGAGGAGGTCGGCGAAGTTAGTAGGGGGCTTCTTGGCCAGAGACGAGCGGAGGTTGGAGTTGAGGACGTTCGACTGGAACGCCACGGTCGCCACTGATTGGTCTAAGGAGGCGATAGACCTGACTTCTGCAATGAATCTCTTCACATAGTCCCGCAGCTTCTCTCCCTTTTCCTGCCGCAGGCTCAGTAGGGAGAGGCTCGTCTTCTCGGCTCGCCTGCTACTCACGAAGTGAGTTATGAACAACGTTTCAAACTGCTCGAACGAAAAGATGGAAGAGGGGGCGAGCCTGGAGTACCATTCCCGAGCCGACCCCCTGAGGGTGGCGGGGAAGGTCCTGCAGAGTATGGCGTCGGAGACTTGATGAATCAGCATGAGAGTCTTGAAGCTCTCAACGTGGTCCACCGGGTCGGACTCACCTGAGTACGTTTCAAACTGCGGAGGTTTGAAACCCCTCGGTATGTGAGCTTCCATGATCGTCCGAGAGAAGGGGGGTCTGTTCGGCCGAACAGACCCTGCTCTGGACTCTTCTTCTCTGTCCATGCGGACAATGCGCCTCTCTACCTCATGGAGGCGGCGGTTGAGGGCATCGTCCCTCCGTTGATAGTCATACGAGCCCCCGGACTCTTCTTCATAGGAAGGGGAGCGCGGACTGCGGCGCCGGTAGTCTTGGGACCGGCGAGGACTTTGTTCCCGCCGCTGGCGACTGGGAGCCGGGGAAGGGCTCCTCGTTCGGCACCGAGGACTGGGATCCCTGGGGGGCGTCGGAGCCCTCTGCGCATTCTGGACGTTCTGCCGAAGATTGAGGGCCTGCAGGACGGTCTCTTGAAACTGGAGGAATTCGGCTCGACCGATAGGTACATCTCGGTCCCTCGGATGACGCCGATCCCTGGGGGAACGGGACCTCCTCCTTCGGCCATCGGGAGACGCCGCTCGGCCTCTGCGGTCCGGGGACCTTCTGCCGTCCCGGCGACGTGGGGACCGCTCACCTCGACGCTGGCGGGAGGCTCCCTCTCGGGCCCGCCTCTCGTCAAGATGGGTACGGAGGTCGTCGTCCTTCTGGCGGTTCTGAAGTGTGATGCGGAGGTCGGGGTGATGAGAAGCCATCGAGTCCGAGGACCCATTATGGACCGAGACATGGCCCGGATTGAGGGGCTGCTTCTCCTTCCGACCGTTATGACCGGACGGACCATTGTTGGGCTGCTGCTTGGGAGGAGGAGGTGGGACCTGCTGGGTCAGCAGAGGGAGGTCGGACTGAGGGATAGGATTGGCCGGAGCTTCATTTGCAGGGTCGGTGAGGTTGCCCACACGGTTCGACCCTTTGGATCTGTTCTTCTTCGGCGGCATGGCTGCAGGGGACGACGGAGAGTGGACTGAGGCTGCTCGTGTGGCTCTTTCCCACAGACGGCGCCAATCTGTTACCGCTGATTTCGGTGTGGGGGTAAACAGATAGAATTTGTGAGTCCGAGAAAAGCCTGAACAGTTGACTCAGCCTTCTTGCTCCTGCCGCAACCTGCAAGGAAGTGCGAGACACCGGGGTTGATTCCGGCGACGCACCCTCCGATGCTCTTGTCAGTAATCAGAAGAAGATTAAGAAAAGAGCTTAAGTGGTGAAAAAGTGATTAACCTGGTCATGGTGGCAGAGGGGTGATATTTATAGTCGCCAAGAGAGATCAGGGGCCTGATTTCCTGTATAACTGTCAGGAGTAAAATCCTCACAGTCTGTTAAGGAAAGTGGGTCCCTGATCCCCGGTGAGAGCGAATCAGGCGTATTGATTTGGTCAAATCATGGATCCTGGTTTGTCTCTTACTGGTTTGGGTTCGTCTTGGGTCGGGACCCGAACCCAATAGGAGTGGATCCATTCGCGGGTGGTTGAGCACTGAGAGAAGGAGACCCAATACCCGTTTTGGATCCGTCTGTATGTGAAATTACCTTTTTACCCCTGTGCTTCAAGATTCGTGCTCGATCTGGACGGTCCCGATTTAACCCCATTTTTAGCCATATCAACTACTGTTCGCACTCTTCTTGCTGTTGCAGCCATCCGCCAATGGCCGTTATACCAGATGGACATGAAGAATGCTTTTTTTCATGGTACCTTATCTGAGGTTGTTTATATGGATCCTCCTCCTGGCCTCCCTACTCCTCGTCATGTTTGCCGGTTGCGTCGAGCTATATATGGTTTGAAGCAGGCTCCTCGAGCCTGGTTTGAGTGTTTTCGCCTTGTCATCACCAAGGCTGGTTTTAGTCAGAGTTCTCAGGACCATTCTATGTTTATGCAGTCATCACCGCAGGGGGGGGGGGGGGGGGGTAATTCTACTACTCTATGTTAACGATATGATCATTACTGGGGATGACTCTGCGGGAAGTACATCCACCCAGAAATACCTTCATCAGCAGTTCCATATGAAAGACCTTGGCAGACTACGTTATTTTCTGGGCCTAAAGATTGCTCATGGATCTCGGGGGGATACTCATTTCTCAACAGAAACACACATCAGATATTATCTCCGTTGTATGCCTTTCTGACAGTAGATCAGCCGATACACCCTTAGAGCTTCATGTGAAGCTTCGTCCCACTGATGGTGAGCTCCTTCCTGATCCCACTAGATACAGACAGATTATTGGACGCTTGTCTACTTATGCATGACCAGACCCAATATTGCTCACGCAGTCGGTATTGTCAGCCAGTTTGTTTCTGCTCCTACATCAGTTCATTATGGTGCTCTTCTTCGGATTCTCAGATATCTTCGGAGCACTATTACTCGCTCATTATTCATTCCTGCTACATCCAAATTAGAGCTCAGTGCATATTTTGATTCAGATTTGGCAGGTGATCCTACTACTAGACGGTCTACCACCGGTTTCTGTCTATTTCTTGGTGATTCGCTGATCTCATGGTGAAGTAAGAAATAGGTAGTTGTTGCCTGTTCTTCGACTGAAGCTGAGTACAGAGCAATGGCAGCTACTACTAGAGAGATTATTCATGTTCGTTGGCTATTATCAGATATGGGTGTCACTCTTACAGGAGCTACTCATCTTCATTGTGATAACCGGAGTGCATTGCACATTACAAGCAACCCGGTCTTTCATGAGTGAACGAAGCATATAGAGATTGATTGCCATTATGTTCGTAAGCGCTTTGAGGCAGAGACCATTTCTCTCCATTTTGTTACATCTTCCTAGTAGACTTTAGACTTCTTCACCAAATTCCATACTGTTCAGAGATTTAGATACTTAGCAGGCAAACTCACACAGTTTAACCCATCGTGAGTTTGAGTGGGGGTGTTAGATATTATTATAGTCCCATATTGGTTGTAGAGTTGTTTTGATATTTGTTCCCCTCCTATATATAGATGGTATTGTACTTGGTTGAACTCAATTCAATATTCATTATTGTTTTCATCTCTCTGATTTATCTTAACAATCCCATATTTAGTTTTTTCCCTCTTTTGTTATTGCCCTCTATTATTTTTGAGTTTCCGCTTCTTAGGGCACCTATGATTTATATTGGATGCTGCTTGCTTCTTTTCATCTCTTTTCTATCAATATATAAATTGCTGACTTCACCATGTTTTCTTCCTCTTCCTCATGTCGTGTTTTATCTTGACGCTTGTGTGAGTTACCCATGGCGACTAATTGTGCCTTACTTGTTGTCTGCTGATGTTTTTGAATGATCCCGTCACTTTTCTTCTACTAATGATCATGCTGATTTGCTGCTTCGTTTCAACCGTCCTGTTCCTGTGGTGGCGCTATCCTCATCTGCTGTGTTTTCTTTCCTTTCTAGAGGGTCTGATTGCTTATTAGCCACGATTACGGTGATCTTCTGTTGTTGTCTTAGCTGCTTTCGAACATCTCAATTTCTTTATTGTTTTGTTTCTTTTCGATTTTACATCTTGTAAACTGATATGTGTAATTTGTATATTGTACTCTTTTGATTATATATAATATGTTTTGTGGCTGCGGTCCTTGGACCCTATCCGTTTATTTAAATAAAATGAAAAATGAAAAATAATAATAATAATAATAATAAATGAAAAATAATAATACCTCTTGGCGAGGGTGCAAAGTCAGGGACGGGTCGACTGACAGGGAGAGCTCGGTTGTGAAGGTGTGGTTGGGGTTGGCGGGATTGTTAGAATTGGTAGAGACTCTTGAAGTAGAGGTGGCTCGACAGCAAGGCCGATGAGTGGAGAAGGGTGACGATGGTTGGGGGTGGTCGGAGTAGTGGGTTGGGTTTGGAATGGTCTTTGATTTCGATTTTCAACATCGTTTCGAGATTCGGAGGGGGGAATTATCGTGTTTGGGTAGTTTCTACGTAGATTTCAAAATCCCCGAACACTATTAGGAGAGAGTGTTAAGGGGGGACAGTGGCGGGTTGTTATTGTCGGGGTAGTGCACATCAAGGTTCTTACTAGTGTTCGTCGGAGTAGTGCAATTTCATGGATAGCCGGTCATTGTGCTTTGGCTTGTCGAGATCCCAAAAGGAGTTGGGCTCGATTAGGTGAGGATTCGGGCCAAGATCGACGGAGGTCGCAGAGAGCGTCGCTGTGTTGGGAGGCTCGGTTTGGTGATGACTAGAGTGGCATCATCGAGGATGCGGCAGGGCTAACGAAGGGTTTGTTGTTCGTTTGGGTGGTGCCATTAGTTGATGGCAAAGAGGAGTGGATGAGTGACGGACGCGTACGACGAGAATTCTTGGATGAGTGGGGGTGTGCATGAAACCGACGATGGGCGACGTGGAGTCGGAGAGGGGATGTGGAGTCAAATTTGAAATTCAAAATTTGAATTTTGCAGTAGGGTTCTGAGGCTTATATTTGATTTTTGAGTTAGGGTTTTGAATTCAAATTTGAATTGGAGGTGAAGAGGGGGAGTTTCCTTGAATTTTGCATTTCAATATAGAATTTTGAAATTCAAATGTTAGGTAAGGAGTGTGAGGAGGGTGTCTGGTGTAATTTGGATTTCAAAATTGAAATTCAAAATACAAATTGTGGTGAGTTCAACGAGGTGGCATCGCGGTGGGGTTGGATTGACGGATACACGATTGCAACGTCGTGGGGAGAGGAGCAAGTTTGCCAACAAGAGATAATGGCTGTGGTTGTTGACAATGTGAACGTTTGGGGGAACGTTGAGAGAGTTTCAGGGGTGGAGCGTTATCTCGGAGGTATTTGAATTCCAAATTGGACTTTTGCAGAATTCAAATTACATTTAGGAGAGATAGGTTGGAGAACTTGATGCAGAGACAGCGTCTACAAGTTTAGCCAGGGAGGGACAAGTTATGGGTGTAGGTTTTGCTTTGTATTTGTTCTCCACTATTCCGTTTAAGAACAAATAGATGTACTGTATTTGTACTACCTATATCATTAATTTCTTATTAATGAAGCAGTGGCGAGGTCACATTTTTCTCAACAACAACAACAACAACAAACTTACTAGGCACAAATTAAATGTATTTCAGAATAAGGATATTGAACCAAGTTTCCGATGTATGAAACATTCGTTTGCTAGCCATAAAATACTGTACAAGAAACAGAGATTTGGTGGCTATTAACCTAATGTATTTAAGGGTTGAAACGGCAAGAAATATGAGGAAATGAATTTATAAATAAGAGACAAAATAACAAAGATATGTTCAAAATGATGATGATTAGTAAGGGTCAAAACTCAAAAGTCAATCAATTAAATGTAGGAAATGCCTAGACAGGTGCTGGATGCTCATCCTCTGATCTTGCTCCTCAAGTTATACCTGCTATAATATATATAAATGAAATACTAACTAAAATTTACCTTTTATGTAAATAAAACTAATGAAAATGATTGACTGGTGGGTGCGTTTCCTGTTACGTATTTGGGATCGACCTTGCGATCGGGACCCTTGACTAGGGACGATTGGAACAATCTAATTGAAAAAAAGGCAAACGATTGTCTGGTTGGAAGGGACGATTTCTCTCTCTCGGAGGAAGATTGACGCTAATTAACTTTGTCCTCAGTTGCATACCAATCTATATGATGTCGATGTATGAGCTTCCGAAATGGGTAATCAACAAAATTGATAGTTACAGGAAAAGATTTTTGTGGAAAGGTGCAGGCGAGAACGGGAAAGGAGTACACCTTATTCAATGGGGTAGAGTTTGTAAACGAAAGGAGTTTGGAGGTTTGGGAGTTTTAGATCTAAGGGCAATGAACAAGGCACTGCTGTGCAAGTGGTGGTGGAAGATAAGGAATAAGAGGAATATCTGGTGTAGCAAATTCTTCGACTCGTATAAAAAGAGGGGAAAATTCCGATTCGGAGGAGCTACAGGAAGAGGGAAAGCGTCATCAATCTGGAAAGGAGTAGCTAAAGTAGGGACGATATATCATGACAATACCATATGCAGGATCGGGAACGGGAAAAAGACATGATTTTGGAAGGATAAATAGTGCGGAAACAACACCCTTATTAGTCTTTTCCCAGAAGCTGCGTTAATAACCATCAACAAAGACTCCCTTGTAGCAGATGTCTGGCGAAACAAAATGTTGACTATAGACGTACATCAAAATCTAAATCAGGGATGTTTAGATCAGCTTCGGAATCTGAATACTTTTATTAGGAGGAAGGGACAGTACACAAACGATATTGAAGATGAAAGGGTTTTGAATCTCAATTCATGTGCGATATTCTCAGTCCAGTCCATGTACAAGTGGTTGAATGACGAGGGTTTGCGGAATAAGGAAACTGACATTATCTGGGCAATAGGTGCTCCCGCAATCCTAAGCAAGACCAATCTAAAGAAAAGAAACATGATAGTTAACAGTATTTGCGTTAGGTGTGGGGAGGAAGATGAAGATACGAATCACTTGCTTTTCCTCTGCCCTAGAGCTAGAAGCGTTTGGGAGTTCAGTGTGTCCTAGGTCGTGCTCAGATGTGTGGGGACCTATCAGAATTAATAGAATTAAGAAAGAGAATAGAGATTTGTGGGATATTACAGTAGCTGCAACTATGTGGGGATTGTGGCTTGATCGTAACGAATTTTGCTTCTGTAAGATTAATCATAGATTATTATTTTTTATGCATAAAATTTTATCCCTATCTCACGATTGGAATGTCATCACAGGTGGAAAGAAGAGACTTCGCACTTTCTTCCAGACTGAGCACGACCTAGTGTTCATCATACATAAACTCAAAAAAATGATATCCTAGTGTTCATCATACATAAACTGTATTGGCAAAACAAACTTCCAGACTGGTTTGGGACATGAAAATTGGAAAGTAAGTTTATAAGGAAAATCGACAACGTTTGTAGATTTTCTAGAATCGCTGATCTTCTTACTAACTCCAGAATCCACATCTGTCATCCTTAAAATCTTTGTTACATCACTAGACCCCTCATCCTCTTACTAATTCAATAGCCGAAGAACTAATGCTTCAAAACTCAACCTAACACAGAAAATGTCTCCAACAACCAAAAGTAAATCTTAATAATATGTCTTATCTGGTAGTCATTTTCCCTTTGAGGATGACAGCCAGACCATTTCTTAGCACTTTCTTCCAATAATTTAGCATGCATCACTTTATACACTATATACTGACATTAGTGCAAGGAACTTTATACAGTTTATATTAGTGTTTTTTGACCTATCAACAACAGCCTCGCGTTTAAACCAAAGACGGTTTCAAGATACTGACAAACCTACGTAGACACATTCTACAGTTGTACGGACTTGTGTACTACAAGTATAGCAAGTATCTTTTCCTATCTTTTTTTTTTGATGAAAACGGATAGAGTCTGGCGACTCCAGCCACACCAAAAAATGATATATAAGCATCAAAAAGTTATCTTTTCCTATCTTTTAAAACCAACTTTATGTAAAACTGAAAATTGAGATACTCAGATACCAAACGAAATCTTCCATAACCTTTAGATAGGTCAAAAACACATACATTGCGCATGCTTCAAAACCAATACTATTTTAGCAAAAAAAAACCAACTTCATGTGACCTGCTAGGTGAAATGCATGCCCCATAGAGTGGTGCATTAGCAATATGAATAACCCCCACCCCCCCCCCCCCCCCCCCCCCCCCCCCCCCCCCCCCCCCCCCCCCATACACACACAGACCCAAAAAAAAAAAACTTTGAGGGAGATTTATGCATACCTGTGACCTGTCGCCAACTTTATTTTGATTGCTCAACATATAACAAATTCAGTATCGTGTAATACACCACACATAATCAAAGTATGTTAAATCTCAACAAAGAGGCACCCTGACTACATGTCGTATAATACTTGCATAAGGTTAATTAGAATAGGTTTGCTGCGGAAATAGGTCTTATCAACAGAAATGTATTTAGTTTTGATTAGCAAACAAAAAGTTTAAGCATAAAGTACCATCTTTCAGGATTGGTTGCAATTCACTAACCATTCTCTTTCACATACCAAAGTGATTTTCAATCATAATAGCTTGTAAATGTCTGTAGATCTAAGTGTCAAAAATTCAATGTTAAAGATAACATGTATTATCATAATAGTCTAGTGATGGGAAAAACAACAATAATAAAACAAAACAAAACAAAACAAAAAAGTAATCGTGGAATATCTTCAACAAAATACCCAGAGATAACACAATAATATCCAAATGCTTTGGATAACTAAAATGCAAGTTTAACCAAGTTTCTGTGACATAATCATCAACAATAAAATCACATACCTTGAAGAATATCAAATGTGTTTACTGTTGCTAAATGCTAATCGAGGATTACTGAGTCAAGCTTACCTAAACAGATTATGTCAAAGCCAAATACTAATGGTAATTCTGGAATATAGGAAGTACAAAATCTGACGACAACACCTAACCTTGTATTGGATGGCAATTCTCTTGCCATCTCTTTAATCAAAAAAAAAAAAAAAACACCTAACCTTGTAGACATTTGAATGAAACCAAGACCATTTCAAGATCATTTATTTCAAATATCCAAACGAAACTATCATCAGATTTCCCACTATATATACTCCTCATAACCTCCACTTCATAGTTCATACCCACATCAAGTTTCTCATCTCTCAAATAATTCCAAGTGTTCATAAGAAATGGCTGCTCCCGTCCTTGTTCTTGCTCTCCTTGCTCTCACTTCCTCCCTCGCAGTTGCTTCTGATCCAAGTCAACTACAAGACTTCTGTATTGCTGATAATACTTCCTCTGGTAACTTCCTTGCATTTTGATGCTTAATACAATTTCTACATGCATGCTATAAATGGAAATAATTGAAGATTTAATTCAACCTTGAAAGTTTATATAAGTATTTGGTTATTTGGACATATTCAGATACTTTGAATGGTTCGACACTATATGTATCAATCTTGATTTATTAAGTGAAGGATCACAGATCCAATAAACAGACACAAACTCAAATTCAGATTGAATTGTTTATATATATTTGCACTCCTAATTGTGATACTGTGATAACTGCAGTGTTTGTAAATGGGTTCGTCTGCAAGGACCCAAAGCTCGCGACAGCTCATGATTTCTTCTTTTCTGGTCTCGACAAACCAGGCAACACTAGCAATCAACTAGGGTCTAAGGTAACTCTAGTCAGTGCAGCAAACCTACCAGGCCTCAACACTCTCGGTATCTCCTTAGCTAGACTCGACTTTGCCCCATACGGGCTGAACCCACTCCACACCCACCCGCGAGCAACTGAGATCCTGACTGTGTTAGAAGGCACGCTATATGTAGGCTTTGTGACATCCAACCCTAACAAGCTCTTCACCAAGGTCCTTTACAAGGGTGATGTGTTTGTGTTTCCTCAAGGACTCATCCACTTTCAGTTCAATGTTGGCCATACATATGCGATAGCAATTGCAGGTCTCAGTAGCCAGAACCCTGGTGTGATCACGATAGCTAATGCGGTGTTCGGATCAACACCACCAATTTCTGATAATGTAATAGCTAAGGCATTCCAATTGGACAAGAAGTTAGTCGACTGGCTCCAGGCTCAGTTCTGGACGGACAACAACTAGAACATTGGCAATACTTGATCATTTCTCTTTCATGGTCTAATAATTAAGCAAACAGTTTGTTTTTGTTTGCAACTTTTTTTTATAATTATATTGGTTGCATGTTGTTGTTATAAAAGTCGCTATGTATTAAAAACTTTGTTAGATGTTTGATTTGCATTACTATTTTTCCATTTCCCAGACACACCAACTTTTTAAATACGTATTCTTGTGACATTCTTCTGTCCAAATAAAAACGACAAAATGTCCAACAGTTTAAAGCTGTAGTAGGCTTATGCTCTTTTAAAGCCATAATTTTGAACTGTGGCTTTTAAAGAACATAGAAGTGCAGTTTTTGCTAATCAAAGCATGTTTTGGAACGTAACATTCCGGTTGATGTGACATGCCCACGGTGCAATACACCACATTTTCTTATATTGTCCAAAGGCTAAACTTGCTTGGGAAATTATGGGTGGGTTTGATATTATAGAAACACCTATCAATATTGATGATATTTGGGGAAGTTGGAGACTAAGGTACATTAGGAAGGGCCATAAATTTATGTGGGATATGACGGTAGGGGCTATTATGTGGATCCTTTGGCTAGATAGAAATGATGTTTGCTTCCGTAACTTTAATTGTTTATTTCATAAGATGTTACATAAAATCATGGTTCTAATAGACACTTGGTCGGGGGGGGGGGGGGGGGGGGGGAAGAGGCTTCGTAGGGAGGGAGCAGAGTAGTACTTAGTTTTATGACTACAGTTACCGCCTTTCTATCAGAGAGTTTTGGGCGACTATTTTTTTTATTTTTTATTTTTTTATATTAAAAGATGACATCATCATCGCTTCATTAATGAACAATTAACGAAACAAAGTAGAGCTAATTACAAACAATATACTCCATATCCTTACATCCAAAATAAAGCATCTAAAACCGGAAACTCAAATGCATAAGGAAAGAACAGATACAACCAACTGTAATGCGGCTCAGCGCATCCTCTTCCCGCAGAAGTGTCCGACTACTCCTCCTCTTCCATGCGCAGCCTCTTCTGTGATCCCGCATATCCTGCCCATTCATAAATAAAAAAGAATATTTTATGCATCGTGACTGGAAATCTATAAATTATGTTACGGAAACATAAATCGTTACGGTCTAGCCATAGACCCCACATTGTCGCGGCAGCAGCGATATCCCATGCCATCCTATCCTCTTTCCTTATTAAATCTACCCTCCAATGACCCCAAACGTACGCACTCGATCTAGGGCTCTCTAAGCATCTAAATCCTAGACTCACTACTTTCCATGCTAGACTGGACTTAGGACAGGTTAATAAGATGTGATTTGAGTCTTCGTCAGCACTATGACAGGTGGAACAAGTAGCGTCGATTTGTATATCTCTTTTTTGGAGGTTGATCTTGGAAAGAATCGCATCGTTCATCACAAGCCAAATAAAAACTTTCACTTTCAGAGGCGCCTTAATCCCCCAAATGATGTTACCATCTCTGCATCTAAGTCCTCCGTCATTAAGCCAATTGTACATAGATGAAACCGATAAGGACTTTGATACATCAAGATTCCATGATCTCTCGTCCTCCATCTCGCTGGTGTACTGTCCTTCAGTTTGTATGAACATGTTGAGATTTCCAAGCTGGATAATACTTTCCTGCGTTAGTCGGTTTCCAACGACGAGCCTAATCTTGTTATTATGCCAAACATCCGCCACCAGTGAATCGTTATTGATGGTAACGTTAGCCGCTTCCGGGAACAATCTAAGGAGCGATCTATCCCCGCACCATCTGTCTTTCCAAAATCTTGTCTCCTTTCCGTTCCCAATCCTGCACCTTGTATTAGTGTGGAAAATCTCTCCGAATTTAGCCACTCCTTTCCATAGAAAAGATGTTCTCCCAAATACGCTTCTTCCTCCGAATCGCCATTTTTTCCGCTTTCAGTAGACTGTAAATGATTTGCACCACCAGGTGTTGCGCCTTCGTTTCATTTTCCACCACCATTTGCTCAGCAGAGCTTTGTTCATGTCTTTAAGGTCTTAAGACCTCCATATTCCCTCCTCTTGCACACTTTACCCCAATTCACCAGGTTGAAACCTTTATTGGACTCATCCGCGCCTCTCCAAAGAAAGCTTCTTCTGCATTTGTCTATTTTGTGGATGACCCATTTCGGTAGTTCGTATATAGACATTACATACAATGGTAGACTGCTGATCACGGAGATAAGTAACGTTATTCTTCCGCCTAGAGACAAGAATATACCCTTCCATCCCGCCAATCATTTCTCAATCTTCTCTATTAAAGGCAGCCAATCTTCTCTGCGCAATGGACCTGCTTTGATTGGCGTTCCAAGACAGATTAACTGAAATTGACCGATCTGACATCCGAAATAGTTCTTAATGGTGTCAATAGAGATGGATAAGCGATTACTTATTGGTATAACACAACTCTTCTTTAAATTTACTTTCAGCCCTGACCATGCTTGGAAGCTGTGTAGTACAATTCCTACAACAATAATTTCCTGTTCGTTAGCCCTTCCGAACATCAAATTATCGTCTGCATATTGGAGAATTGAAATTGACTCATGGATTCCTTTCACATCGATTCCTTTAATGTCATTATGCTTTCAACCCCTCGAAATCATTTATGCTAACCCATCGGCAACAATGGCGAATAGAAGAGATGAGAGAGGATCGCCTTGTCTGAGTCCTTTGCGGCATTTGATTTCCTTTCCCTGCTGACCGTTCACTTGTACGAATGATTTCCCTACATAGACGCACTTGTTGATCCACATTCTCCAATTAGTTCCAAACCCTTTGAGTTGCAAGGCTTCGTCTACGCACTCCCATTCAACTTTGGGCTAACACTTTCGAAATAACCTTGAATGAGCAATTAAGTAGGCTAATTGGTCTAAAATCTTCCACCCTGACCACCTCCTGCTTCTTTGGGATTAGAATGATGTTAACGTAGTTTAGTCTATCCAAATCTGAGTTTTCGTCGTAGAACTCCTTCAATATGTTCATGAGGTCCTTCTTGATGATCGTCCAGTAATTCCTTTAGAAAAAGATTGGGAATCCATCGGGGCTCGGAGCCTTATCTTGGCCCAAATTTTTGATGGCGCTAAACACTTCTTCGGTGAACATATTCTCAATTCCATCACTTCCATCTATTCTTGAAGAACTCCACATATGAGTTGTTAATTTACATCTAATCGCTGATACTTCCTTGGTGCTGGCATCCCATGATTCCTTGATGATTGTACGCATATCTATGCTCATTTTCCAAGCTTTCTCAAACCTAAACGAATGAGTCCTCCTAGTGTTTCCGTCGCCGCAATCTACTGCCAAAGGCAGATGGTCGGAGGTATATCTCATAACGGACCTCACCCGAGCTAATGGGAAAGCATCATCCCAATCTCTAGACACCAATATCCCGTCCAACTTAGCCATGATCAGGCACCTCTGCATATTTTTCCATGTGAACTTCCTATCACGCAACTCTAATTCCATGAGTTCGAGTTCGTCTATCGTGTGATTGAATGAATCCTGCTCGGCACGACTTGATCCTCTTCCATTACGTTCGTACTGAAATCTAGTAATATTGAAATCTCCCCCAATCACCCATAGACCATCCCATCTTCTTCTAACAGCCTTGAGCTCTAACCAAAATTGCCTCCTCCGTCTAGAGTCGTAAGGACCGTAAATCGTAGTTACCACTCGCTCCCAATCGTCGCTTTTTCTTCTAATTCTAATGGATACCGAAAATTCCCTGATCCGGTCCTCGATAATCTTGAAAATTCTGCTATCCACTCCCAATGCGATACCCCCAGAAAATCCTATGGCCGGTCTAAACCTCCAATCGAAATCCCTAGCCCATCTACAGCAATGGAAGTCGGCTGTTGTAGGGTTCTCTATCCCGGTTTCTTGAAAACCGCAGATAGTGGGGTGGATCTTGCTAATATTGTCGTTAATAAGTCTTTTCTTAGTTTTTTGTCTCATCCCTCTAACATTCCAGAATATGTATGACATAAAAACTTATAAGACACCTAATCTCGACACTCTAAAAGGTTCACGTCAACCCTATGAAGCTATCTCTTCGAGCTCCCCTCTAATCTTGTGGACATGACTCATTTGCTCATCTCTATTAGAACCTATGGCTAGACCGTAAAGACTAGCATAATAAATAAGTGACTCGTCATTTAACAAATTTAAGACTAATAAATTGTTAATCGACATACCTCCACAGGCAGATGCACGTTCTTTTGACTTTGCCGCGACCTTAATCAATTCCCATTTTGTAGGTCCAAGTGAACCCCATTTGTCTAGTTGTTTTTTGCTCCTTTGATACTCGGTCAACTTCTTGCCAGTACTACTAATATCTCCTTGACTCTCATCTTTTTCCATAACGTCAGTGTCAGTTTCTGAAATGATATTATCCTCTCGCACCCTAGCTACAGCCCCAATGATGTCTTGGTGGAGGGTTCTAGTATTTTAGGCAATATGTAATATGTATTATATTGGATGAAGTCGATTGTTGTAGTTGTTTCGATTTAGTAGAATAGAATATTGTTCATTTGTAATATTTGGTACATTGGTTTCATTAATTTTTCATTAGTATTTTTCACGTGCGATGCACGTTTTGATAAGAGTTTGAGGATTTTTGCGTGCGATATACGTGTTAAGAAATAGTTTTGTAGTTGGACGTGCATTGGACATAATACGGAAAAATATTTTGAAGGAAAAACTACAATTTGTACGTGCAATGCATATATTTATAAGTAGAATTTTAGTTGTACGTGCAACTATGTTTAGTGTTAAAAAATATTATAAAATTAGTTTGCACGTGCGTTGCACGTTTTGAATAGATGAATTATTTTTATTTGTTTGTTTTTATTGTAATTAATGAGAGAGTTGGAGTTACACGTGCAGCGCACGGATTTGTATGTTGACAAATGACAACTCCAACTCTCCCATTATAATATTAGAGATTGATGAAGCAAGTGACTTCGGTCACTATTATCTCCCAAAAAAAAAAAAAAAAAAAAACATGTTTTGGAACAAAAGTAAAAATAATGATAGTTAAAATAATTAATGCAAAGAATCTACCCAGTATATTAGACCCCTCCAATTAGTCCTGAACATGTTTAAAAACCTTTAAATTTCAGTCAAAAGCATTGCTACTTTGAAAAAGGACACGTCAAAACACTAAATAGATAATCGACTCACCTTGGGTGCCAGCAGTGCAGCAGTCACCATAAGCTTTCCCTTCTACGCTTTCATTTCATTCAACAGGCAGACTAGCTTCACCTTCAAATTGTGCGTAGCAACAATTCCAAAGAAATTTAAGAAAAGCCATTTGGTTCAAGTAGCTCAAGAATGGTAATCATAAAAATAACATGAATGATACACTAGGGGTGTGTACGGATACAGAGATCAGGATGGAGGTCATTAAGATAACTTCAGTATTTTAAACCATTGGTCTATTCTGAACTGCTTTTGCAATTGAGATGCCAAGAGGTATCTAAACTCTAGTCAAGATAGGTTGAATCAACTTCGAATCTTTACCAAACCTCTGATTAAAAAACTAATACATTGACTATGGTATATGACATCATTATATTGTTTCATCTCTGCACATCAAAATGATTGATTAGAGCTAATATTATGAGATAATTAACATTTAAGCTCAAGGCCACCACAGCTGCAAACTGGAATTTAACTTCAAGTCCATTTTCACAACAGCTAAAAACTTACTAATCTAGTATTGTTCTACTAATAAAACAGTGATTTTTGTCATTAAAATCAATGGTAGTGTCAACTTGTTGTTCAGTTGACAATTTTAGAATTCTATAATCTTCTTTAATTCTATATGGAATAAGACACGCATAAAGCCCAAAATGTTCCAAGCCCTTATCAGAGGTCTTTGAAATCGTCCTCATAAATTATTTTCTTTTATTCATCTGTCATATCTTTCTTAATTATCTGAATCCAAGTCTGTTTTGGACTACAATTTTAAATCCTACCACACTTCTTAACTGCTATTGTAACTAGTCTTCAAATGTTGCAACATAAGCAGAAAATATATTGATGGAAGAAAATTTATTGTTTCCTTTGACATGGAATGTGAAGGTATATGAGCAAAACAGACAGGTTTTCTAGATTTTCTAGTTGATCTTCTACCATATCTATCCTCATATCTGATTATCTTCACTCAGAGCACGTTTGGATTGATGTAGAAGTTGGATTACTTAGAAAATCGTCATTTTAAAAAAAAATCCAGGAAAATATATTTTCACAAACCTTGTTTGGTTGCTTCTAACAAAAATATATTTTCCTAAAAGAATATTGTTTGGATGGAAGAAAAGTTTATTGAAAATGTTAAGAAAGGAAAAAGCATATAAGGGAAAATGAACTATAATAATTTAAAAGGTATTAAATGAATTTTTATTAATTTTCCACCGTATTCTGCACTTTTTTTTTGGAGAAAATATTTTTAAAATAGGAATGCCACGTCATACGGTGGAAAAGCTATCCACCAAATTTTTTTCTCCATCCAAACACAAAAATAGGTATGAAAACTTGTATTCCACGTATCCCCAATATTTTACACCCATCCAAACACCCCCTAACTCTTGTTCTGTATATCCTAATCTTCATCCGGATTAATTCAACAGCCACCTGCTCAAAACCAAGAATTAGTGTTTCAAACTTAACCTAATACACAGATAAATCCACCTACTAGTAAAGACAATTCTGGAATGTGAGAGTAAATTATTGAGGAAAATATCTAATTCTGTATTCACTTTCCATTTAAATATGAGGGACAGACCATTTCATAGCATTTTCCCCATTAAATCAAATTCATGCACCACTTTATCCATGACAATAGGAAGAAATAAATTTAAATAATGAGTCAACAGCCTCGTGTTAAAACCAAAGACAGAGTCACCTAATTAGCTGCAGGAACTATTTCTCTAGTAGTGCACAAGGACTGATTCTTCAAGTATGAAGTATCAATAATCTAACCAGCCAATGTAGATACATCTTCCATGTAAATCTAACAGTTACAAACCATGTTATACTATGTTAAGAAATCACCACTCAAGAAGCCCCCAAGATTATGAGTTGGAATGTTGGCAACTCCTTAAAAATCTATGTTTCGGAATGCTGGCAACTCCTTAAGAGGGATTCATATGTATATGATTTGTCTCACTTTAGTTTGACTATTTTAACCTATAATGAAATCATTTTGGTGGAATTCACCACCTACATTTATTAAACATCAACAATGAGGCACAAATACAATTTGTGCAATCAAATTTTTAAAAATTAATAAAATTTCGAGTTCAACAACAACAACAACAACATAGCCTTTTTTCCAACCTAGTTGGGGTTGGCTACATGAATCTAACCTCACAAAACCTCACAAAACATATTTTTCCGCCCAAAAGTTTTCCCCCAAAACTCAAATTCAAATCCCCCAAAACAACTCCTTTATTTCTCTCTCTCTCTCTCTCTCTCTCTCTCTCTCTCTCTCTCTCTCTCTCTCTCTCTCTCTCTCTATTTATTCAAAAATTTATATTTTCATATTTCAGGTTTGTAAAATTTTAAATTTTTTTATGGATTTTTTAATTTCTCATGTTACATTGAAAATAGCAAATATCTCATCAACAGTTAAATTTCAGCATTTTCCACACTCAAAAGTTCTAAAAAGTTGGATTTTATACCCCCATTGATAATTATTTTTCAACATATACTAATGGAAACATGGACTTTTATTTGCAACTAATTATTGTTTTACTATTCAAATTTGAGCTATATAATTGTTGTTTTACTGTTTACAAGACTTTCATATGCTGTATCGTTCCGAAGACGTGCCATAGGCACGTGCCCATGGGCAAATCTAGTGTTATACTATGTTACGAAATCATCACTCACCAAGCCCCCATGATTATGAGTTGGAATGTTGGCAACTCCTTAAAAATCTATGTCCCGGAATGCTGGCAACTCCTTAAGAGGGATTCATATGTATATGATTTGTCTCACTTTAGTTTGACTATTTTAACCTATAATCAAATCATTTTGGTGGAATTCACCACCTACTTTTATTAAACATCAACAATGAGGCACAAAATACAATTTGTGCAATGAAATTTTTAAAAATTAATAAAATTTCGAGTTCAACAACAACAACAACATAGCCTTTTTTCCCAACTAGTTGGGTCGGCTACATGAATCTTGGTTTTCCATTCTGCTCAGTTTAGCGCAATATCTTCTGTAAGAGCATCTGTAGTCGTTTGCTAAATATGGATAATATGCATATTTGGCTCAAAACGGCGCTGCACTCGTTTGCCAAATATGCATATTATCCATATTTCGCTACAGTCGATTACTATAAATGAGAATGGATTTGAGATTTATCCATATATGAGAGACGGCACTCGAAGTGCTGTCCCACAAAAAAACTAATATTTTTTTCGTCGGACGGCACTTCAAGTGCCGTCGCTTGATTTTATTTATTTTTTTTCAATTTAAAAAACCCAAATCCCTCGGACGGCACTTCATGTGCCGTCCCTTGATTTTTATTTTTTTTTGAATTAAAAAAACCCCGAATCGCCTTCCCAAATTCCTGCCGTCCGGAGTTTTTTGAATTTTCTTTTTTTTTGTAATTTTTTTTGTAATTTCTGAAATGTTTTTGTAATTTTTTATAATTTTTTGTAATTTTTTATTTGCACGCCGAGGACAAATTTTTATTCCTCCGACGGCACTTCGAGTGTCGTCGCTCCAATTTTTTTATTTTTTATTTTTTTTCTCCGACGGCACATGAAGTGCCGTCGCTTATTATTTTATTATAAAAAACTAAAAAATAGCTTTTGACGACTGCAGCAAAACTTCGATTGCTATTTCTATTTATGCATATATGCATATTTTATCCCCCAACGACTACAGATGCTCTAAGGTCACAAGCTAAATTTTGAGTTCAAGATAAATATATTTTGTATTAATTTATTGAAAGAAGTTTACTCCTCCCATAGCATGTTTTGAAATGGTAACTATCCACTAACCCATTTCCATTCCACGTACCAACGCGATGCTCAACCTGGACATAAGACATTACCATCTACAATAAGCATTGTGTACGATCTTTCTTCTCTTATTAATTCCATCATCACCAGTCTTAAACTGAGGATTTGCTGAATCAATCTTACCCCAAAAAAGGATTTGACTCTTTTACAAAGCCTACTCCTTTCATCAACACACCATACCCCAATTGACTAGTGGGTAACCTTTCTTATCTGTCCCTGACCCGTGTCAAAGGAACCGACGCCTTAGTTTATCGATCCTTTTGATAACCCATACTGGTATCGCAGAAAACGACAAGAAATATATCGGAATTGAGTTAACCACCGAGTTCAACATGACCAAACGCCCACCACAGGAGAGCATCATCCCCTTCCAACCATCCAATCTATTAGAAATTCTCTCTATAATTTTATTCCAGTCCTCACTTCTTAGGGTACCGCTTCTTATTGTCAAGCTCATGTACTTCAGAGGTAGCGACTGAACAGGACAGTTAAGGATCGTTGCGACCATATTCCTATTCTCATGTGTCTCCCAAGAAAGTGATGGTGCTTTTGTGAAATTCACCTTCAGACCCGACCAATCAACGAAAAGATACAAACCCCACTTCAGACGAGTAGCATGTGCTATATCGCATCCCCAAATATCAAAGTGTCATCTGCGTTTTGGACATTCATAACAGCAGAAACCCCTCTCCTCATACCCAAACCATTAATCAATCCTTTCTTTTGAATGATTTCAACATCCTATGTAATATGTCTACCACCAATGTAAACAATAGTGGAGACAAAGGGTCCCCTTGACCTTCAGAATGTCAACTGCAACCAGTAGAAGAAAAATATGAATAAGGGAATGTGCTGAACGAAATTCTACATAAGAAATGTTTAAAAGAAAAAATACTTTGTTTATGAATTATAATGGTAAATGAATAGTACTACAAACAAAAGATACCAAATTGGTTTTTCCTTAGCTTGCTCAACTTATTCCCAAGGCTTGTTCAACTTGATAACTATGTAAAATATAGTTTAGTCAGTCAATTTGTATCCACCCACTTGATAAACTGGTCTGACTTATTTCCGTACGTACCTCGTAGCCTCGCTACAGCAGACTAGGACATGCATATGCATGTTGACACAAACAAAAAAAGATGGAAACAAAGAAAAAATAAAGATAAACATAAGACCTATCACTTTCAATTTATCAAACTTCACTCAAACAAAAGGTATACGTATGTGTTGATTTAGCTAGCTACTACAGTGAAACAAATGGAGACAGTTAAACTAGTAAGTTCCAAAGAATCTACCGACCCTTCCAACTCTATCCGGCCCCAGCCTCGATCCATAAAAGTTTAGTCAGTCATTTTGTGCTCACGAGACAGAAATAGTTAATTAAGAAAGCGGGGGGAAACCTACCAAATGTATTAGACACTTTCAATTTCACTAAAAAACATTGCTACCAAAACAAAAGTCAGATTACAACAATATAAAGATATTCATCGGACCTGGATAAGACGAAGCTACAGCAGCTAACTATAATCATTCCCCTCAACCCTTTCATATTTCATCGGACCAGAAGATTAGCTTCACCTTCAAAATATTAATAGCAACAATTAGAAAAGAAAACGAAACTGAGATAATGAAGATAACATCGAGTGGTAGACTAACGTCATCTCTGAATACAGAGAGAAGGTAAGATAAGCAGAGGTAATTAAGATATCAATATTTAACTTTGGTTTGTTTTAAACAAAACCCAAAAGTTGACATGCATAGAGGTATAAGAAACATGTATTCTCTTTCACCCCAACTCTACTTTGCGTTCAAACACATGCATAAACATAACTGTAGTCATTTCTATGTGAATCCAATATTTGTATACCATTATTGCTTCCATTCAAAAATAACTCTATTCTCTCTAAATGCAATCAAGCCCGAATCAACAATTTACAAATTTTACAAATTTACGGCAAGGACAAACGGAGTACAAGCGAGGGAATGAGAGAGAATGAGATCAAATTGGTATGAGAAACTTGCTCTGGCGAGGTCGGCCGACCAGTAGGATTATGTTTTATTGTATTTTTTGTTTGTTGGTTGGGGTGTATGAGTTCCAAGACCCATGTTGGGTATCCTAAACTGCATAAGCCTTATTTTTTGTTGTATGTTTTGTTAAATTCTTTTTAATAAAATGCAGTGGCTTTCAACCCACTGTTTAACGATAAAATAAATAAATAAATGAATAAACAACAACAATTTACACTTTTTTTGCCCCAATTTTTTTTTCTTGCATTCCACATCCAATTTCGACCATTAGAAACAATAACAAATCAACTAATTTTCTCAAAAAAAAAAAACATATCAGCTAATTGCTTACATACATATCAATCTCCATTTGTGACAATCTTCACTTGCACCAGATCTAAGGACCTAGCAATACTGCAAATAATGAAAAAATGGAGTCTGTAAGTGCAGAATCACAAATGTTTCACTAAAATTATGGGGGGGGGGGGGGGGGGGATTACAGTTTGGAGTTAGGAGTATAAAAATCAGCTAAAATTCAAATTTATATGGAAAAAAGATAGATACGCAATCGAGATTAAAAAATGTTGAAGAAATTCTAAGGTTGTGAACTTACAAAATTATCCCAATAATTACGGCGAGGTTTCAATTTGGGGATTGAAGAGTAGGGATGGAATCGAAACCCTAATCCTTCAATTATGGTTTGAAGAAGAGAGATGGAACGGAAGATAGCGCGCTAAAAGTAAATTACAAGAGTAACCATTTAGAATATTTCACAGACATTAAATTGTTTTCGGGGATTATCGAAAAAGAAATTTGATTTTCTGAATTTTTGTGTATTATTTTTTGTACTTTTATTTTTATTTTACAGATAATCACATTAAAAAAAACAAATAATAATAATAATAATAATAGTAATAATAATAATAAGAAGAAGAATAACAATAATAATAATATATATTTATAGTAATTCACAGTTGCAAATGCTACTATAACGTGCAAATGCGTGCAAACCATCTAAGTCGTTGTTTCAAACAACGGCATGTTATAATGAAGCTGTTAGAAACAAAGGCTTATATGGTTTGCATGCTAGAGTAGTATATAATCACAACACAAATCTCAAACCGGATTACATGCGGCTTGTGCCCGCACGTTCTGCGGACACAAATGCCGGACCAACATAAACCCCACCCCGTGCAGAGCCTCGCCGTTATATTGGTGCATTCAAGATTCTGTCTGTCATTATAGTCGGTGCATTAAAGAAGTTGTCTGCCGTTACAGTGGATACAGTCAATGAGTTGTCTGTTAGTACGATTTCAAACGTTGTCCAGTTCGAGAGCGTGATGGGGTGCTTGCATCAACTATTCTGTCATTACATCCTGGGAGACGGATGCCTATGCAAATTCCAGCACCCGGACGATGCGAAATCTGTTTAAGGAGACTGTGTGGTATACAAGTCTCAACACAAATTGTTTCGTTTGTAATTTTGTTATATCTTTTCTTTTCTTTTTATTTGTTGGTTTTCTCCATCTTCTTCTTCTTCTCCGATTTTGTGCATGTCAATTATACTTGGTTTTATTGCAAATGATATTTGTAAATAAAACGTTGTAACAATCCTAACTAGTTCTAGAATTTGTTGTTAGAATTAGTTCTTTCTACCAATGTTATTCTCTGTTTGAAATGCTGCTCTTCAAAAGACTTGATCTTTCGTTGAGCCATACTGGACTCCCAAGGGTGTAGGATAATTTATATATTGAACGAAACATAGATAATATGAATTCTTCATAAATTTGGCTAAACATGAATTTGTATATAGCCTTATAATGCATTCTTTGTTTGTTTTTTTGTTTTACTCTGTTGGGAAAATGATCTTCCTGGGTTCCTCGTTATCTTAAGAACTCTTATTAACCTTTTGTTTTCAAGTTTAGCTTTCCTTTTATTCTTTCTGTGCTACCACGTGATACCATTTTCTATTCTATGTCAGAGCATCCACAATCGTTTGCTAAAAAATATGGCAAAATGGCAATTTGACTTTCGCTTGCAGTCGTGCTTTGCTATAATTTTGTCAATTTTTGTTTTGCAGCGGATAGAACATGTCCCGTCTCACTTGAAATTATTTATTTATAAAATCTTAATTCTACATTAGATTTAGTTAATTAGTTAATTAGCAGTAGAATTAGAGTATTAAATTATTAAGTATATAATTAATTAGGATAATTAGTGGTTAATTAGGGTTAAATTAATGTTTAATTCCAAAATCCATCTCCTGGTTTCTTGGACGGGACATGTTGTCCCGTCCAAGCAATTTTTTGCTTGAGACGGGACAACATGTCTCGTTTGAGATTATTTCAATTTTTTTTTCTGAGACGGTACAACATGTACCATTTGATAATAATATTAAAAAAATATTTAAAAAAATATTTAGACGATACATGTTTCGTTTGATCCCATTAAAAAAATTTAAAAAAAAGAGGGACGGAACAATTCCGTCCCCTATAATTTGACAATCGTCATTTCGTTTCTCAAATATGAGAAGCGACTGTAGCGTTTTTGCCAAATATTGCAAAATAGCAAACGACTTCAGATACTCATTTCTTATGAAATGGCAATTTGGCAAAGATAGAAAACGACTGTGGATGCTCTTATCTAAAATTGTTTTCCCATAATTTTCATTGGTACCACCATAGTTTACATACCGTGTCGATTCTACTTCGGTAAGGTCATGAGTTTTGTGATAGACCTATCTCATTCTGATTGCATTCAATCCATTCGGGATTTAGAAATCTCCAGAGCTTGTGTTAATCACGGTCATTATGATTAATGTTTCATGTATTTTGGGGCCTTGGTAGTTCCAATTTTCGTTCACCTGTCCATCTCCTTATTTCTAACTCAATCCTATTCCTTCTACTCCCTAATCTTAATTCCTTTTCTTGCCTTCTTCGCTCTCGCTATCAGTGTTGATCTAATTTATTGTTTTCCTACTTGTGCACTTTTGGTGCTTATCTACCTAATATCGATTGGCATAGTTCCGGTGATGAACTCTACTTTTGATTAGTGTAGTTTTTTGGGTGCCTAGGAGCACTTTATTCATTTTTTTTATGTACTGGTGATGATTTATGCTATGGGTTAGAGTTATTTTTTGGTGTGCTTGGATGTATTGTTTCCTTTTGTTCTCTGAAGCACGGATACTTCACGGAGGGTGCCGTACCCGTATCCTGTACGTATCCGATACTCGTATCCCCGTATCTTGTACATCCCCGTATCCTGCATTTTTTTATTATCCAACTATTTGATACGGCTGAAACTTGTCCCACTATTTGAATTGTCTACTTATGTTATATTGCTTATGAACTTGCTTTGTTTACTTATGTTATTGCTTATGCTTATGAATAATTATTATAGCCTTTATGGATTAACTTATTTATGTTTAATGAAAGATATTTACCATTTCCTTATTAACAAGAAAGATTATTTAGTTATGTGTAATTATTCATATATATATATATATACACACACACACACACACACACAACCGTATCCCTGCCGTATCCCATATCCTACTTTTTTGAAAATTGTCGTATCCCCCGTACCCGTGTCCCTGTACGCGTATCGCCGTATCCGTATCGGTGCTTCATAGCTTTTGTTATGTCTGTCATATACCCCATTCTAATCTCCCACTTTGTTGTGTTTGCTGAATTATCGGCCTATTGTGGCTTTTGAGCTGGTGTGTTTTTGTTTCGATGTTCAGTCAGATGCTTTGTGTCAGGATTGTTCTTCAATCATGTTGTTTTGCTTCTAATTTTTCTCCTTTATCCCATATTTAGTTTTTTCCCTCTTTTGTTGTTGCCCTCTATTATTTTTGAGTTTCCGCTTCTTAGGGCACCTATGATTTATATTGGATGCTTCTTGCTTCTTTTCATCTCTTTTCTATCAATATATAAATTGCTGACTTCACCATGTTTTCTTCATCTTCCTCATGTCGTGTTTTATCTCGACGCTTGCGTGAGTTACCCATGGCGACTGATTGTGCCTTACTTGTAGTCTGCTGATGTTTTTGAATGACCCCGTCGCTTTTCTTCTACTAATGATCATGCAGATTTGTTGTTTCGTTTCATCCGTCCTGTTCCTGTGGTGGCGCTATCCTCATCTGCTGTGTTTTCTTTCCTTTTTAGAGGGTCTGATTGCTTATTAGCCACGATTACGGTGATCTTCTGTTGTTGTCTTAACTGCTTTCGAACATCTCAATTTCTTTATTGTTTTGTTTCTTTTCGATCTTACATCTTGTAAACGGATGTGTGATTTGTATATTGTACTCTTTTGATTATATATTATATGGCGGTCCTTGGACCCTATCCGTTTATTTAAACTAGTATTATACACGTGCTGTGCACGTGGGGGAAAATTGGGAGAATGAAAAGGGCAAAAAAAAAAACTACCAGCACGTGCGTTGCACGGGTTGGGTTAAGGACAATTTACACTAAGGCCTTTTCCCATTATAGTAGTAGAGATAAAATGAAAAATGAAAAATAATAATAAATTTAAAAAAAAAGTACAATGCAGTTAGACACACAATAGTGCAAACTTCATACATATTGGGATGAAGAAAGTTTATAGAATTAGTTTGTTAGGTTGTTGTCTCGAGATCTTATCTTCACTATCCTCTGTTTTATTGATGAGCATTGTAGGCTAATGAATATATTTTGCAAATTCAGTCCCTACAATTGATAGCACATGATAATATAATTTACTAATGTTTAGTTTAACACTCAATGACATTCATTATATGGATTATCTAATTGAATCCTAATTATTCTGTGTGTGTAATTAGTACATGTATGTTTAAAAAAAAAACAAAGTACAGATACAGATATTATTGTTTTTACCCGCATAGGCCACACAATGAGACCCTCATTTATTATATTTTTTCTTATTATTCATTTTGAGCCCTTGTCCAAATGAGATATTGTTTTTTTAGTTAATTAAAACAGGGAATTACTTATGGGTTGTGCCAAAGCCCCGCGAACAATATTGGGTTATCTGATATCAGGTTTCGGTTTTGAGAGCATCTGTAGTCGTTCACACTAAAAAAATTCATATTTGACTTTTAGAAATAGAAATTTTGAGATGAGCTTATAGTCGTTGAAACCCAGAATTTGATCCAACGGTGGATGATCGTTTTTATCTTGAATCTCAGCCATTGAAAAAAATAATAATCTAATTTTGTCTTAGTATTGCTTCACAATGGTAAAGAATCCATGTGATCTCTAATATTATAATGGGAGAAGGCCTTAGTGTCATTTGTAAATCTGCCACCTTACGTGCATTGCGACGCATCAGGTTGAGATCGTCGGCAAGGGTGCGAAGTCAGGGGCGGGTCGACTGAGATGGGTTATAACACCATGCAAAATTGAGTTATGACAATTTTTCCCACATGTGTTATGCACATGTATTTCGTATTGTTACGGGTAATAGTCGTGACGTATTTTCCTACGTATTTCTGTAATTTGATTACTTATATGTTTTCCATCTTCTCAAAACTCATTTTTTATCCTATTTGAGTCGATTCAAATATTAAATTTTATCTTTGTATTTTACGTATATTGCACGTGCTTTCAATACACGTGTCAATTACGTATATTTTTCGTTACGTGAAATATCCGTAACATTATTAAATATACATGTTTTGTATTTTGACTATTTTTTGTTCTCTCAAATTAATTTTTAAATATTTGGCACGTGCATTGCACGTAAATTTTTATGTGCATTGTATGTCTAAAATTTTCTAAGATGTCATGTACACTTTTTTCTTCTCATTTTGTTTATCACATTTATATTATTTATTTTAAATAAAAACCCATGGGCCCAAAATTCTATTTTCAAGCTCACTAGTGATACATTAAAAAGAAGAAGCTCATTAATTTATTCTACTTTAAATAAACACTTTTAAATCCTACACTTGTCGTGTAACAAGTATATACATTTAGGCTATAAACAAATAATTAAACAAATGAATGAGAGAGTGTGCACATGTGGGAAATCCAAGGGTTGGCCAACTCATGAAGGAATAAGAAGAGTTGGGAGTTTGTGGTAGTAATGGTGGTTGGTGTTAAATTTTGATAATGGACATTTATATTTTGGGTAATGGGTGTCTCTTCATTCACCCATATGACCCTATAAATAGCCTCTCTTATCTCATGAACAATTCACAAGAAGCAAAAGAGAAGAGAAGAAAGAAAAGAAAAGAAAGAGAGAAAAGAAAGAAAGAGGGTGCTTGGATTTCTTCAAGGATGAGGGCTTGAGCTTTGCTTTGCTAGGAGGAGAAGGCTAGCATCTTGTTGGAGCTAGGAGCAACATCCAAGAAGTTTTTTCCACTTTTCTTTCTTCGAATAAGGTGGCTGACTTCTTGAATTTTCTGAAATATAGTATCATGCATGTGTAGGAAAATTGATATTTAAAATTGATTATACATATGAGTAGTGGTTAATTTGTGATGCTGATATTTAAAATGAAAATGCATGCTAATTAAAAGATTATCTTGGAGATAAGTTGAATGATGTTGCGTGGGTGCATGGTATTACATCATGATGATTTGGAAATAGAATTATACACAAAGTTGCTAATTTGTGCAAAGAAAAGTTACTGTTATGAGTTTTATTTGCACTTCAGAAAATCATGTTTAATAAAATAGTTGGAATCTAGAACTAAATTTTTTATGGAAGTATCTTTTATATGTCAGGAACATCCCTTTAAAATTCATAAGATTTGGAGGTAGTTTACGATTTTAATAAAATCTAAACTCAGAACTGGTTAGTAGTTGACTGGTTGCTAGAAATCTGTACACATTTCAGTTTTTGATCAATTCAGCACTGCAAATGAAATAATTTGAAAAAGTCAGAAATAAGAAATTTTAGTAGACTCGTTAACCTTTCTGAAAAGTCTACGAAATCAAATTTTCACAAAGAATTGAATTTATAATGAATTTTTCAAGACTGTACAATTGACAGTATTTCAGTATTTCGACCCTACTGTATATTTTGAAGAATTCAGAGTTATAGATACAACATTTTGAGAAAACTTATAACTACAAAGTTATAGTAGACTTGTATACCTTTATATTGGTATATAGAAGGCAAAATTGATATACTCAGATACCAAACGAAATCTTCCGTAAGTCAAAAACACATACATTGCGCATGCTTCAAAGCCAATACTATTTTAGCAAAAAACAACCAACTTGATGTGACCTGCTAGGTGAAATGCATGCCCGATAGAGTGGTGCATTAGCAATATGAATGCCCCCCCCCCCCCCCCCACCCCCCCACCCCCCAAAAAAAAAATCTTTGAGGGAGATTTATGCATACCTATGACCTCTCGCCAACTTTATTTTGATTGCTCAACGTATAACAAAATCGGTATCGTGTAATACACCACACATAATCAAAGTATGTTAAATCTCAACAAAGAGGCACCCTGAGTACATGTCGTATAATACTTGCATAAGGTTAATTAGAATAGGTTTTGTTGCGGAAATAGGTCTTATCAACAGAAATGTATTTAGTTTTGATTAGCAAACAAAAAGTTTAAGCATAAAGTACCATCTTTCAGGATTGGTTGCAATTCACTAACCATTCTCTTTCACATACCAAAGTGGTTCTCAATCATAATAGCTTGTAAATGTCTGTAGATCTAAGTGTCAAAAATTCAATGTTAAGATAACATGTATCGTCATAAACTCATAATAGTCTAGTGATGGGGAAAACAACAATAATAAAACAAAACAAAACAAAACAAAACAAAACAAAACAAAACAAAAAAGTAATCGTGGAATATCTTCAACAAAATACCCAGAGATAACACAATAATATCCAAATGCCTTGGATAACTAAAATGCAAGTTTAACCAAGTTTCTGTCACATAATCATCAACAATAAAATCCCATACCTTGAAGAATATCAAATGTGTTTACTGTTGCTTAAGGCTAATCGAGGATTACTGAGTCACGCTTACCTAAACAGATTATGTCAAAGCCAAATACTAATAGTAATTCTGGAATATAGGAAGTACAAAATCAGAAGACAACACCTAACCTTGTAGACATTTGAATGAAACCAAGACCATTTCAAGATCATTTATTTCAAATATCCAAACGAAATTATCATCAGATTTCCCACTATATATACTCCTCATAACCTCCACTTCATACCCACATCAAGTTTCTCATCTCTCAAATAATTCCAAAACATTGTTCATAAGAAATGGCTGCTCCCGTCTTTGTTCTTGCTCTCCTTGCTCTCACTTCCTCCCTCGCAATTGCTTCTGATCCAAGTCAACTACAAGACTTCTGTATTGCTGATAATACCTCCTCTGGTAACTTCCTTGCATTTTGATACTTCATACAATTTCTATACTTTTTTTATTTTTTTGATCAGAACAGGTACAATTTCTATACTTCATGCATGCTATAAATGGAAATAACTGAAGATTGAATTCAACCTTGAAAGTTTATATAAGTATTTGGCTATTTGGACATATTCAGATACTTTGAATGGTTCAACACTAAATGTATCAATCTCGATTTATTAAGTGAAGGATCACAGATCCAATAAATAGACACAAACTCAAATTCAGATTGAATTGTTTATATATATTTGCACTCCTAATCGTGATACTGTGATAACTGCAGTGTTTGTAAATGGGTTCGTCTGCAAGGACCCAAAGCTCGCGACAGCTCATGATTTCTTCTTTTCTGGTCTCGACAAACCAGGCAACACTAGCAATCGACTAGGGTCTAAGGTAACTCTAGTCAGTGCAGCTAACCTACCAGGCCTTAACACTCTCGGTATCTCCTTAGCTCGACTCGACTTTGCCCCATACGGGCTGAACCCACTCCACACCCACCCACGAGCAACTGAGATCCTGACTGTGTTAGAAGGCACGCTATATGTAGGCTTTGTGACATCCAACCCGAACAAGCTCTTCACCAAGGTCCTTTACAAGGGTGATGTGTTTGTGTTTCCTCAAGGACTCATCCACTTTCAGTTTAATGTTGGCCATACAAATGCGATCGCAATTGCAGGTCTCAGTAGCCAGAACCCAGGTGTGATCACGATAGCTAATGCGGTGTTTGGATCAACACCGCCGATTTCTGATAATGTATTAGCTAAGGCATTCCAATTGGACAAGAAGTTAGTCGACTGGCTCCAGGCTCAGTTCTGGACGGACAACAACTAGAACATTGGCATACTTGATCATTTCTCTTTCACGGTCTAATAAGCAAACAGTGTGCTTTTGTTTGCATCTTTTTTTTAAATTATATTGGTTGCATGTTGTTGGTATAAAAGTCGTTATGTATTAAAAACTTTTGTTAGATGTTTGATTTGTATTACTATTTTTCTATTTCCCAGAAACATCAACTTTTTAAATACGTATTCTTGTGATAATTCTTCTGTCCAAATAAAAACGACAAAATGTCCAACGTTTTAAAGCTGTAGTAGGCTTATGCTATTTTAAAGCCATAATTCTGTATTGTGGCTTTTAAAGAGCACACAAAGTGCAGTTTTTTCTAATCAAAGCATGTTTTGGAACGTGACATTCCGGTTGATGTGTCATGCCCACGGTGCAATACAGGAGAAGAAGATGTAAACCACATTTTCTTACTTCATCCAAAGGCTAAACTTGCTTGGGAAATTATGGGTCTGGGGTTTGATATTATAGAAACACCTATCAATATTGATGATATTTGGGGAAGTTGGAGACTGAGGTACATTAGGAAGGACCATAAATTTATGTGGGATATGACGGTAGGGGCTATTATGTGGATTCTTCAGTTAGATAGAAATGATGCTTGCTTCCGTAACTTTAATAGTTTATTTCATAGTGCTACATAAAATCATGTTTCTAATAGACACTTGGTCAAGGGTGAGGAAGAGATTTCGTAGGGAGGGAGCATAGTACTTAGTTTCATGACTACAGTTACCTCCTTTCTATCAGAGTTTTGGGCGACTATTGGTGGAGGGTTCTAGTATTTTAGGCAATATGTATTATGTTGGATGATACTGATTATTGTAGTTGTTTCGATTAAGTAGACTAGAATATTGTTCATTTGTAATTTAGTGTACCCCTTTCATCTACACACCATATCCCAATTGACTAGTGGGTAACCTTTCTCATCTGTCCCTGACCCGTGTCAAAGGAACCGACGCCTTAGTTTATCGATCCTTTTGATAACGCCTTAGTAAATGAATAGTACTACAAACAAAAGATACCAAATTGGTTTTTCCTTAGCTTGCTCAACTCATTCCCAAGGCTTGTTCAACTTGATAACTATGTAAAATATAGTTTAGTCAGTCAATTTGTATCCACCCACTTGATAAACAAGTCTGACTTATTTCCGTACGTACCTTGTAGCCTCGCTATAGCAGATTAAGACATGCATATGCATATGCATGTCGACACAAACAAAAAAAGATGGAAACAAAGAAAAAATAAAGAAAAACATAAGAACTATCACTTTCAGTTTATCAAACTTCACTCAAACAAAAGGTATACGTATGTGTTGATTTATCTAGCTACTACAGTGATACAAATGGAGACAGTTAACCTAGTAAGTTGCAAAGAATCTACCGACCCTTCCAACTCTATCCGGCACCAGCCTCATTCCATAAAAATTTAGTCAGTCATTTTGTGCTCACGATACAGAAATAGTTAATTAAGATAGCGGGGAAAAGCTACCAAATGTATTAGACCCTTTCAATTTCACTGAAAAACATTGCTACCATAACAAAAGTCAGATTACAACAATATAAAGATATTCATTGGACCTGGATAAGATGAAGCTACAGCAGCTAACTATAAGCATTCCCCTCAACCCTTTCATATTTCATCGGACCAGAAGATTAGCTTCACCTTCAAAATATTAATAGCAACAATTAGAAAAGAAAACGAAACTGAAATCATGAAGATAACACCGAGTGGTAGACTAACGTCATCTCTGAATACAGAGATAAGGTACGATAAGCAGAGGTAATTAAGATATCAATATTTAACGTTGGTTTGTTTTAAACAAAACCCAAAAGTTGACACGCATAGGGTTATAAGAAACATGTATTCTCTTTCACCCCAACTCTACTTTGCGTTCAAACACATGCATAAACATAACTATAGTCATTTCTATGTGAATCCCATATTTGTATACCATTACTGCTTCCATTCAAAGATTAACTCTATTCTCTCTAAATGCAATCAAGCCTGAATCATCAATTTACAAATTTTACAAATTTACGGCAAGGACAAACGGAGTAAAAGCAAGGGTATGAGAGAATGAGCTCAAATTGGCACGAGAAACTTGCTTTGGCGAGGTCGACCGACCAGTAGGATTATATTTTATTGTATTTTTTGTTTGTTGGTTTGGGTGTATCAGTTCCAGGACCCATGTTGGGTATCCTGAACTGCATAAGCCTTATTTTTTGTTGTATGTTTTGTTAAATTCTTTTTAATGAAACGCGGTGGCTTTCAACCCACCATTTAACGATAATATTAAAAAAAGCAATTTACAAATTTTTTTAGCCCCAAATTTTTGTTCTCGAATTCTACATCCAATTTCATAAAATTATTTTGGGGGGGGGGGGGGGGGGGGGGGGGGGGGGGGGGATTACAGTGTGGTGTAGTGTTGGGAGTATAAAAATCCGCTAAATTTCAAATTTATATGGAAAAAGATAGAATCGCAATCGAGATTAAAAATGTTGAAGAAATTCTAAGGTTGTGAACTTACAAAATTATCCCAATAATTCGGCGAGGTTTCAATTTGGGGATTGAAGAGATAGGGATGGAATCGAAACCCTAATCCTTCAAATATGGTTTCAAGAAAAGGAGATGGAACGGAAAATAGCGCGCTAAAAGTAAATTACAGGAGTAACCTTCCAGAATATTTCAGACTTTAAATTGTTTTCTGGGAACGGAAAATAGCGAAAAAGAAATTTGATTTTCTGAATTTTTGTGTATTATTTTTTTACTTTTATTTTTATTATACAGATAATCACATCACAAAAACTAATCTCTACTACTATAATGGGAGAAGGCTTTAGTGTAATTTGTCCTTAACCCAACCCGTGCAACGCACGTGCTGATAGATTTTTTTTCCCTTTTCATTCCCCCAATTTTCTTCACGTGCACAACACGTGTATAATACTAGTAATAATAATTGATATGGCTAAAAATGGGGATAAATCGGAACCGTCCAAATCGGGCACGAATCTTGAAGTCCGGGGGTAAAACGGTAATTTCACCTACCGATGGGTCTGAAGCGGGTACTAGATCTCCTCCTCAAAGACCCACTAACCCGCGAACGGATCCACCTCAACTGGGTGCGGGTTTCAACCCGCAGCAAACCCGGTCCAGAAAGGATAGAATTAGGGTTTCTGATTAAATCTTAATCAACAGCCCTAATTCATATCTATCCTTTCACTGGGGATTAGGGATTACATTCCTTATCTAACCACAGGGGGATTACATTCCTAATCTGATCCCAGCGGCGCCTATAATACCCCCATCCATCTCCATTAAGAGGTAATCAATCTTTTCCCAGTTTTTGCGCTCTCTCATAATCGTCCATGATTACTGACTTGAGCGTCGGAGGGTGCGTCGCCGGGAACAACCCCGGTGTCTCGCACTTTTTGCAGGTGTACGGCGGGAGACATCGTCAAACTCCGGCGGAACAGGTAACATGCTTGCTATTCAGTTTTCCTAAGAATCTACAAATACTATCTGTTTGCCCCCACACCAGATTTAGCGGCAACAGATTGGCACCGTCTGTGGGAAACTAACGAATAGCAACCTCCCCTCTTCCCGTTGGTCAAATCTTCTCCAGCCATGCCTCCTAGGAAAGTCAGATCCATAGGGTCCAACCGAGGACCCAACCCCGATCAGCAACAGGAAGTACCCCCTCAGCCCGCTCAACAGCAGGGGCAACTTCCTCCTCAAGCTGTGGACCCTCTTCAACAGGACCTACCTCCTCCTAAGAATCAACAACTTCCTAAGGGTCCCAACCCGCAGAAACAACCTCTCCATCCGGACCACGTCTCCATCCACAATGCCTTTTCGGATTCGATGGCCTCCCACAATCCCCAAGTTTCCGACCTTCGCAACACCGTCCTCAATCGGCAGAAGGATGAGGATCTTCGCCGCCGTCTGGATGAAAAGAGGGCCCGAGAGGGAGCCTCCCGCCAACACCGTCCGGATGAGCGATCTCCTCACCGCCGTGACAACAGAAGGTCCCCCGTCTGAAGGGGGCAGAGAGAGTCCCCTGAACATCACAGAAGAAGACCACACTCCCCTGTAGGTCGACAGCAGCCTAGGAACGATGAGGCACCCATCACTCGTGCCGAGTTCTAGCAGTTCCAAGCAACCGTCCTACAAGCGCTGAATCTCCGTCCCAACGCCAATGCTCCGAAGATCCCCTCCCCTCCTCCGGTCCGAAGTCCTCGCCGACAGTCCCCAACTCCTCCTCCAGCTCCTAGCAACTCCCGGCACATGCCAAGTCCTCGCCGCTCCAGGAGCTACCGTCGTCATAGCCCCCGCTCTCCATCGTACGAAGACGAGTCTAGAGGCTCGGCTGATTACCGTCGAAGGGATGACGCCGTCTACCGCCGTCTCCATGAAATGGAGAGGCGCTTGGGTCGGTTAGACCGAGAAGAGGAGCTTAGAGGAAGGACCCTTCGTCCTAGTCGACCTCCTTTTTCCCGAACCATAATGGATGCACCCGTACCAATCGGCTTCAAGCCTCCTCAATTTGAGACCTATTCCGGGGAGACTGGCCCCGTCGATCACATCGAAAGCTTCAAGACCCTCATGCTCATCCATCAAGCTTCCGATGCCTTGCTCTGCAAAACCTTCCCCGCAACTCTCAAGGGCCCAGCTCGAGAATGGTACTCTCGCCTTGCCCCTTCCTCAATATTCTCTTTCGAGCAGTTTGAGACTCTCTTCGTCACCCACTTCGTGAGTAGCCGCAGAACCGAGAAGACCAGCATCTCGCTACTCTACCTCCCCCAGAAGAAGGGTGAGAAGTTGAGAGACTATGTGAAAAGGTTCACAGCGGAGGCCAGGTCCATATCCTCCCTCGACCAGTCGGTCGCTGCAGCAGCATTTCAATCCAATGTCCTCAACTCCAGCCTCTGCTCCTCCCTCGCCAAGAAGCCCCCACAAAACTTCTCAGACCTCCTCCTCCGTAGCGAAAAGTATATTCGGGCCGAAGAAGCTGAGCACCGCCCCAACTTGGAGGGGTCTTCCTCCGGGTCTAAGAGAAAAGGAACAGAAGAGGAAGGAGCCAAGAAGCTCCAGAAGGATAATGGCGGCCAGCGCCGACCTCCCCCCAGATTCGAGAAATTTACTCCTCTCACCACCAATGTCTCCACGATCCTAAAGGAAGTTGAGAAGGAAGGGATCATACCTCCCGCTCCGAGGATGAACACCCCCGCCAAGAAAGAGGGATAAAGAGAAGTGGTGCCGCTATCACCGGGACCACGGGCACGACACCAATGATTGTTGAGCCTTGAAAAATGAGATAGAAGCCCTCATCCAGAGGGCCCAGATGACCAGGTTCGTGAGAAAGGACCGAGCCGACCTTCCTCCCCCGCCTCGGGGGGCTAATAAGCATCCGGAACGCGATGAAACGCCCGACTTCGAAAAGGAACGTGTCCTACACCTCATTCATGGGGGCCCAATGGGGGGCTCCTCAAACTCCTCTCGAAAGGCGTTCATTAGGGAAGTCAATTCGGTTCGCACCACCCTTCCTCCCAAAGGCCTCGGAGTTCTCGTCACATTCTCAGACGAAGATCTTGAAGGTGTCCGCACCCCCCATTGTGACGCACTCGTCATCAATCTCCATATGGCGAACTTCAAAGTGGAGAGGATCCTAGTGGACAATGGCAGCTCCGTTAACATCCTCTTCCCCGCCGCTTTCAAAGGCCTCAAACTCTCCCGAGACAGACTCAAGCCCGCCGGCTACACGCTCCATGGGTTCACAGGAGTGCCAGTGACTATTGAAGGGGTGATCACCCTCGATGTAACCGCTGGCAAAACTCCTACTACCCGAACGGAGCCGATGGACTTCATGGTCGTAGATATTCCTGCAGCTTACAACGTCATTCTAGGTCGGCCAGGCCTAGCTGCCCTTAAAGCCGTCCCTTCCGCCTATCACCTCAAGATGAAGTTCCCCACCCGGGCAGGAGTAGGGAAAGTAAAAGGCAATCAGGAAACGGCCCACAAGTGCTACATGACCTCTACCCTCGGTCCAGTCCTCTCCCTAGAAACCCTGGAAATCCCCCAAGATGCTGCCCGACCGACGTCCGAGCCGGTGGATGAATTGGAGGAAGTGCTCTTCTCTGAGCAGGATCCAACTCGAAAGTTCTTTGTTAGCAAGACCCTCCCATCCGCCCTATGCTCGGACTTAGTCCAGCGCATCCGAAGGAACCGAGACCTCTTTGCTTGGTCAGCTGCAGACATGCCCGGAATTTCTGAAGAGCTCTTGGTCCAACACCTCAGCGTTGTTCCAGGGTCCAAACCGGTTCAACAGAAGAGGCGCAAGTTCGCCCCTGAGCGCCAGCTAGCTATAAAAGAGGAGGTGGACAAGCTCTTGAAGGCCCGGTTCATACAAGAGGTGAACTATCCCGAGTGGTTGTCGAATGTAGTAATGGTGAAGAAGTCCAATGGGACTTGGAGGATTTGTATCAATTTTACCGATCTAAACAAGGCTTGCCCCAAGGATTCCTTCCCTCTTCCGAGTATTGACACTCTGATTGATGCCACCTCGGGTCATGAACTCCTTAGCTTCATGGACGCCTTCTCAGGCTACAACCAGATCCGGATGTTCCCTCCGGACATCCTGAAGACCTCATTCGTGACCGACCAGGGCCTCTATTGCTACAGGGTTATGCCCTTTGGTTTGAAGAATGCAGGCGCAACATATCAACATCTCGTCAACAAGGTTTTCCAAGCTCAAATCGGCCGAAATATGGAGGTGTATGTTGACGACATGCTTGTAAAAAGCATCCGAGGAGCCGATCATGTGACTGACCTACAGGAGGCGTTTGATGTTCTGAGAAAGCACAACATGAGACTCAATCCGAACAAGTGTGCGTTCGGAGTCTCATCAGGAAAGTTCCTCGGCTTCATGGTCAGCCAACGGGGAATTGAAGCAAACCCTGAGAAAATCAAGGCCATATTAGACATGGCCCCTCCCAAGAATGTTAAGGAAGTTCAGAGGCTAACAGGCCGCCTAGCCGCCATAGGGCGTTTTCTCTCGAAGTCCGGGGAGAAATGCCTCCCCTTCTTCAAGGCCCTCAGGGGTGCTAAAGGTTTCGAATGGGGTCAGCAGCAACAGGAGTCGTTCGAACAGCTCAAGGCTTACCTCGTCAACCCTCCTGTCCTCAGCAAACCCATTCCTGGTGAACCCCTTTACCTCTACCTGGCAGCCCCCGAGCAGGCCGACTACGCCCTACAAGAACTTCACGAGGGCATCGGTGGGGCACATTCGGGATCCAGATCCTTAGCCCGCAAAGTGTTGAATAACGGATATTTCTGGCCCACTCTCCTACGAGACGCCGAACGACACGTTCGGCAATGCAGCTCTTGTCAGAAGTACTCCGACATCCGACGCCTCCCACAAGCTCCACTCACTTCCCTATCAATTCCAATCCCTTTCACAATGTGGGGGATGGATTTACTAGGGCCATTTCCACCGGCTCCCGGTCATTTCAAATTCTTAGTCGTGGCAATCGACTACTTCTCAAAATGGATAGAGGCCGAGCCCTTGGCCACGATCACTGAGAACAAAGTCATTCAGTTCTTTTGGAAGAATGTCATTTGCCGATTCGGGGTCCCTCGGGTCCTCATAACAGACAACAGAACCCAGTTCACGGGGGCCGCCTTCCAAGCTCTATGTGAAGACCTCGCCATCCAACACCGATTCTCCTCCGTTTCCCATCCCCAGTCGAATGGCCAAGTCGAGAATGCTAACCGACATATCCTCTCCGGCATTAAGAAGAGGTTGGATAAATGTTCCAAAGGCTTGTGGGTCGATCAGCTCCCCAACGTGCTGTGGAACTACCGCACCACAAAACGGACCCCCACAGGCGAGTCCCCATTCAACCTCACCTATGGGTCCGAAGCTATGATCCCCCTGGAGGTTGGAATACCTTCTCCCCGGCTAATGGCTTATGAAGAAGAACAGAATGCCAGAGAGCTCCGAGCAAATTTAGACCTTATTGACGAGATCCGAGAAAGAGCTGCCATTCGACAACAAAGCTACCGAAGAAGGATCGAGTTGGCATACAATAAGAAAGTCCGTCCTACCGACCTCAAAGAAGGGGACCTGGTCCTCAGAAAGCTAGCCATCTCTTTCCCCGGTCAGAAGAGCAAACTAGCTCCAAATTGGGAGGGACCCTACAAGATCGCCAAAGTCATTCGGCCCGGCACATACAGACTAGAAGACCTCGAAGGCAGGGAGATCCCCAGGACCTGGAATGCCGACCATCTCCTGAAATACCAAGAGAGAGCACCAACGCCTCTCTATGTAACACCCCGCAAAATTGAAATTACAATTTTGCCTCTGGGTGTTACGCACGTATATTTTGTAATGTGTTTCACTACATATTTTGGATTCGTAATATTTATACATTCCCGTATTGATTTCAGTCAGCTGAAATATAATATTTCAATCCCTGAGATTTACGTGCTTTTTACGTGTTTTGATGCACGTGTTTCCACCACTATGTATAATATTTTCTATAGGTTTAAATTATTTATTTTTATGTATTTAAATCTATTTTATAAAACGAAAATTTATTTTCCCCTTGTTTTGATTAAAATGCATTTTTCGATTTTATGCACGTATATTGCACGTATTTTCTACGTGCTGCGATTTCATCATGAAATATATAAAATTAGTAAATATATTTTTCTTATATTATTTTCGATTATATTTAATAATTTTTCATCGATAAAGTCAATTTTCGCAATTTAATATTTTACGTGCAACACACGTGTTTTAAGCGAACATATTTGAGTGTGTCTATTTTCAAAATACATTTTGGAGTGTGTAACACCCCATAATTTTTTTTTAAGGAATATACTATATAGTGTAATAGTATATATTGCAAATGGTATATATATAATTGTTAGAAATGTATAAGTGTACTGGATTGTAAAGTGTTTGGAAATGGAATGGTAGTAAAATGGGGTGGAGGCCCACGGCTTGGAAAAAAAAAGAAAAATTTGTTTGATTTGGCTAATGGGCTTGGGCTTAGGGTATTTGGAATAATGTGTGTAATAGAAATGGTTTGAGTGGGGGCCCACCTTGGATGAGTGTGCTGCTCGGGAATGGAAGAATGTAGGGTGGCCGGTTTGGTTATGGGAAGAAAGAGATTAAATGAGAGTTAGTGTGAGAGAAGTGGGGAGGTGAAGAGTTGGGATTTTGAGTGATGGGGAGATGAAAAGTAAGGAGTTAGGGGAGTTATGAAATGTGAAGAGGTGAGAATTAAAAAGAGAATTAAAATGAGAATTTATTAGGTGGGTAATTTTGCAAATTGAACCCTCTACATATCCTATAAATAGCACCCTATTCTTTTCATTTCACACACAAAAAAAATTAGAATTAAAACAAGAGAAAGAAAAGAGTGTAAGAAAAAGAAAGAGAGTTATTGTGCTTGGAGGATCTCTTGCTTGGAGCATCTGCTAGGAGGAGAAGAGGACTAGGAGTTGCTAAGAGCAAGAAGGAGCTATTCATTTGTAGTTTTCAACCTTCAAACAAGAGGTGGGTTCTCATGCTTTCTAATTTAGAACTATGCATGCTAGTAATTATAGATGAATAGTATAGAAATTTTGATTATGATAAGTAGAACAATTTATGCTATTTGATGTGGTGAATAGTAGTGAATCATGTTATGATTAGTATATTAAATTACAACATGTTAGTTGATAAATGAGAAAAGAATTTATTATTGCCATGCCCTAGTATACATGAATCTAGAGATTTTGATAATTGTTGGGTTTTCCTTTTTTTAATAAGAAAATACATTTTTGGTAAAGTAAAACTTGATACTATGGGACTCATTTGATTGTTCATAAAAGATCTAATGTGCTATTTTGATTAAATTGAGTAAATACAAATTCATGCTTATTAATAGGGAGAAATAAATTATTGTCTAAAATATGAGATTTTTTCTAATCTATAAGTTTCTGTTAGTAAGTAAATTTCAGTTTAAATTTTACTATTGTAGACTAATGAGAAGATTAGATTAAAAGAAGAATCAAGCATTCGGAATGAACAAAACGACAGAAAGTTTGGACAAAAGATTAGTTTTGTTTCTCATGCCAAGTAGTCACAATGGACTAACTGGCTAATTGGGGGTCCTTAAGAACGTCATTGTAGCTCGTATGGAATCAGAGGTCCCGAGTTCGAACCATATGTTCCCCTTTTTCTTTTTGATTTGGTTAAAATTAAACTACAGGCCGAGATTGATATTTCAGAAGTTAAATCCTTCTCTATGACAACCTAGTCGCCTTGGCTGTTCAATCACGGGATCAAACCCCACCACCTTTTTCTTTTTATTTAATTTTTTGGGTCCGTTGAAACTAAACCTGCAATTTGATAGCGAGTAGGTCAATTTGGTAAATAGTTTCGAAAGTGGGTCAGTTTGGTAAAAACTTCCGTGGGAACTAGATCTGTAATTTTGATAGTGAGTAGGTTGATTTGGTAAATAGTTTCGAGAGTGGGTCAGTTGGGTAAAAACTTTCAAAAGTGTTTCATTTTGGGTAAATTTTAGTATTCATAAAACATAAATGAAGAATTTATTCTTAAAGATTGTTTTTGTGTAATTGATAAGTTTTAACGAGGATTTGAGATAGGCAGAAAAATAAATGACTACAAAATTATTAGTAAAGAGTATGACTTTTAATTTACAAAATAATGATTTAGGGTGAATTGAAATCTCTTTATTTCTAGAAATGCAATATGGTTGAGTTATGTGACTTTTGAGATCATGAAAGATTTTGTTGTGAATGAGTAAATCATGTTTAGTGCCAAAGATGAGACATTGAATCGTGTTGAAATGAGACATCGTATGAATTTGAAATTATGAATGAATTATTATTTATTATGAATAAGTAGATCATGAATAGTGGCAAGATAAAATTTTGTGAATGAATTAAAAGATGGAATTATTTAGGTTTAAGACATGATTATTAAAGGGTATGTGTACCCATGTTTTCTTGTACATGAAAGTTTATGACATAGAGTTAGTAAGACCTCGATACCGGCATTATTGAAAGAAATATTTGAGATATGATTTGGAGATATGGCCATGGGGCTATCTCGCAGTTGTTGATTAAGTCCGGTAGGAGGTAAAACTAATTCTTTGAATGGAAATTATTCATGTCTTGAACTTAAGAAAATTTAGGCACATAAGTGAAGATGTAGTAAACTTAGGAAAACGTAAGTGGGGTGCTCTATATAGTTGTTGGTGGACTCCAAGACTATTGACCCAGTTGGTGGACTGAGGTTGCCCTGTGGGAGACGGATTATTATATTTTAGTCCGGGACTATGAGGACGGGTCAGCGGTGGACTCCGGGATCTTGAGTAGTCGGACGGATGGATTTTTTGTGTTTACCGTCTCCAATGTATATATATATGTACTGGGCTAGAGGGTCACATACGGGACGGTTCGTACGATGTGGAATCTGTTATAACAGCTGTTGGTGGACTCCAAGGCTGGGATTCACATTCGTGGAATAGTCTGAACTTTGTTTTGCTACCGGGTAGTTTTCATGGCGAGGGATCGAGCCCTGTATTGTGGAGTACGTAGGCGCTTGCCCTCGGACCTATGTAGTATGGGATGCATAGAATCCGAACAAGTGTGCATTAGTGTCATCCTAGTATAGAAATGTGTGCATTAGGCATTAAGGCATGACATACACTTATGTTTAGAATAATCACTTTTGACACTTTACTTGTTCATTCAATCTTTTTGTGATTTGTTAAAGTATGAGATCGTTATACTATTCCCGGCATAGAGAGGATAGCCGTGTATAACATTTCGTCAGTTGTAAATAACTGACGTGCCCACAGATTGACATGCAGGTAAAAGACTATTCGCGAAGCTATAAAGTGGATATGCTGATGCTGTTTTATTTTTAAAGATGTTGTAAATATTTTATTGTAAATTTCATTCTTCCGCTGTGTAAAAACCAAGTGTAAAGAAACTCTGATGTATTGTGAATAAAAAGTTTTAAAATTCCTTGTAAAATTGTATGAAGTGAAGTAAAGATCCTGTGAAATCCCGAGTTTATCCTTATTTGAAATTCGGGGTGTTACACTCTAAGTATTCTGGGATGTCGAACCGTTCCTCTCCTATTACTTGTTTTGCTTTTCTTTTATTTTCTCTCTTGTAATAACGGCTCGCAACCTTAGAAGCAGCCAACTATTAGTCATTAATAAAGAAAGCTTTTTCATATTTTACTATTGTCTACATCTCTCTGCTTTTAACTCTTCACTCTAACGATGGTTCGGAGTCCAACACTTGGCTCGATTCTACTTCGCAAGTTCGCTCCTAAGCGAGCTAGGAGTAGTTCGCCATTCGGAATTGCTTCCACAACCGTTGAACAACTCTAACGATGGTTCGAAGTCCAACACTTGGCTCGATTCTACTTTGCAAGTTCGCTCCTAAGCGAGCTAGAAGTAGTTCGCCATTCGGAATTGCTCCCACAACCGTTGAACAACTCTAACGATGGTTCGGAGTCCAACACTTGGCTCGATTCTACTTCGCAAGTTCGCTCCTAAGCGAGCTAGAAGTAGTTCGCCATTCGGAATTGCTCCCACAACCGTTGAACAACTCTAACGATGGTTCGGAGTCCAACACTTGGCTCGATTCTACTTCGCAAGTTCACTCCTAAGCGAGCTAGGAGTAGTTCGCCATTCGGAATTGCTCCCACAACCGTTGAACAACTCTAACGATGGTTCGGAGTCCAACACTTGGCTCGATTCTACTTCGCAAGTTCGCTCCTAAGCGAGCTAGAAGTAGTTCGCCATTCGGAATTTCTCCCACAACCGTTGAACAACTCTAACGATGGTTCGGAGTCCAACACTTGGCTCGATTCTACTTCGTAAGTTCGCTCCCAAGCGAGCTAGAAGTAGTTCGCCATTCGGAATTGCTCCCACAACCGTTGAACAACTCTAACGATGGTTCACGGTCGGCGCCCCTGGCCGAACGCTCGCAGCGCCGACCCCCAAACGAGCGGAAGTCCCGCTCTATGACCTCGGCACAATAGACACCGTCACAAACAAAGTAACCACACAGAGCAACGAAAAACATACAAGTCCAAGAAAGAAATATTATTAAGAGTTGGGACGCAGTACAAGGCGGCTCTTCTATACAACAAGATTACAAGGCGTCAAAAAGCAAAAGTTACAATGCCGACCTGTTACACTTAGGCTAAATACAAAGACTTCAAAAAAAAAAATCTCTTCAACGCCTCCGTGGCGCAGGGATGTTCCGCTTCAAGGACACTCGAGGGCGGCAACGTTTACCTTCGGAACTCGACCCCAAACCAACGAATTGAGACGTGTCCTCGGCGCTGCTCCTAACAGCCGCTCCGACGGACGCTCCGCTCGATGAAATGGCGACAGCACTTTGTGCGTCCCCGGGACTAGGTTGGCCGATGGGCGAACGAGTTGCGAGCTCATAAAATGAAATGCCACGCTCGCTTTCCGCACGAGTACACGAAGTGCTCCTGACGTTGATTGGCCCCGAACGCGGTTTGAGGCGAGCCACCTCCGCCTCCAGCTCTGAGATCCGCTCCCTCAGAGAGTCGTCTTTTACATTGACCTCGAAGCGAGGGGGTATTGCGGAGTTCGGCACGCCAGAGTGACTGGCAATAAGACGGCAGAGATGAGTGACTTCGATGCTCTTGTCCATCGTGGCTCTCTTCAGCGCGTCGACCTCGGTCGTCAGTTCGTCACGCTCGGTCGTCAGTTTGGCCACCTCGGCCGTCAATCCCTCTCCCTCTGTCCGAAACTCCGTCTCTACCGTCTGCAGGTGACGAATCTCAGAAAGCAGATCGTCCCTCTCCGCTGTTATTTTTGATAAAGTGTGGCGGATGCACTTGATCCGAAGCCCATAGCTAAAGGCGGTCGACGAACCATCATCCTCTCCTAAGGGGGCCATCTCGGCGATCCTGCTCTCCAGTCGCCGGATCTCGATGTCTCGCCGACCCAGGATGAGTTGAAGGTGGTTCCGCTCGCTTTTGGCTCTGTGCAATCCCAACTCGACTTCATAGAGCCGCTCTTGGCACCTCGCCAAGCACAGCCTCGTCGCCCCTAAGCCAACCTCGGCAAGTCTTGGACCTCGGCACCAGCTGCCGAGCGTTCTTGACACCGACCATGTTACATGGAAAGTTGGGGTTCGGCACCAGCTGCCGAGCGCTCTTGACACCGACCATGTTACATGGAAAGTTGGGGTTCGGCACCAGCTGCCGAGCGCTCTTGACACCGACCATGTTATATGAAAAGTTGGGGTTCGGCACCAGCTGCCGAGAGCTCTTGACACCGACCATCTTACATGGAAAGTTGGACCTCGGTACCAGCTGCCGAGCGTTCTTGACACCGACCAAGTTACATAGAAAGTTGGGGTTCGGCACCAGCTGCCGAGCGCTCTTTGACACCGACCATGTTACATGGAAAAGTTGAGGTTCGGCACCAGCTGCCGAGCATTCTTGACACCGACCATGTTACATGGAAAGTTGGACCTCGGCACCAGCTGCCGAGCATTCTTGACACCGACCATGTTACATGAAAAGTTGGGGTTCGGCACCAGCTGCCGAGCGTTCTTGACACCGACCATGTTACATGGAAAGTTGGACCTCGGCACCAGCTACCGAGCGTTCTTGACACCGACCATGTTACATGGAAAGTTGGACCTCGACACCAGCTGCCGAGCGTTCTGGACACCTACCATGTTACATGGAAAGTTGGGGTTCGGCACCAGCTGCCGAGCGCTCTCGACACCGACCATGTTACATGGAAAGTTGGACCTCGGCACCAGCTGCCGAGCGTTCTTGACACTGACCATGTTACATGGAAAGTTGGGGTTCGGCACCAGCTGCCGAGCGTTCTTGACACCGACCATGTTACATGGAAAGTTGGACCTCGGCACCAGCTGCCGAGCGTTCTCGACACTGACCATGTTACATGGAAAGTTGGACCTCGGCACCAGCTGCCGAGCGTTCTTGACACCGACCATGTTACATGGAAAGTTGGGGTTCGGCACCAGCTGCCGAGCGCTCTCGACACCGACCATGTTACATGGAAAGTTGGTGTTCGGCACCAGCTGCCGAGCGCTCTTGACACCGACCATGTTATATGGAAAAGTTGGGGTTCGGCACCAGCTGCCGAGCGTTCTTGACACCGACCATGTTACATGGAAAGTTGGGGTTCGGCACCAGCTGCCGAGCGTTCTTGACACCGACCATGTTACATGGAAAGTTGGACCTCGGCACCAGCTGCCGAGCATTCTTGACACCGGCCATGTTACATGAAAAGTTGGACCTCGGCACCAGCTGCCGAGCGTTCTTGACACCGACCATGTTACATGGAAAATTGGGGTTTGGCACCAGCTGCCGAGCGCTCTCGACACCGACCATGTTACTTGGAAAGTTGGTGTTTGGCACCAGCTGCCGAGCACTCTTGACATCGACCATGTTATATGGAAAAGTTGGGGTTTGACACCAGCAGCCGAGCGCTCTTGACACCGACCATGTTACATGGAAAAGTTGGGGTTCGGCACCAGCTGCCGAGCGCTCTTGACACCGACTATGTTACATGGAAAAAGCTACCTCGGACCTCGCCGAACTCCCTCTCAGCACTCACAACCTGGCCGAGGTGCCTCTTTTCTTCGAAAAAAGGTGCCGAACCACCCACGGACTTCGGCCTGTTGGGCAGCAAGCGCTGGAAGGGGTCGGTGATGTGATACAAGCATGTAGGCCGCACAACGAAGGAAAACGACCGAGCCATTCGCCAAAAAGTTGCAAAAAAAAAAACAATTAAAAATTCGGGAGGTTAAGGAAGAACTCCTGGAAAATAATTATAAAGTTGGGGAAACGTTTCCTAATCCCTAAACAAGTAATTATTGCCAAGAACAAACTTTTAAGACCCTCGAATGACGAATTGACACTTCTCAAAGATAAACGAAAACACCGCATGGTCCGAAGAACTCAGGAGCAACTCAAAGAGCAACCAACTTGAAAAATCACCGCACTACCTCCTTCAAAGATTCAAAACCTTCCATTTGGACTCCGATACAACTCCACTAGCCATTAAAACAGTAAAACTACTCCTCAAAGGCTGATTAAACTCAGTCTTAGAGAGTGGGGGGCTCGTGATATGGCTAAAAATGGGGATAAATCGGAACCGTCCAAATCGGGCACGAATCTTGAAGTCCGGGGGTAAAACGGTAATTTCACCTACCGATGGGTCTGAAGCGGGTACTAGATCTCCTCCTCAAAGACCCACTAACCCGCGAACGGATCCACCTCAACTGGGTACGGGTTTCAACCCGCAGCAAACCCGGTCCAGAAAGGATTGAATTAGGGTTTCTGATTAAATCTTAATCAACGGCCCTGATTCATATCTATCCTTTCACTGGGGATTAGGGATTACATTCCTTATCTAACCACAGGGGGATTACATTCCTAATCTGATCCCAGCGGCGCCTATAATACCCCCCATCCATCTCCATTAAGAGGTAATCAATCTTTTCCCAGTTTTTGCGCTCTCTCATAATCGTCCCTGATTACTGACTTGAGCATCGGAGGGTGCGTCTCCGGGAACAACCCCGGTGTCTCGCACTTTTTGCAGGTGTACGGCGGGAGACATCGTCAAACTTCGGCGGAACAGGTAACAGGCTTGCTATTCAGTTTTCCTAAGAATCCACAAATACTATCAGTTTGCCCCCACACCAGATTTAGCGGCAACAATAATAATAATAATAATAATAATAATAATAATAATAATAATAATAATAATAATAATAATAATAATAATAATAATAATAATGCGCAGTTGCAAATACTACTGTAACGTGCAAATGCGTGCAAACCATCTCAGCTGTTATTTTAAACAACGGCATATGTTATAATGAAGATGTTAGAAACAATGGCTTAGATGGTTTGCATACGTTTGCATGCTACAATAGTATATAATCACATCACACATCTCAAACCGGACTACTTGTGTTCGCCCGCACTTTCTGCGGACACAAATGCCGGACAGACATGAACCCCACCCCGTGCGGAGCCTCACCGTTATATTGGTGCATTCAAGATTCTGTCTGCCGTTATAGTCGGTGCATTAAAAAAGTTGTCTGCCGTTATACTGGATACAGTCAATAAGTTGTTTGTCGTTACGATTTCAAACGTTGTCCAGTTCGATATCGTGACGTGGTGCCTGCGTCAACTCTTCTGTCGTTACATCCTGGAAGACAAATGCCTACGCAAGTTCCAACACCCGGACGATGAGAAATCTGTTTAAGGAGATTGTGTGGTACACAAGTCTCGACACAAATTGTTTGGTTTGTAATTTTGTTATATCTTTTCTTTTCTTTTTATATGTTGGTTTTCTCCACCTCCTTCTTCTTCTCCGATTTTTTGCCTCTCAATTATACTTGGTTTTATTGCAAACGATATTTGTAAATAAAACGTTGTAACAATCATAACTAGTTCTAGAATTTGTTGTTAGAATTTCTTCTTTCTACCAATGTTATTCTCTTTTTGAAATGCTGCTCTTCAAAAGACTTGATCATTAGTTGAGCCATACTGTACTCCCAAGGGTGTAGGATAATTTATATATTGAATGAAACATAGATGAAATGAATGCTTCATAAATTTGGCTAAACATGAATTTGTAAATAGTAGAATAATGCATTCATTGTTTGTTTTTTTGTTTTTTTCCTGTTGGGAAAATGATCTTCCTGGGTTCCTCGTTATCATGAACTCTGATTAACCTTTTGGTTTCAAGTTTAGCTTTCCTTTTATTCTTTCTGTGCTACGGTGCTACCATTTTCTGTTCTATGTTATCTAAAACTATTTTCTCATAATTTTCATTGGTACAACCATAGTTTACTTACCATGTCGATTCTGCTTTGGTAAGGTCATGAGAATGACTCTTAAGTTTAAAGAGTTTACTGGAATTGCCTCGTGTTCTACATATTGTCCATTTTTTGGGGGTGGATAATCTTTTTTTTTTTTTTTTTTTTTGATAAAAGATGACACCAGTCATCGTTTCATTAATAAGAAATAACGAAACAAAGTAGTACAGCAAAGATAAAAGCACGTGAGCCACACGCATCACGATACATCAAAATAACTCGGACCTACCCGAGATCGAAAGTAAACAACAATAACATCATAAAATAGGTTACATGAAACAACAAAAGAACTCGGTCGAAATCGAGGACAAACTTGAAAAACAACAAGTGGTACTAAAATCCTCTAAACACCGAGCTAGTACCCCCGTCCGATACTGCTGCTCTGACTATGCTCCTTCGTTGTTCCTGAATCTTTAGCCCGCCTCCCTAGCACCGAAAACAGCTCAAAACATGGCTGTTTCCACGATACTCCAACCTCGCTATTCTTCTTCACTGTTCCTGATCCTTTTGGCTGTTTCCTGAGCGCCTGCCCAACCATAAATCAGAAAGAAAATTTTATTCATGGAGCAAGGAATACTGTAAACTTTATTGCGAAAAATTAAATCATTTTTTTCTAGCCATAGGTTCCAAATTGTGGCTGCTATTGCTATATCCCAAGCCCGTCTATCTTCTAATTTGATGTACGAATCTCTAAGGTGCGCCCAAATGTCAATGGTAGAGTTAGGAAACTGATTACACCCAAACCCCCTACAAACTATTTCCCAAATAACCCGAGCTTTCGGACATCGAAATAGGATATGGTTGACGTCTTCTTCAGCCGCCAGGCACGTCTCACATGTGCCATCAATCTGCATGTTCCTCTTCTTCAGATTAACTTTGGAGAGGATGGCGTTACTGTGTGCTAACCAACAGAAAACTTTGATTCTGTAAGGAACTTTTGCTTTCCAAATCACAGCTTGCGCTTGACATCTTGTACCCCCATCGTTGATCCATTTATACATGGACGATACTGAGAACACCTTTGAGCCGTCCCTATCCCACCATCTTTCATCATCCATGCTATTAGCCTGGCCCCCTTCCTGAAGAATAAACTTATTCAGCTCTTCAAACTGAGCTCTGCTCTCCGGTGAAATGTTGTTGGAAACTATAAAATTTAGCTTGCTGTTCTTTCGAACATCTGCCACTGATAGGTCTAAGTTTTGCGTAGCTTTAGCCGCTAACGGGAATTGATTTTGCAACGACGCATTACCACACCATTTGTCCTTCCAGAATCTAGTGTTTCTTCCGTTACCTACTTTGCAAGTGGTGTTGGTATGGAAAATGTCTCCTTGTTTAGCTATCCCCTTCCAAATAAAGGAAACTTTTGCCGACGGGGTTCTACCTCCAAATCGAAATTTACGTCTCTTTCGGTAAAGGTCGTAGGAGTAGTTCCACCATCCTTTATGCTTATTATTAATCTTCCACCACCACTTGCAGAGCAGCGCTTTGTTCATGTCATGAAGGCTGATGATACCCAAGCCTCCGAATTCTCTTTTCTTGCATACTCTTCTCCAATTTACCAAGTGGAAGCCTTTGTTTCCTTCGTCCGTACCTTTCCAAAGAAACCTTCTTCGCAGCTTATCTATCCTGTTGATGACCCACTTGGGCAGTTCGTAGATGGACATCAGATACGACGGGATTGCGCTAAGGACAGAGTTTAGTAAGATAATCCTTCCACCAAGGGATAGAAATCTACTTTGCCATCCTGCCAGCTTCTTTTCAACCTTAGCAATAATGAAGTTCCAATCCTCCTTCAGAAGAGATCCCGGCTTAATTGGCACGCCTAGGTATTTAAACAGAAAATCTCCAGCCTTGCACTCTAAGATATCCATAATCTCCATACTCGACGTCGACGTCTGGTCGCATATCGGAATGATACTTGTCTTATTAAAGTTCACTTGCAAACCTGACCAACTCTGGAAACATGCCAATATAGTCTTAATGGCCGTCGCTTCTTCCACCGTTGCTTTACCAAATAGGATAGTGTCGTATGCATATTGGAGAATCGCCATTGGCTTAGCGATACCTTTAATCGTAATCCCTTTGATAGTGTTGTTTTCCATGGCTCTTCTAATCATTTCCGCTAGCCCGTCAGCCACTATGGCGAATAGAAGGGAAGATAAGGGATCCCCTTGACGGAGGCCTCTCTTGCACAAGATCTGTCTGCCTTGCCATCCGTTCACCTAGATGGACGATTTCCCGCCACTCATGCACAATTTCATCCATGATATCCATTTTGCGCCGAATCCCTTGAGAGTTAGTGCTTCCTCCACCGCGGCCCACGATACGGAGTCGTAAGCTTTCTGAAAATCAAGGTTAAGGATAAAGCCGTTCTCTTTAGCTTTGTAACCTCGGAAGACAACTTCGTGTAGTGAGGCAATGCTGTCCAAAATATCCCTACCACTGATGAAGCCACTCTGCGATTGGTCGATGACCTCGTTCAGGTTAGGGGCTAATCTTAGAGCCAAGACCTTTGTGATTATTTTGAACGATCCGTTCAGCAGGCTAGCAGGCTAATCGATCTGAGATCTTCATGGGTCTTAACCTCGGTTTTCTTGGGAACTAGAACGATTGAAGCATAATTTAACCTATCCAGGTTGGCCCTACCGTCGGAGAGCTCGTGAAATATGTTCAGCAGGTCTTCTTTAATAATCTCCCAGTAAATTTTGAAGAAAAAAATCGGAAGACCGTCTGGCCCTGGAGCTTTGTCTTGACCGAGCTTCTTAATTGCCTCCAGCACCTCTGATTCTGTAAATCTTGATTCAATTTCATCACTCCCAGCCAATCTAGAGTCGCTCCACATATCCTGGGCCATCGCGCATCTGCTAGCAGCATTACTTCCTAGTAGATCATGAAAATGGCTATCTAGATGTTCTTTGATAAGGTCTTCGTTTTCCGTCCAAACTCCGTTAATCGATAGGCCCGTAATGTGGTTCTGTCTTTTCCTTCCATTTGCAATCTTGTGGAAATACTTTGTGTTTGCGTCTCCCTCTCTTAGCCACTGTATCCTCGCTCTCTGTTGCCAGTATAATTCCTCCATCAGCCCGATCTGCTGCAGCTCTAGTCTATTCCTGGCCAGCTCGTCCTTCTCGTAATCTTGCAGATCTCTATTCTCCTGAGCGCTTTCCAAGTTTGCGATTCCATTCGCAATCTCTTCTCTTTTGTGGTTAATGTCAAGATTCTTTTGTCTGGCCCAAGATTTTAATCTCCTTCGAAGCCGCCTAGTTTTCTCCACCCAAATTCCTACAGCTGAGCACTGTGATGTGGAACCCTTCCATGATTCGGCGATGATCTGCTTGGTTTCCTCACATACGGTCCATGCTTTCTCGAATTTGAAGCTGTTGAACTTTTTCCTACCGATAAGCCCGCAATCGATTACCAGAGGCAGATGATCCGAAGTGTATCGGATAGCACTATTGACCTTTGCCAAAGGGTTAGCGTCCTCCCACTCGTTGGACACCAGAACTCTATCTAACTTAGCCAGAATCGGATTGCGCTGCATATTTGACCAAGTATATTTCCTGTCAGTCATTTCTAACTCTAGTAAGTCTAAATCTTCGATTGTACGGTTGAAAGAGTCTTGCTCCGTGGGTCTGTGACTCCTGCCTCTGTGCTCATCCTGAAATCTAGTGATGTTAAAATCTCCGCCTATTACCCACGACCCGCCCCATTTCTGTCTAATGAATCTTAATTCTGCCCACAACTCTTGACGCAATCTACTGTCGTATGGTTCGTAGACACTAGTCACAGTTTGGGTCCAATCGTCTCGTCTACGTCTAATTCTAATCGACACAGAGAACACTCCAGATTAATCATCCACGATCTCGAATGAAGAGGAGCAGACCCCTACAGCTATCCCCCCTGAGAACCCCCTAGCCGGTTTAAATCTCCAATGGAAGTTCTCCATGCCTCTCAAGGAGGTGAAATCCTCCGCAGTTGGGGATTCTATTCTTGTTTCTTGAAATCCACAGATGACCGGTCTAATCTTACCCAGTGTGACTCCAATGGCCCTTTTTTTTAAATGCTGGCGCATCCCTCTAACGTTCCAAAATAAGTATATCATAAATAACTAATACTGAATCTAATTGAGACCCCCCTCCTCCCCTAAACCGAAATGAATTAGGCCGAAACAATTTTGGTGTCTTCTCTAATGATCGCTATGTTAGCTAATTGTTCATCCCAAGTGGAACCCATGGCTAGTCCGTACAAGCTAGCAAAGTAAATGAGAGATGCATCTGATAATGAATTGAGAACAGAACAATTAAATTTAGGAGTACCTTCGCCTGACGCGTTTGCCTCCAATACTATGTTTCCCCTATGGGGCCATCCCTCTTGCTCATTGTTCTGACAATCCATGCTCACCATCTGCCTTTTTCCTTTCCTCCGATATTCTGTGATCTTTTTGGTGGAAGAGCTACCTACACTAGCTCTAACTTCTTTTTCCTCGCCCTCTGTGTCAGTAGCTGAGATTAGATTATCCTCTCTGATGCCGTCTAAATCTCCAATAATGCCCTCGCCTGACTCCAGTGGTGAAGTAAGTTGCAATATGTCGGACCTGGGGTTGTGAGTAAGAGTAGTAGTGACATTCTGATTCGGGATTGTTGTGATAATACCCGTAGGGGAAACTTGCGCAGCTATAGGAATGAAAGCCTCTAGAGACGTACCCCCATGCTCAGAATGTATCTTCTCCTTGGACTTGATCAATGAGCACAATGCCATCTTCACTGACTTCTCTATTTCCTCATTAGAAAATTTCATCCACTCTTCATTGATTAAGCCCATTTGATTAGAGAGGCCCACATCTAGGCTCGGTTTGAGAATACTCAGCTTAGCACAGGCTTTCGAACCAGCTTTGTCTGAGACACACTTTTCCAAGCCTTTACCACCTGTCCCATCGCCGCTCAGAGCTTCCGTAGGAACAGTGGTAGAGTCACATCGATAGATTGCCTGACCTACTGAGGGGAAGTGAGTTGACGATTGTGGGGCCCAATGAGCAGTCGTAGCTTGGTTCTTAGCTGGCGCATTGGATGGGGCATTTTTGATCTTGACCGTAAGTTTTGAATTGGTGAACCGCTCGACAGTGGACGGCTCTGATCTATCTGGGGGTCTGCTATCCAATGGAAGTGAACGTGAGCAGGCTCTAGCATCCAACGGACAGACTTCGTCTTCTACCTCTGGCGAGTGATCTGGGCCGTTAGAAAATTTTTCGACTCCAGGCTCAGATGCTTTGAACGAAACATTCTTTTGGATCTCTACGATCACTTTTACATCGTAGATAAGGTTATTGAACTCAGTTAAAATCTTGGACGGAATATCGCTCTTGTTCGCAACCCCAACTTTGATTCTTGCAAATTTTCTAGCGGAGAGAGTGAGCGTTTGTCTGTCGATATCCAGCAGCATACCGAAAGGTCTAACAATGTTTTGGAAGCCTGTCCTAACCCAGCAATGTAGAGGAAGGTTGTATAATCTAATCCAAACTAGAGGTAGATTATCCGCTTTCAACGCTCCAAAGTCACGAGTCCACCACTTGAAAGTTACAAAGAATTCCATGCCGAATGCGTCTCTCCCCTCTAGGCCCTTAATTCTGATCGTCTCCTTAGCGATCGCAGCGTCGTTACAGTAGGCGTAGAAAATGTTAGTTGCTAATTCTTGGATGATCCATGTCGGAGCTGGCGTAGAAACCAGAGCAGCTAGCATCAAATCCTTTATGTCGGAAGCTTTGGGCACACCTGTCTGAGCTTTGATTAGGATTCCCCCATTAAAACGTCTTTCGAAGTCGGCAATCAATGGCGTTGGCACTATAGACGCATGGATGACTCGTCGATCTCCCGCTACGCTTCCTTCCGTTTTGCTCCCCTCCGAAGCTACGGGGTTTGTCGTCTTAGGGGCTCTCGAGTTGGAGTTGGAAGCGATCAGTCGCTTAGGACAATTAGTAGATATATGCCCGGAGTTGCGATACAGATAACAGAACCAGTCTGCTAGACATTTGCTGATGGAGTGGCCAGGCTTGGCGCATTTGTGGCAATTTTTGCGGCCGTCGACGCGCGAGTTCTCCGACGAACTTGGGCTCTTCTTTGCTTGTCTAACCTTCCTTGGCTTGACGAGGACCCATTCACCGGCCTCATCTTCTCTAGTTGCGCGGTGATCTAGCTTCGGCGAAGTAAAATGTTGCGCTCTATGCGCAGCGTCGTCGGTGGGCTTCCCTCTGGTGGCTTCAGCATATGATCGGTGCTTTTTGTTGCTCCAGTCTAAATCCGGAGAAGCTCGATCGACTCTGGCGTGGATCTGGATCGGCTTCGACCTGTCTTCCTCTGTTCGTCTCTGTGGATGGCGTGAAGGTCTTCCTCGATCCTCATGAGTGCGCTCCTTCCTCACTCTAGGCGATGGGGATCTGTGGTTAGCGCGAGGTGGATAATCTTTTATTTATATATTTAATTGCAATTTATTTTCCAGCACTAAGATTTTGGGTATGGGCCACGATTAGGTTTTTACTTTTGTCGGAACACCAATATTAATTACGACTAATTTAGTAATTTTCATCTAGGATAAAGAAAGAAATTTTTAGTAATTAAACAATACAAATGTACAATACGTACAGAAAATATATATTTCTAATCTGCCTACATCTATCTCTAAATCTTCATTCTCTTCCCCTCCTTTTCAATTGAAATTTTCCTTGACTGTTTCGCCTCTCAATAGGTACCCCTTTCACCTATCTCTAAGGCCACTTGTAGTTCTAATTCTAAATCTTCGACTAAGCCGTCCACTAAATCAGAATATTCCAAAAAGAATCCTAAGCCGACTATCTTACGTTCTAGTGCACGTATTTGCGCTAAGAATGATGCAGATTTATCTGCATCCTCCAAGGCCTCTCTTGGTGCACAAATTCGGAACTTGGAGACTCCCCCCATCTCCAAGGTCGCGAACTCCAATGTTCTGCTTGGCTCGGCCTACCAAGTCCATTTTGACTATCTTTCTAATCTTGAGATGATCAACCTTGCATCTAGCATGGGTTTCGTGATAGACCTATCTCATTCTGATTGCATTCAATCCATTCGGGATTTAGAAATCTCCAGAGCTTGTGTTAATTACGGTCATTACGATTAATGTTTCATGTATTTCGGGGCCTTGGTAGTTCCAATTTTCGTTCAATTGCCCATCTCCTTATTTCTAACTCAATCCTATTCCTTTTGCTCCTTAATCTTAATTCCTTTTCTTGCCATCTTTGCTTTCGCTATCAGTGCTGATCTAATTTATTGTTTTCCTATTTGTGCACTTTTAGTGCTTATCTACCTAATATCGATCGGCAGAGTTCCGGTGATGAACTCTACTTTTGATTATTGTAGTTTTTTGGGTGCCTAGGTGCACTTTATTCCTTTTTTATGTATTAGTGATGATTTATGCTATTGGTTAGAGTTATTTTTTGGTGTGCTTGGATGTATTGTTTCCTTTTGTTATGTCTGTCGTATACTCCTTTCTAATCTCCCACTTTGTTGTGTTTGCTGTTTATCGGCCTATTGTGGCTCTTGAGCTGGTGTGTTTTTGTTTCGATGTTCAGTCAAATGCTGTGTATCAAGATTGTTCTTCAATCATGTTGTTTTGCTTCTAATCTTTCTCCTTTATCCCATATTTAGTTTTTTCCCTCTTTTGTTGTTGCCCTCTATTATTTTTGAGTTTCCGCTTCTTAGGGCACCTATGATTTATATTGGATGTTGCTTACTTCTTTTCATCTCTTTTCTATCAATATATAAATTGCTGACTTCACCATGTTTTCTTCCTCTTCCTCATGTCGAGTTTTATCTCGACGCTTGCGTGAGTTACCCATGGCGACTAATTGTGCCTTACTTGTTGTCTGCTAATGTTTTTGAATGACCCCGTCGCTTTTCTTCTACTAATGATCATGCTGATTTGCTGCTTGGTTTAATCCGTCATGTTCCTGTGGTGGCGCTATCCGCCTATCCTCATCTGCTGTGTTTTCTTTCCTTTCTAGAGGGTTTGATTGCTTATTAGCCACGATTACGGTGATCATATGTTGTTGTCTTAGCTACTTTCGAACATCTCAATTTCTTTGTTGTTTTGTTTCGATTTTACATCTTGTAAACTGATGTGTAATTTGTATATTGTACTCTTTTGATTATATATAATATGTTTTGTGGCTACGGTCCTTGGACCCTATCTATTTATTTAAATAAAATAAAAAAAGAAAAATACTAATAATAATAATAAAGTTAAAATAATAAAAAAACAGTACAATACAGTTAGACACACAACAGTGCAAACTTCATACATATTTGGATGAAGATAGTTTATAGAATTAGTTTGTCAGGTTTTTTTTTTTTTTTTTGGGATAAAAGATGACCTCGTCATCGTTAATTTGTGAGGTTGTTGTCTCCAGATCTTATCTTCACTATCCTTCGTTTTATTGATGAGCATTTTAGGCTAATGAATATATTTTGCAAATTCAGTCCCTACAATCGATAGCACATGATAATATAATTTACTAATGTTTAGTTTAACACAGTGACATTCATTATATGGATTATCTAATTGAAATCCTAATTATTCTCTGTATGTAATTAGTACATGTATGTTTAAAAAAAAACAAAGTACAGATACAAAAATTATTGTTTTTACCCGCATAGGCCACACAATGAGACCCTCATATATTATATTTTTTCTTAGGAAAATGCTCAGTTGAAAACGCAAAAGTGTGTGAAAACGTGAAAATGACCCTAGGCCGTTGTTGGATTATTATAACCGAGACAACGGCATAGGTTATAATGCATTATTACCAACAACGGCCTTAGTGGTTTTCTCCGTTTTCACAGACATTTGCGTTTTCAATGGAGCATTTCCCTTTTTCTTATTATTCATTTTGAGCCCTTGTCCAGATGAGATATTGTTTTATTAGTTAACTAAAACAGGGAATTACTTACGGGCTGTGCCAAAGCCCCGAGCACAATATTAGGTTATATGATATCAGGTTTCGGTTTTGAGAGCATCTGTAGTCGTTGACACTAAAATTTTCATATTTGAATTTTAGAAATAGAAATTTTGAGTTATCTTGTAGTCATTGAAATCCAAAATTTGATCCAACGGTGGATGGTCATTTTTATCTTGAATCTCAGCCATTGAAAAAAAAATTGATTTTGTCTTAGATTACTTCACAATGGTAAAGAATCCATGTGATCTCTAATCTCTAATCTCTAATATTGTAATGGGAGAAGGCCTTAGTGTCATTTGTAAATCTACCACCTTACGTGCATTGCGCGTGCAATTCCAACTCTATCTCATTATATACTTTATTTAAATCTATCAATTACGTGCATTACACGTACAACTTAAACTCTCTAATTATACTCTTTATATTACATTAAAAAATATATTTATTAACATGTGTTATATTATATTACTTTAAAATTTATATATTGATTAAAACGTGCATCAGACGTGTTAAATACTAGTTCTATGAATTCGAAAATAGGACATAGGTCTGTATTTACATAGTTTTCTGAGCATACTATAATTACATAGTTATAACTTACTGGGCAATCCTAAAACGGGTTTCTCTTTAGAAAATCCTAGAGAGAGAAACTCCCACAATCAAATCTTCAACAGTCGGGCGGCGAAGACGGTTTCAATCGGGGAGGGGGGAGGATTCCCTTATCATCTCTTCCTCCTCCTCCCCCCCATCTTCCCGCTTCGAAGCGATGTAGAAGAGGTCGAATATTTGTCTAGGGTTTCACGATCTTAGGGTTTGGCAACGCGGTCGGTGACGTCGAGGCGGCAGTGACAACATGTCGAGTGGCTGACGTGTCGAGGTAGGAGAGCTGTCGGGGAAGCTGAGGCTACGCCGAGGTGGCAAAGAAAGCTGTCGATAGCGGAGGGATCTGATCTCGTAGGGGTTGGAGGAGCCGGCGACGCATCAGGTAGAGATCGTCGGCGAGGGTCCGAAGTCAGGGACGGGTCGACTGATAGGGAAAGCTCGGTTGTGAAGTTGTGGTTGGGGTTGTTGGAGTTGGCGGTGTTGTTAGAGTTGGTAGGGACTGCTGGAGTAGAGGTGGCTCGACAGCAAGGCCGTTGAGTGGAGGAGGGCGACGGTGGTTAGGGGTGGTCGGATTAGTGGGTTGGGTCTGGAATGGTCTTTGATTTCAATTTTCAACATCATTTCGAGATTCGGAGGGGGAAATTATCGTGTTTGGGGAATTTCTACTTAGATTTCGAAATCCCCGAACACTATTAGGAGAGAGTGTTAGGGGGGACAGTGGTGGGTTGTTATTGTTGGGGTAATGCACATCAAGGTTCTTACTGGTGTTCGTCGTAGTCCAATTTCCTGGATAGCCGGTCGTTGTGCTTTGGCTTGTTGAGATCCCAAATAGAGTTGGGCTCAATTGGGTGAGTATTTGGGCCAGGATCGACGGAGGGCGCAGAGAGCGTCGCTGTGTCGGGAGGCTCGGTTTGGTGATGACTAAAATGGCATCATCGAGGATGCGGCAGGGCTAACGAAGGGTTTGTTGTTCGTTTGGGTGGTGCCATTAGTTGATGGCGAAAAGGAGCGGATGAGTGACGAACGCGTACTGTAACGCCCCGAGTCCGGCTCAGCTGCGCACGCGAAAGAATGGATACAAAACTCTAGCCACGCCCACCACAGGCACCATCAAAAGGTCGGTATACCCGTTAGGTGCCTTTATCATTTGGTTATTCCTATATAAACACACACTTCTCCACCCATTTTTCCGATATGGGATCTCATCTCATTCCCTTGCCAACTCACGTTGACCATCCATGCATGCATACTCATTATTCAACATTTAATGCATATCCACATAGTAGATCCTATAGGCCACTTCATCAATCCCTTTTCAAACAAGCCCATAGGATCCTCCTATAGGTCAACATCCAACAACCATCTCATCTCTTTTATATATATATATATATATATATATATATATATATATATATATATATATATATATATATATATATATATATATATAGGTGTTACACGTACGACGAGAATTCTTGGATGAGTGGGGGTGTGCATGAAACCGACGATGGGCGATGTGGAGTCGGAGAGGGGATGGGGAGTCAAATTTGAAATTCAAAATTTGAATTTCGCAGTAGGGTTCTGAGGCTCATATTTGATTTTTGAGTTAGGGTTTCGAATTCAAATTTGAATTGGAAGTGAAGAGGGGGAGTTTCCTTGAATTTTGCATTTAAATATAGATTTTTGAAATTTAAATTTCAGGTAAGGAGTGTGAGGGTGTCTGGTGTAATTTGGATTTCAAAATTGAAATTAAAAATACAAATTGTGGTGACTTCAACGAGTTCAAGTGTCCAAGTTTCGGTTGAGAACAACGATTACTGTTGAGAGCTGGATTTGACGCAATCGAAAGATGGCGTCGCGGTGGGGTTGGATTGACGGATACACAATAGCAACATCATGGGGGAGAGGAGCAAGTTTGCCAACAAGAGATAGTGGTTGTGGTTGTTGTTGTTGACAATGTGGACGTTTAGGGGAACGTTGAGGGAGTTTCAATGGTGGAGCGTTATCTCGGAGGTTTTTGAATTCCAAATTGGACTTTTGCGGAATTTAAATTACATTTAGGAGAGATAGGTTGGAGAACTTGATGCAGAGGCAGCGTCTACAAGTTTAGTCAGGGAGGGACAAGTTAGGGGTGTAGGTTTTGCTTTGTGTTTGTTTTCCACTATTTTGTTTAAGAACAAATAGATGTATTGTATCTGTACTACTTGTATCATTAATTTCTTATTAATGAAGCAGTGGCGAGATCACATTTTTCTAAAAAAAAAAAAAAAAAAAAAAAAAAAAAAAAAAAAAAAAAAACTTACTGGGCACAAATTAAATGGATTTCAGAATAAGGATATTGAACCAAGTTTCCCATTGTTTGATAATGTCAGTGATGTATGAAACATTCGGTTGCTAGCCAAAAAATACTGTACAAGAAACAGAGATTTGGTGGCTATTAACCTAATGTATTTAAGGGTTGAAACGGCAAGAAATATGAGGAAATGAATTTATAAATAAGAGACAAATAACAAAGATATGTTCAAAATGATGATGATGATGATTATAAAAGGTCAAAACCCAGAAGTCAGTCAATTAAATGCCTAGACAGCTGCTGGATGCTCATCCTCTGATCTTGCTCCTCAAGTTAGACCTGCTACAATATATAAAATGAATTACTAACTAAAATTTACCTTTTACGTAAATAAAACTAATCAAAAGGATTGACTATTTTCTAATTCTAGATACATCACAAATTACCGAACTCCACTAACAATATGCAAGTCAAAAATAATAATAATAAACAAATCAAATCATCAGAAAGTAATTGATGCATGGGTTTTAAGACAATTGTCATCACATGATACTTTCTTCAAATATAAGCCAAAGAAATTCGCTTAGAGCCTGTCTGGGTATAGAGATAAGGTAAGATAATTGGGGCTACACAGATATTTACAATACATCCAGTTCCTTTATCTTATCTTAGTCTTTTGCGATTAATATATGATGTTTGGAGGATTAACATAGATAATAGTTTATGACATTTGGTATTAATATATGCTGTTTGAAGGATTAAAATGTATTTATTATAATTTATTATTTTTTAATAGTAAGCGTCACACCTCCTGGGTAAAAATCCTGGCTACGCCACTGATTGTAGATAGGTGTGGGATAAAACCATCTTTCATGGTATCAGAGCTGAAAGCAAGCCCCCCCTTGGCCATGTCACGTGCTCGTATTCCCGTATTTTGGGAAGCGGGGCGTGACAAATCCATTGATTCATTGTTAAACCGTTATTCTATTGTTTCCTGCTTTCTCTACTTGTTGTCCATAACTTGTTCTAAGGACAATTTTTCTCCTCTTTTTAGATGAAGTGTTTACAGGTGTTGATGGAGAATTTCCTGATGGATTGGAAGAACAACATTGGTGAAAGAATTGATTGCATCGCCGCTTATTAAATAATTGTTTTTGTCATGAAGACTTAATTATTGAACTTATTGTATTGATGCTTATTACTTTTGTGTTTGAGATTTATTTTGTTTTGGGCTTATGTCCCGGATTTTATTATTGTTCAAGACGTTGGATTATTATTGTATTTGGATTTTTTTTGTATCATTGTTCATGAGATTGTTATTATTACCTGCGCAATTGTTCTGTATTGGTTATATTGTTGAGTTAATTGGATAAGCAACTTTGGGTGATGTTAGTCATTCGCTGGGCCAATGTCATATACTCGTATTCCGTATTTGATTTGCATTACTATTTTTCCATTTCCCAGAAACACCAACTTTTTAAATATCCGTATTCTTGTGACAATTCTTCTTTCCAAATAAAAACGACAAAATGACCAACGTTTTAAAGCTGTAGTAGGTTTATGCTCTTTTAAAGCCATAATTCTGTACTATGGCTTTTAAAGAGCATAAGAAGTGCAGTTTTTGCTAATCAAAGCATGTTTTGGAACGTAATATTCTGGTTGATGTGACGTGCCCATGGTGCAATACAGGAGAAGAAGGTTTAAACCACATTTTCTTACACTGTCCAAAGGCTAAACTTGCTTGGGAAATTATGGGTCTGGGGTTTGATATTATAGAAACACCTATAAATATTGATGATATTTGGGGAAGTTGGAGACTGAGGTACATTAGGAAGGACCATAAATTTATGGGGGATATGACAGTAGGGGCTATTATGTGGATCCTGGCTAGATAGAAATGATGCTTGATTCCGTAACTTTAATTGTTTATTTCATAGGATGCTACATAAAATCATGGTTCTAATAGACACTTGGTTAGGGACGAGGAAGATGCTTCGTAGGGACATAGCAGAGTAGTACTCAGTTTCATGACTACAGTTACCTCCTTTCTATCAGAGTTTTGGGCGACTATTTTTTTGATAAGAAGATGACCTCTGTCATCGTTTCATTAACGAGAATTAAAGAAACAAAGAAGTACAAATTACATAAACCCAAAAGATAGAACCTTGAATCCTAACCCGCTTGCACTGCCTAGAGTCCAACTAGTCTCAGCGAAGCATCAAAATACATCCATACATACTCAACTAAAATAGGTTAAGCAGTAGAACATCCAAACAAAGGATAACCAACTCCACCAACGCCACAGGCCTACTGCCAGACCTGGCTCACTGCCCCTCCTCTGACAACCTGATCTTCTTAGCGTGCCCAGCCTTACCTGCCCAATCATGAATTAGGAGGAAGATGTAATGTATAGAAGAAATAAAAGTTTGATTAACATTTCTAAAGCATGCGTAGTTACGGTCTAGCCATAATCTTCAGATAGTAGCCGCTACTGCTAAGTCCCATGCCCTTTTATCCTGTGATCTAAGTTTTGGGCGACTATTGGTGGAGGGTTCTAGTATTTTAGGCAATATGTAATATGTATTATGTTTTTTTTTTTTGTTGATAAAAGGATGACCTAGATCATCATTTCATTAATGAGGATAAATGAAACAGAGCATTACAAAGTACCAATATTACATGAACACTGACATAATTAGCCTCGAAAAACCAAAATAACATAGTCTAGACATCAAAATAGAAGACCAGTAGGAATGAAAATACATAAAGCCGCCGAGGCTAGTCTAGACATCAAAATAGAAAAACAGCAGGGATGAAAGCACGTAAAGGAACCGAGGCAACTCTCCGCAAATCTACCCCGTCTAACCATCTGAAATGCTACTCTCCCACAATGTTCCTGGGCCTCTTAGCCGATTCCTGCGCACCTGCCCATTCATAAATAAGGAGGAAAATTTTATTCATAGAGTGATGAAAAGTAATAACTTTCTTGCGAAAAATTAGATCATTTCTTTCTAGCCATAAGTTCCAGATTGTGGCTGCTGTTGCTATGTCCCAGGCTTTCCTATCATCTTGTTTAATATTCAACGACCTAATGTTAGCCCATATGTCAATGGTGGAGTTAGGAACCTCGTTACACCCAAAACCCCTACAAACTATAACCCAAGTAAGTCGCGCTTTTGGACATCGAAATAGGATGTGGTCAACGTCTTCTTCAATAGCAAGGCACATCTCGCAACTAACGTCTACTAGCATATTTCTCTTCTTAAGGTTAGCTTTGGATAGTATCGCGTTACGATGTGCTAACCAACAGAAAACTTTCACTCTATATGGAACTTTGGCCCCCCAAATGACAGACTGGACCTGGCATCTCGTACCTCCATCATTAATCCATTTGTACATGGATGAGACCGTGAAAACTTTTGAGTTTTCCCTGTCCCACCATCTTTCGTCGTTGAGACTATTAGCCTGCCCGCCTTCTTGGATTATCCGTTGGTTCAGCTCTTCAAATAGCGCTCTGCTCTCTGCCGAGATGTCTTGTGACACTATGAAGTTTAGCTTCCCTTTCTTTCGAACGTCTGCCACTAATAGATCTAGATTCTGAGTAGCTTCAGCTGCTCGGGGGAATTGGTTTTCAAGAGTTGTAGAACCGCACCATTTGTCTTTCCAAAATCTGGTGGATTTCCCGTTGCCTACTTTGCAAGTGGTATTAGCATGAAAGATAGACCCTACCTTGGCTATCCCCTTCCAGATAAAGGAAACTTTTGCCGAGGGGCTTCTTCCTCCGAATCAAAATTTTCGTCTCTTGCGGAAGAGGTCGAAAGAGTGTCTCCACCAACCTTTGTGCTTGTTAGACATCTTCCACCACCACTTACTGAGCAGGGCTTTGTTCATATCGAGGAGATTAATAATACCCAATCCTCCAAATTCCCTTCGCGTACACACTCTACCCCAATTAACCAGGTGAAGACCTTTACTGCCCTCATCTGCGTCTTTCCATAAGAATCTTCGTCGTAGTTTATCTATCCTATTGATGACCCACTTTGGCAGCTCGTAGATAGACATCAGGTACAATGGGATAGCACTAAGAACGGAGTTAAGTAGTATTATCCTTCCTCCAAGAGAAAGGAACCTACTCTGCCATCCAGCCAGCTTTTTTTCGATTTTGGCGATAATGAAATTCCAGTCCTCGTTTAGAAGAGCTCCAGGCTTAATAGGCGTGCCCAAATATTTGATTGGGTATTCGCTGACCCTGCAACCTAGAATTTCGGAAATATCCTTACACAATGCTGATGACTGCTCATGAATCGGCACGATACTAGTCTTAGCAAGATTCACCTTCAGGCCTGACCATCCCTGAAAGCAAGCCAACACGGTCTTAATGGCAATTGCTTCCTCCGCTGTTGCTTTGCCGAAGATGATTGTGTCGTCCGCGTATTGTAAGATTGACATTGGCTGTGTGATTCCTTTGATCTTGATTCCTTTGATAGTGTTGTTATACATTGCTCTTCTTATCATTTCCGCTAATCCGTCTGCCACTAGTGCAAAGAGAAGAGAAGACAATGGGTCCCCTTGCCGCAGTCCTCTCTTATAAACAATCTCTCTTCCCTGCCACCCATTGACCTGGACGGACGATTTCCCACCGCGAATACACTTATTCATCCAAGATCTCCATTTATCACCGAATCCTTTAAGAGTCAGGACTTCCTCCACGCAGTCCCAAGAAATCGAGTCGTAAGCTTTCCTAAAGTCAAGGTTAAGGATGAAACCGTCCCCTTTATCTTTGTGACCGCGGAAAACAATTTCGTGGGCAGAAGCTATGCTGTCCATGATGTCCCTTCCGCTAATGAAGCCGCTTTGCGATTGATCGATGATCTCGTTCAGGTGTGGTGCTAGTCTTTGAGCCAAAACCTTTGTGATGATTTTGAACGCTCCGTTCAGCAGGCTTATTGGCCTAAGGTCTTCGTGAGTGTGAACCTCGTTTTTCTTGGGGACCAGGACAATCGTAGCATAATTTAACCTCTCCAGATTAGCTACGCCTTCATCTAGCTCATGGAAAATATTCAACAGGTCACCTTTGATAATATCCCAATAGGTGTTAAAGAAAAAGATAGGAAAACCGTCTGGCCCTGGAGCTTTATCCTGACCCAACTTCTTTATAGCCTCTAGCACCTCGGATTCAGTGAAACTTGTTTCGATGCCGTTGCTTCGGTAATATGTATTATGTTGATGTCGATTATTGTAGTTGTTTCGATTTAGTAGACTAGAATATTGTTCATTTGTAATATTTGGTACTTTGTTTCGTTAATTTTTCAATGACAAAGCAGGTGATTTCGGTCACTTTTATCTCAAAAAAAAAATAAAAATAAAAATAAAAATAAAAAAAATGGAACAAAAGTAAAAATATGGTTAACGATAGTTAAAATAATGGCAAAATTTAAAAAAACAGCACAAAAGTTTGGAACTGTTTAAAAAAACAGCACAAAAGTTTCACTTTTTAAAAAAACAGCACAATCTTTAAATCTCAACTGACAGAGTTAACAAACTGTTAACTTGTTTATACGTGCACTGCACGTACGTACGTAAAAAGTCCAAAATACCCCCCATACAACTCCCGCTCAACCCACTGCTTCTTCTCCGATCAACCTCCGACCAAGTCCCCACCTCCATCGACTTCCCCTGGCCGTTGCCTCCTCATCGACGTACCGCTCAGACAAACCCCCGACCCTCCTTCAATCCCGCCATTAGCGAAGCTTCCAAAAACCCCAAAACCGACTTTCCTCATTCCCTGTTTCGATCGCCGGCACCCCGCGCCACCAGCGCCGCCCTCGCCCAGGCCACCAGACCCCCCTGTCCCCTTCTCCTCTTCCGTTTCGATCGACACCCAAAACCCCCGGCGACGCCAGCACCCGAAAACCCAAATCCACAAAAACCCATCTTCCCCAACACTCCTCCGGCGTTCCCCCGCCACTTCGGCCACCCCCTTGCGCCGCCGACCCCAGACGACGCGCCCCGTCTGCGACGCCGACCACCAGCGTCGGCCAAGCTCGAAGTCCTGCTGCCGTTCTCTATTGCTTTGTTGCTGGTATATGGGGGTATTTTGGACTTTTTACGTACGTACGTGCAGTGCACGTATAAACAAGTTAACAGTTTGTTAACTCTGTCAGTTGAGATTTAAAGATTGTGCTGTTTTTTTAAAAAGTGAAACTTTTGTGCTGTTTTTTTAAACAGATCCAAAATTTTGTGCTGTTTTTTTAAATTTTGCCTAAAATAATTAATGCAAAGAATCTACCCAGTATATTATACCCCTCCAGTTCGTCCTGAACATGTTTAAAAACCTTTAAATTTCAGTCAAAAGCATTGCTACTTTGAAAAAGGACACGTCAAAACACTAAATAGATAATCGACTCACCTTGGGTGCCAGCAGTGCAGCAGTCACCATAAGCTTTCCCTTCTACGCTTTCATTTCATTCAACAGCCAGACTAGCTTCACCTTCAAATTGTGCGTAGCAACAATTCCAAAGAAATTTAACAAAAGCCATATGGTTCAAGTAGCTCAAGAATGGTAATCATAAAAATAACATGAATGATACACTAGGGGTGTGTACGGATACAGAGATCAGGATGGAGGTCATTAAGATAACTTCAGTATTTTAAACCATTGGTCTATTCTGAACTGCTTTTGCAATTGAGATGCCAAGAGGTATCTAAACTCTAGTCAAGATAGGTTGAATCAACTTCAAAACTTAACCTAATACACAGATAAATCCACCTACTAGTAAAGACAATTCTGGAATGTGAGAGTAAATTATTGAGGAAAATATCTAATTCTGTATTCACTTTCCATTTAAATATGAGGGACAGACCATTTCATAGCATTTTCCCCATTAAATCAAATTCATGCACCACTTTATCCATGACAATAGGAAGAAATAAATTTAAATAATGAGTCAACAGCCTCGTGTTAAAACCAAAGACAGAGTCACCTAATTAGCTGCAGGAACTATTTCTCTAGTAGTGCACAAGGACTGATTCTTCAAGTATGAAGTATCAATAATCTAACCAGCCAATGTAGATACATCTTCCATGTAAATCTAACAGTTACAAACCATGTTATACTATATTACGAAATCACCACTCACCAAGCCCCCATGATTAAGAGTTGGATAAATGGTGCGAAAACAACACCCTTATTAGTCTTTTCCCAGAAGCTGTGTCAGTAACCATCAACAAAGACTCCCTTGTAGCAGATGTCTCGCGAAACAAAATGTTGACTTTAGACGTACATCAAAATCTAAATCAGGGATGTTTAGATCAGCTTCGGAATCTGAATACTTTTATTAGGAGGGAGGGACAGTACACGAACAATATCGAAGATGAAAGGGTTTGGAATCTCAATTCATGTGCGATATTCTTAGTACAGTCCATGTACAAGTGGTTGAATGACGAGGGTTTGCGGAATAAGGAAACTGACATTATCTGGGCAATAGGGGCTCCCCTAAAGGTCAGAGTTTTCCTGTGGTTGGTAAAGAACGTCGCAATCCTAAGCAAGGCCAATCTAAAGAAAAGAAACGTGACATTTAACAGTATTTGCGTTCGGTGTGAGCAAGAAGATGAAGATACGAATCACTTGCTTTTCCTCTGCCCTAGAGCTAGAAGCGTTTGGGAGTTGGTGGTTTTAGGATTTGGGAGTTTAGTGTGTCCTAGGTCGTGCTCAGATGTGTGGGGACCTATCATAATTAATAGAATTAAGAAAGAGAATAGAGATTTGTGGGATATTACAATAGCTGCAACTATGTGGGGATTGTGGCTTGATCGTAACGAATTTTGCTTCCATAAGTTTAATCATAGATTATCATTTTTGATGCATAAAATTTTATCCCTATCTCACGATTGGAATGTCATCACAGGTGAAAAGAAGAGACTTCGCACTTTCTTCCACACTGAGCACGACCTAGTGTTCATCATACATAAACTGAAAAAAAATGATATCCTAGTGTTCATCATACATAAACTGTATTGGCAAAACAAACTTCCAGACTGGTTTGGGACATGGAAATTGGAAAGTAAGTTTATAAGGAAAATCGACAACGTTTGTAGATTTTCTAGAATCGCTGATCTTCTTACTAACTCCAGAATCCACATCTGTCCTCCTTAAAATCTTTGTTACATCACTAGACCCCTCATCCTCTTACTAATTCAATAGCCGAAGAACTAATGCTTCAAAACTCAACCTAACACATAGAAAATGTCTCCAACAACCAAAAGTAAATCTTAATAATATGTCTTATCTGGTAGTCATTTTCCCTTTGAGGATGACAGCCAGACCATTTCTTAGCACTTTCTTCCAATAATTTAGCATGCATCACTTTATACACTATATACTGACATTAGTGCAAGGAACTTTATACAGTTTATATTAGTGTTTTTTGACCTATCAACAACAGCCTCGCGTTTAAACCAAAGACGGTTTCAAGATACTGACAAACCTATGTAGACACATTCTACAGTTGTATGGACTTGTGTACTACAAGTATAGCAAGTATCTTTTCCTATCTTTTAAAACCAACTTTATGTAAAACTGAAAATTGAGATACTCAGATACCAAACGAAATCTTCCATAACCTTTAGATAGGTCAAAAACACATACATTGCGCATGCTTCAAAACCAATACTATTTTAGCAAAAAAAACCAACTTCATGTGACCTGCTAGGTGAAATGCATGCCCCATAGAATGGTGCATTAGCAATATGAATGACCCCCCCCCCCCCCCCCCCCCCCCCCCCCCCACACACACACACACACATATACACACACACACCAAAAAGAAAAAAAACTTTGGGGAGATTTATGCATACCTGTGACCTCTCGCCAACTTTATTTTGATTGCTCAACATATAACAAATTCGGTATCGTGTAATACACCACACATAATCAAAGTATGTTAAATCTCAACAAAGAGGCACCCTGACTACATGTCGTATAATACCTGCATAAGGTTAATTAGAATAGGTTTTGCTGCGGAAAAAGGTCTTATCAACAGAAATGTATTTAGTTTTGATTAGCAAACAAAAAGTTTAAGCATAAAGTACCATCTTTCAGGATCGGTTGCAATTCACTAACCATTCTCTTTCACATACCAAAGTGATTTTCAATCATAATAGCTTGTAAAAGTCAGTAGATCTAAGTGTCAAAAATTCAATGTTAAAGATAACATGTATTATCATAATAGTCTAGTGATGGGAAAAACACCAATAACAAAACAAAACAAAACAAAACAAAAAAGTAATCGTGGAATATCTTCAACAAAATACCCAGAGATAACACAATAATATCCAAATGCTTTGGATAACTAAAATGGAAATTTAACCAAGTTTCTGTGACATAATCATCAACAATAAAATCCCATACCTTGAAGAATATCAAATGTGTTTACTGTTGCTAAATGCTAATCGAGGATTACTGAGTCAAGCTTACCTAAACAGATTATGTCAAAGCCAAATACTAATGGTAATTCTGGAATATAGGAAGTACAAAATCTGACGACAACACCTAACCTTGTAGACATTTGAATGAAACCAAGACCATTTCAAGATCATTTATTTCAAATATCCAAACGAAACTATCATCAGATTTCCCACTATATATACTCCTCATAACCTCCACTTCATAGTTCATACCCACATCAAGTTTCTCATCTCTCAAATAATTCCAAGTGTTCATAAGAAATGGCTGCTCCCGTCCTCGTTCTTGCTCTCCTTGCTCTCACTTCCTCCCTCGCAATTGCTTCTGATCCAAGTCAACTACAAGACTTCTGTATTGCTGATAATACTTCCTCTGGTAACTTCCTTGCATTTTGATGCTTAATACAATTTCTATACTTCATGCATGCTATAAATGGAAATAACTGAAGATTTAATTCAACCTTGAAAGTTTATATAAGTATTTGGCTATTTGGACATATTCAGATACTTTGAATGGTTAGACACTATATGTATCAATCTTGATTTATTAAATGAAGGATCACAGATCCAATAAACAGACACAAACTCAAATTCAGATTGAATTGTTTATACATATTTGCACTCCTAATTGTGATACTGTGATAACTGCAGTGTTTGTAAATGGGTTCGTCTGCAAGGACCCAAAGCTCGCGACAGCTCATGATTTCTTCTTTTCTGGTCTCGACAAACCAGGCAACACTAGCAATCAACTAGGGTCTAAGGTAACTCTAGTCAGTGCAGCAAACCTACCAGGCCTCAACACTCTCGGTATCTCCTTAGCTCGACTCGACTTTGCCCCACATGGGCTGAACCCACTCCACACCCACCCGCGAGCAACTGAGATCCTGACTGTGTTAGAAGGCACGCTATATGTAGGCTTTGTGACATCCAACCCTAACAAGCTCTTCACCAAGGTCCTTTACAAGGGTGATGTGTTTGTGTTTCCTCAAGGACTCATCCACTTTCAGTTCAATGTTGGCCATACATGTGCGATAGCAATTGCAGGTCTCAGTAGCCAGAACCCTGGTGTGATCACGATAGCTAATGCGGTGTTCGGATCAACACCACAGATTTCTGATAATGTATTAGCTAAGGCATTCCAATTGGACAAGAAGTTAGTCGACTGGCTCCAGGCTCAGTTCTGGACGGACAACAACTAGAACATTGGCAATACTTGATCATTTCTCTTTCACGGTCTAATAAGCAAACAGTTTGTTTTTGTTTGCATCTTTTTTTTATAATTATATTGGTTGCATGTTGTTGGTATAAAAGTCGCAATGTATTAAAAACTTTGTTAGATGTTTGATTTGCATTACTATTTTTCCATTTCCCAGAAACATCGACTTTTTAAATATACGTATTCTTGTGACAATTCTTCTGTCCAAATAAAAACGACAAAATGTCCAACAGTTTAAAGCTGTAGTAGGCTTATGCTCTTTTAAAGCCATAATTTTGAACTGTGGCTTTTAAAGAACATAGAAGTGCAGTTTTTGCTAATCAAAGCATGTTTTGGAACGTAACATTCCGGTTGATGTGACATGCCCACGGTGCAATACACCACATTTTCTTACATTGTCCAAAGGCTAAACTTGCTTGGGAAATTATGGGTGGGTTTGATATTATAGAAACACCTATCAATATTGATGATATTTGGGGAAGTTGGAGACTAAGGTACATTAGGAAGGACCATAAATTTATGTGGGATATGACGGTAGGGGCTATTATGTGGATCCTTTGGCTAGATAGAAATGATGTTTGCTTCCGTAACTTTAATTGTTTATTTCATAAGATGTTACATAAAATCATGGTTCTAATAGACACTTGGTCGGGGGGGAGGAAGAGGCTTCGTAGGGAGGGAGCAGAGTAGTACTTAGTTTTATGACTACAGTTACCGCCTTTCTATCAGAGAGTTTTGGGTGACTATTTTTTTTTTTTTTTTTTATATATTAAAAGATGACATCATCATCGCTTCATTAATGAACAATTAACGAAACAAAGTAGAGCTAATTAGAAACAATATACTCCATATCCTTACATCCAAAATAAAGCATCTAAAACCGGAAACTCAAATGCACAAGGAAAGAACAGATACAATCAACTGTAATGCGGCTCAGCGCATCCTCTTCCCGCGGAAGTGTCCGACTACTCCTCCTCTTCCATGTGCAGCCTCTTCTGTGATCCCGCATATCCTGCCCATTCATAAATAAAAAAGAATATTTTATGCATCGTGACTGGAAATCGATAAGTGATGTTACGGAAACATAAATCGTTACGGTCTAGCCATAGACCCCACATTGTCGCGGCAGCAGCGATATCCCATGCCATCCTATCCTCTTTCCTTATTAAATCTACCCTCCAATGACCCCAAACGTACGCACTCGATCTAGGGCTCTCTAAGCATCTAAATCCTAGACTCACTACTTTCCATGCTAGACTGGACTTAGGACAGGTGAATAAGATGTGATTTGAGTCTTCGTCAGCACTATGACAGGTGGAACAAGTAGCGTCGATTTGTATATTCTTTTTTGGAGGTTGATCTTGGAAAGAATCGCATCGTTCATCACAGCCAGATAAAAACTTTCACTTTCAGAGGCGCCTTAATCCCCCAAATGATGTTACCATCTCTGCATCTAAGTCCTCCGTCATTAAGCCAATTGTACATAGATGAAACCGAGAAGGACTTTGATACATCAAGATTCCATGATCTCTCGTCCTCCATCTCGCTGGTGTACTGTCCTTCAGTTTGTATGAACATGTTGAGATTTCCAAGCTGGATAATACTTTCCTGCGTTAGTCGGTTGCCAACGACGAGCCTAAGCTTGTTATTATGCCAAACATCCGCCACCAGTGAATCGTTATTGATGGTAACGTTAGCCGCTTCCGGGAACAATCTAAGGAGCGACCTATCCCCGCACCATCTGTCTTTCCAAAATCTTGTCTCCTTTCCGTTCCCAATCCTGCACCTTGTATTAGTGTGGAAAATCTCTCTGAATTTAGCCACTCCTTTCCATAGAAAAGATGTTCTCCCAAATACGCTTCTTCCTCCGAATCCCCATTTTTTCCGCTTTCAGTAGACTGTAAATGATTTGCACCACCAGGTGTTGCGCCTTCGTTTCATTTTCCACCACCATTTGCTCAGCAGAGCTTTGTTCATGTCTTTAAGGTCTAGGATTCCAAGACCTCCATATTCCCTCCTCTTGCACACTCTACCCCAATTCACCAGGTTGAAACCTTTATTGGACTCATCCGCGCCTCTCCAAAGAAATTACTTCTGCATTTGTTTATTTTGTGGATGACCCATTTCGGTAGTTCGTATATAGACATTACATACAATGGTAGACTGCTGATCACGGAGATAAGTAACGTTATTCTTCCGCCTAGAGACAAGAATATACCCTTCCATCCCGCCAATCTTTTCTCAATCTTCTCTATTAAAGGCAGCCAATCTTCTCTGCGCAATGGACCCGCTCTGATTGGCGTTCCAAGACAGATTAATGGAAATTGACTGATCTGACATCCGAAATAGTTCTTAATGGTGTCAATAGAGATGGATAAGCGATTACTTATTGGTATAACACAGCTCTTCTTTAAATTTACTTTCAGCCCTGACCATGCTTGGAAGCTGTGTAGTACCATTCCTACAACAATAATTTCCCGTTCGTTAGCCCTTCCGAACATCAAATTATCGTCTGCATATTGGAGAATTGAAATTGACTCATGGATTCCTTTCACATCGATTCCTTTAATGTCATTATGCTTTCAACCCCTTGAAATCATTTATGCTAACCCATCGGCAACAATGGCGAATAGAAGAGATGAGAGAGGATCGCCTTGTCTGAGTCCTTTGCGGCATTTGATTTCCTTTCCCTGCTGACCGTTCACTTGTACGAATGATTTCCCTACATAGACGCACTTGTTGATCCACATTCTCCAATTAGTTCCAAACCTTTTGAGTTGCAAGGCTTCGTCTACGCACTCCCATTCAACTGAGTCGTAGGCCTTCTGGATGTCTAATTTTAAAAGAAATCGTCCGCCTTGTCATTATTTCCTCTGTAGACAATCTCATGCGCTGATGCCACACTGTCCATGATGTCTCTTCCTCTTATGAACCCACTCTGAGATTCTCCCACCACCACGGCTAGATGCAGAGCCAATCTTTGGGCTAACACTTTCGAAATAACCTTGAATGAGCAATTAAGTAGGCTAATTGGTCTAAAATCTTCCACCCTGACCACCTCCTGCTTCTTTGGGATTGGAATGATGTTAACGTAGTTTAGTCTATCCAAATCTGAGTTTCCGTCGTAGAACTCCTTCAATATGTTCACGAGGTCCTTCTTGATGATCGTCCAGTAAGTCCTGCAGAAAAAGATTGGGAATCCATCGGGGCCCGGAGCCTTATCTTGGCCCAAATTTTTTATGGCGCTAAACACTTCTTCTTCGGTGAACATATTCTCAATTCCATTACTTCCATCTATTCTTGAAGAACTCCACATATGAGTTGTTAATTTACATCTAATCGCTGATACTTCCTTGGTGCTGGCATCCCATGATTCCTTGATGATTGTACGCATATCTATGCTCATTGTCCAAGCTTTCTCAAACCTAAACGAGTGAGTCCTCCTAGTGTTTCCGTCGCCGCAATCTACTGCCAAAGGCAGATGGTCGGAGGTATATCTCATAACAGACCTCACCCGAGCTAATGGGAAAGCATCATCCCAATCGCTAGACACCAATATCCTGTCCAACTTAGCCATGATCAGGCAGCTCTGCATATTTTTCCATGTGAACTTCCTATCACGCAACTCTAATTCCATGAGTTCGAGTTCGAGTTCGTCTATCGTGTGATTGAATGAATCCTGTTCGGCGCGACTTGATCCTCTTCCATTATGTTCGTACTGAAATCTAGTGATATTGAAATCTCCCCCAATCACCCATAGACCATCCCATCTTCTTCTAATAGCCTTGAGCTCTAACCAAAATTGCCTCCTCCGTCTAGAGTCGTAAGGACCGTAAATCGTAGTTACCACTCGCTCCCAATCGTCGCTTTTTCTTCTAATTCTAATGGATACCGAAAATTCCCTTATCCGGTCCTCGATAATCTCGAAAATTCTGCTATCCACTCCCAATGCGATACCCCCAGAAAATCCTATGGCCGGTCTAAACCTCCAATCGAAATCCCTAGCCCATCTACAGCAATGGAAGTCGGCTGTTGTAGGGTTCTCTATCCCGATTTCTTGAAAACCGCAGATAGTGGGGTGGATCTTGCTAATATTGTCGTTAATAAGTCTTTTCTTAGTTTTTTGTCTCATCCCTCTAACATTCCAGAATATGTATGACATAAAAACTTATAAGACACCTAATCTCGACACTCTAAAAGGTTCACTTCAACCCTATGAAGCTATCTCTTCGAGCTCCCCTCTAATCTTGTGGACATGACTCATTTGCTCATCTCTATTAGAACCTATGGCTAGACCGTAAAGACTAGCATAATAAATAAGTGACTCGTCATTTAACAAATTTAAGACTAATAAATTGTTAATCGACATACCTCCACAGGCAGATGCACGTTCTTTTGACTTTGCCGCGACCTTAATCAATTCCCATTTTGTAGGTCCAAGTGAACCCCATTTGTCTAGTTGTTTTTTGCTCCTTTGATACTCGGTCAACTTCTTGCCAGTACTACTAATATCTCCTTGACTCTCATCTTTTTCCATAACGTCAGTGTCAGTTTCTGAAATGATATTATCCTCTCGCACCCTAGCTACAGCCCCAATGATGTCTTGGTGGAGGGTTCTAGTATTTTAGGCAATATGTAATATGTATTATATTGGATGATGTCGATTGTTGTAGTTGTTTCGATTTAGTAGAATAGAATATTGTTCATTTGTAATATTTGGTACATTGGTTTCATTAATTTTTCATTAGTATTTTTCACGTGCGATGCACGTTTTGATAAGAGTTTGAGGATTTTTGCGTGCGATATACGTGTTAAGAAATAGTTTTGTAGTTGGACGTGCATTGGACATAATACGGAAAAATATTTTGAAGGAAAAACTACAATTTGTACGTGCAATGCATATATTTATAAGTAGAATTTTAGTTGTACGTGCAACTATGTTTAGTGTTAAAAAATATTATAAAATTAGTTTGCACGTGCGTTGCACGTTTTGAATAGATGAATTATTTTTATTTGTTTGTTTTTATTGTAATTAATGAGAGAGTTGGAGTTACACGTGCAGCGCACGGATTTGTATGTTGACAAATGACAACTCCAACTCTCCCATTATAATATTAGAGATTGATGAAGCAAGTGACTTCGGTCACTATTATCTCCCAAAAAAAACAAAAAAAAAAAACATGTTTTGGAACAAAAGTAAAAATAATGATAGTTAAAATAATTAATGCAAAGAATCTACCCAGTATATTAGACCCCTCCAATTAGTCCTGAACATGTTTAAAAACCTTTAAATTTCAGTCAAAAGCATTGCTACTTTGAAAAAGGACACGTCAAAACACTAAATAGATAATCGACTCACCTTGGGTGCCAGCAGTGCAGCAGTCACCATAAGCTTTCCCTTCTACGCTTTCATTTCATTCAACAGGCAGACTAGCTTCACCTTCAAATTGTGCGTAGCAACAATTCCAAAGAAATTTAAGAAAAGCCATTTGGTTCAAGTAGCTCAAGAATGGTAATCATAAAAATAACATGAATGATACACTAGGGGTGTGTACGGATACAGAGATCAGGATGGAGGTCATTAAGATAACTTCAGTATTTTAAACCATTGGTCTATTCTGAACTGCTTTTGCAATTGAGATGCCAAGAGGTATCTAAACTCTAGTCAAGATAGGTTGAATCAACTTCGAATCTTTACCAAACCTCTGATTAAAAAACTAATACATTGACTATGGTATATGACATCATTATATTGTTTCATCTCTGCACATCAAAATGATTGATTAGAGCTAATATTATGAGATAATTAACATTTAAGCTCAAGGCCACCACAGCTGCAAACTGGAATTTAACTTCAAGTCCATTTTCACAACAGCTAAAAACTTACTAATCTAGTATTGTTCTACTAATAAAACAGTGATTTTTGTCATTAAAATCAATGGTAGTGTCAACTTGTTGTTCAGTTGACAATTTTAGAATTCTATAATCTTCTTTAATTCTATATGGAATAAGACACGCATAAAGCCCAAAATGTTCCAAGCCCTTATCAGAGGTCTTTGAAATCGTCCTCATAAATTATTTTCTTTTATTCATCTGTCATATCTTTCTTAATTATCTGAATCCAAGTCTGTTTTGGACTACAATTTTAAATCCTACCACACTTCTTAACTGCTATTGTAACTAGTCTTCAAATGTTGCAACATAAGCAGAAAATATATTGATGGAAGAAAATTTATTGTTTCCTTTGACATGGAATGTGAAGGTATATGAGCAAAACAGACAAGTTTTCTAGATTTTCTAGTTGATCTTCTACCATATCTATCCTCATATCTGATTATCTTCACTCAGAGCACGTTTGGATTGATGTAGAAGTTGGATTACTTAGAAAATCGTCATTTTAAAAAAAAATCCAGGAAAATATATTTTCACAAACCTTGTTTGGTTGCTTCTAACAAAAATATATTTTCCTAAAAGAATATTGTTTGGATGGAAGAAAAGTTTATTGAAAATGTTAAGAAAGGAAAAAGCATATAAGGGAAAATGAACTATAATAATTTAAAAGGTATTAAATGAATTTTTATTAATTTTCCACCGTATTCTGCACTTTTTTTTTGGAGAAAATATTTTTAAAATAGGAATGCCACGTCATACGGTGGAAAAGCTATCCACCAAATTTTTTTCTCCATCCAAACACAAAAATAGGTATGAAAACTTGTATTCCACGTATCCCCAATATTTTACACCCATCCAAACACCCCCTAACTCTTGTTCTGTATATCCTAATCTTCATCCGGATTAATTCAACAGCCACCTGCTCAAAACCAAGAATTAGTGTTTCAAACTTAACCTAATACACAGATAAATCCACCTACTAGTAAAGACAATTCTGGAATGTGAGAGTAAATTATTGAGGAAAATATCTAATTCTGTATTCACTTTCCATTTAAATATGAGGGACAGACCATTTCATAGCATTTTCCCCATTAAATCAAATTCATGCACCACTTTATCCATGACAATAGGAAGAAATAAATTTAAATAATGAGTCAACAGCCTCGTGTTAAAACCAAAGACAGAGTCACCTAATTAGCTGCAGGAACTATTTCTCTAGTAGTGCACAAGGACTGATTCTTCAAGTATGAAGTATCAATAATCTAACCAGCCAATGTAGATACATCTTCCATGTAAATCTAACAGTTACAAACCATGTTATACTATGTTAAGAAATCACCACTCAAGAAGCCCCCAAGATTATGAGTTGGAATGTTGGCAACTCCTTAAAAATCTATGTTTCGGAATGCTGGCAACTCCTTAAGAGGGATTCATATGTATATGATTTGTCTCACTTTAGTTTGACTATTTTAACCTATAATGAAATCATTTTGGTGGAATTCACCACCTACATTTATTAAACATCAACAATGAGGCACAAATACAATTTGTGCAATCAAATTTTTAAAAATTAATAAAATTTCGAGTTCAACAACAACAACAACAACATAGCCTTTTTTCCAACCTAGTTGGGGTTGGCTACATGAATCTAACCTCACAAAACCTCACAAAACATATTTTTCCGCCCAAAAGTTTTCCCCCAAAACTCAAATTCAAATCCCCCAAAACAACTCCTTTATTTCTCTCTCTCTCTCTCTCTCTCTCTCTCTCTCTCTCTCTCTCTCTCTCTCTATTTATTCAAAAATTTATATTTTCATATTTCAGGTTTGTAAAATTTTAAATTTTTTTATGGATTTTTTAATTTCTCATGTTACATTGAAAATAGCAAATATCTCATCAACAGTTAAATTTCAGCATTTTCCACACTCAAAAGTTCTAAAAAGTTGGATTTTATACCCCCATTGATAATTATTTTTCAACATATACTAATGGAAACATGGACTTTTATTTGCAACTAATTATTGTTTTACTATTCAAATTTGAGCTATATAATTGTTGTTTTACTGTTTACAAGACTTTCATATGCTGTATCGTTCCGAAGACGTGCCATAGGCACGTGCCCATGGGCAAATCTAGTGTTATACTATGTTACGAAATCATCACTCACCAAGCCCCCATGATTATGAGTTGGAATGTTGGCAACTCCTTAAAAATCTATGTCCCGGAATGCTGGCAACTCCTTAAGAGGGATTCATATGTATATGATTTGTCTCACTTTAGTTTGACTATTTTAACCTATAATCAAATCATTTTGGTGGAATTCACCACCTACTTTTATTAAACATCAACAATGAGGCACAAAATACAATTTGTGCAATGAAATTTTTAAAAATTAATAAAATTTCGAGTTCAACAACAACAACAACATAGCCTTTTTTCCCAACTAGTTGGGTCGGCTACATGAATCTTGGTTTTCCATTCTGCTCAGTTTAGCGCAATATCTTCTGTAAGAGCATCTGTAGTCGTTTGCTAAATATGGATAATATGCATATTTGGCTCAAAACGGCGCTGCACTCGTTTGCCAAATATGCATATTATCCATATTTCGCTACAGTCGATTGCTATAAATGAGAATGGATTTGAGATTTATCCATATATGAGAGACGGCACTCGAAGTGCTGTCCCACAAAAAAACTAATTTTTTTCGTCGGACGGCACTTCAAGTGCCGTCGCTTGATTTTATTTATTTTTTTTCAATTTAAAAAACCCAAATCCCTCGGACGGCACTTCATGTGCCGTCCCTTGATTTTTATTTTTTTTTTGAATTAAAAAAACCCCGAATCGCCTTCCCAAATTCCTGCCGTCCGGAGTTTTTTGAATTTTCTTTTTTTTTGTAATTTTTTTTGTAATTTCTGAAATGTTTTTGTAATTTTTTATAATTTTTTGTAATTTTTTATTTGCACGCCGAGGACAAATTTTTATTCCTCCGACGGCACTTCGAGTGTCGTCGCTCCAATTTTTTTATTTTTTATTTTTTTTCTCCGACGGCACATGAAGTGCCGTCGCTTATTATTTTATTATAAAAAACTAAAAAATAGCTTTTGATGACTGCAGCGAAACTTCGATTGCTATTTCTATTTATGCATATATGCATATTTTATCCCCCAACGACTACAGATGCTCTAAGGTCACAAGCTAAATTTTGAGTTCAAGATAAATATATTTTGTATTAATATTTATTGAAAGAAGTTTACTCCTCCCATAGCATGTTTTGAAATGGTAACTATCCACTAACCCATTTCCATTCCACGTACCAACGCGATGCTCAACCTGGACATAAGACATTACCATCTACAATAAGCATTGTGTACGATCTTTCTTCTCTTATTAATTCCATCATCACCAGTCTTAAACTGAGGATTTGCTGAATCAATCTTACCCCAAAAAAGGATTTGACTCTTTTACAAAGCCTACTCCTTTCATCAACACACCATACCCCAATTGACTAGTGGGTAACCTTTCTCATCTGTCCCTGACCCGTGTCAAAGGAACCGACGCCTTAGTTTATCGATCCTTTTGATAACCCATACTGGTATCGCAGAAAACGACAAGAAATATATCGGAATTGAGTTAACCACCGAGTTCAACATGACCAAACGCCCACCACAGGAGAGCATCATCCCCTTCCAACCATCCAATCTATTAGAAATTCTCTCTATAATTTTATTCCAGTCCTCACTTCTTAGGGTACCGCTTCTTATTGTCAAGCTCATGTACTTCAGAGGTAGCGACTGAACAGGACAGTAAAGGATCGTTGCGACCATATTCCTATTCTCATGTGTCTCCCAAGAAAGTGATGGTGCTTTTGTGAAATTCACCTTCAGACCCGACCAATCAACGAAAAGGTACAAACCCCACTTCAGACGAGTAGCATGTGCTATATCGCATCCCCAAATATCAAAGTGTCATCTGCATTTTGGACATTCATAACAGCAGAAACCCCTCTCCTCATACCCAAACCATTAATCAATCCTTTCTTTTGAATGATTTCAACATCCTATGTAATATGTCTACCACCAATGTAAACAATAGTGGAGACAAAGGGTCCCCTTGACCTTCAGAATGTCAACTGCAACCAGTAGAAGAAAAATATGAATAAGGGAATGTGCTGAACGAAATTCTACATAAGAAATGTTTAAAAGAAAAAATACTTTGTTTATGAATTATAATGGTAAATGAATAGTACTACAAACAAAAGATACCAAATTGGTTTTTCCTTAGCTTGCTCAACTTATTCCCAAGGCTTGTTCAACTTGATAACTATGTAAAATATAGTTTAGTCAGTCAATTTGTATCCACCCACTTGATAAACTGGTCTGACTTATTTCCGTACGTACCTCGTAGCCTCGCTACAGCAGACTAGGACATGCATGTGCATGTTGACACAAACAAAAAAAGATGGAAACAAAGAAAAAATAAAGATAAACATAAGACCTATCACTTTCAATTTATCAAACTTCACTCAAACAAAAGGTATACGTATGCGTTGATTTAGCTAGCTACTACAGTGAAACAAATGGAGACAGATAAACTAGTAAGTTCCAACGAATCTACCGACCCTTCCAACTCTATCCGGCACCAGCCTCGTTCCATAAAAGTTTAGTCAGTCATTTTGTGCTCACGAGACAGAAATAGTTAATTAAGAAAGCGGGGGGAAACCTACCAAATGTATTAGACACTTTCAATTTCACTAAAAAACATTGCTACCATAACAAAAGTCAGATTACAACAATCTAAAGATATTCATCGGACCTGGATAAGACGAAGCTACAGCAGCTAACTATAAGCATTCCCCTCAACCCTTTCATATTTCATCGGACTAGAAGATTATCTTCACCTTCAAAATATTAATAGCAACAATTAGAAAAGAAAACGAAACTGAGATCATGAAGATAACATCGAGTGGTAGACTAACGTCATCTCTGAATACAGAGAGAAGGTAAGATAAGCAGAGGTAATTAAGATATCAATATTTAACTTTGGTTTGTTTTAAACAAAACCCAAAAGTTGACATGCATAGAGGTATAAGAAACATGTATTCTCTTTCACCCCAACTCTACTTTGCGTTCAAACACATGCATAAACATAACTGTAGTCATTTCTATGTGAATCCAATATTTGTATACCATTATTGCTTCCATTCAAAAATAACTCTATTCTCTCTAAATGCAATCAAGCCCGAATCAACAATTTACAAATTTTACAAATTTACGGCAAGGACAAACGGAGTACAAGCGAGGGAATGAGAGGGAATGAGATCAAATTGGCATGAGAAACTTGCTCTGGCGAGGTCGGCCGACCAGTAGGATTATGTTTTATTGTATTTTTTGTTTGTTGGTTGGGGTGTATGAGTTCCAAGACCCATGTTGGGTATCCTAAACTGCATAAGCCTTATTTTTTGTTGTATGTTTTGGTAAATTCTTTTTAATAAAACGCAGTGGCTTTCATCCCACTATTTAACGATAAAATAAATAAATAAATAAATAAACAACAACAATTTACACTTTTTTTGCCCCAATTTTTTTTTCTTGAATTCCCCATCCAATTTCGACCATTAGAAACAATAACAAATCAGCTAATTTTCTCAAAAAAAAAACATATCAGCTAATTGCTTACGTACATATCAATCTCCATTTGTGACAATCTTCACTTGCACCAGATCTAAGGACCTAGCAATACTGCGAATAATGAAAAAATGGAGTCTGTAAGTGCAGATTCACAAATGTTTCACTAAAATTATGGGGGGGGGGGGGGGATTACAGTTTGGAGTTAGGAGTATAAAAATCAGCTAAAATTCAAATTTATATGGAAAAAAGATAGATACGCAATCGAGATTAAAAAATGTTGAAGAAATTCTAAGGTTGTGAACTTACAAAATTATCCCAATAATTACGGCAAGGTTTCAATTTGGGGATTGAAGAGTAGGGATGGAATCGAAACCCTAATCCTTCAATTATGGTTTGAAGAAGAGCGATGGAACGGAAGATAGCGCGCTAAAAGTAAATTACAGGAGTAACCATTTAGAATATTTCACAGACATTAAATTGTTTTCGGGGATTATCGAAAAAGAAATTTGATTTTCTGAGTTTTTGTGTATTATTTTTTGTACTATTATTTTTATTTTACAGATAATCACATAAAAAAACAAATAATAATAATAGTAATAATAATAATAATAACAATAACAATAATAATAATATATATTTATAGTAATTCACAGTTGCAAATGCTACTATAACGTGCAAATGCATGCAAACCATCTAAGTCGTTGTTTCAAATAACGGCATGTTATAATGAAGCTGTTAGAAACAAAGGCTTAGATGGTTTGCATGCTAGAGTAGTATATAATCACAACACAAATCTCTAACCGGATTACATGCGGCTTGTGCCCGCACGTTCTGCGGACACAAATGCCGGACCGACATAAACCCCACCCCGTGCAGAGCCTCGCCATTATATTGGTGCATTCAAGATTCCGTCTGCCGTTATAGTCGGTGCATTAAAGAAGTTGTCTGCCGTTACAGTGCATACAGTCAATGAGTTGTCTGTTGTTACGATTTCAAACGTTGTCCAATTCGAGAGCATGACGGGGTGCTTGCATCAACTCTTCTGTCGTTACATCCTGGGAGACGGATGCCTACGCAAATTCCAGCACCCGGACGATGCGAAATCTGTTTAAGGAGATTGTGTGGTATACAAGTCTCAACACAAATTGTTTCGTTTGTAATTTTGTTATATCTTTTCTTTTCTTTTTATTTGTTGGTTTTCTCCATCTTCTTCTTCTTCTCCGATTTTGTGCATGTCAATTATACTTGGTTTTATTGCAAACGATATTTGTAAATAAAACGTTGTAACAATCCTAACTAGTTCTAGAACTTGTTGTTAGAATTAGTTCTTTCTACCAATGTTATTCTCTGTTTGAAATGCTGCTCTTCAAAAGACTTGATCTTTCGTTGAGCCATACTGGACTCCCAAGGGTGTAGGATAATTTATATATTGAATGAAACATAGATAATATGAATTCTTCATAAATTTGGCTAAACATGAATTTGTATATAGCCTTATAATGCATTCTTTGTTTGTTTTTTTGTTTTACTCTGTTGGGAAAATGATCTTCCTGGGTTCCTCGTTATCTTAAGAACTCTTATTAACCTTTTGTTTTCAAGTTTAGCTTTCCGTTTATTCTTTCTGTGCTACCACGTGCTACCATTTTCTATTCTATGTCAGAGCATCCACAATCGTTTGCTAAAAAATATGGCAAAATGGCAATTTGACTTTTGCTTGCAGTTGTGCTTTGCTATAATTTTGTCAATTTTTGTTTTGCAGCGGACAGAACAACATGTCCGTCTCACTTGAAATTATTTATTTATAAAATCTTAATTCTACATTAGATTTAGTTAATTAGTTAATTAGTAGTAGAATTAGAGTATTAAATTATTAAGTATATAATTAATTAGGATAATTAGTGGTTAATTAGGGTTAAATTAATGTTTAATTCCAAAATCCATCTCCTGGTTTCTTGGACGGGACATGTTGTCCCGTCCAAGCAATTTTTTGCTTGAGACGGGACAACATGTCTCGTTTGAGATTATTTCTTTTTTTTCTTCTGAGACGGTACAACATGTACCATCCGATAATAATATTAAAAAAATATTTAAAAAAAATATTTAGACGATACATGTTTCGTTTGATCCCATTAAAAAAAATTTAAAAAAAGAGGGACGGAACAACCCTATAATTTGACAATCGTCATTTCGTTTCTCAAATATGAGAAGCGACTGTAGCGTTTTTGCCAAAATATTGCAAAATAGCGAATGACTTCAGACACTCATTTCTTATGAAATGGCAATTTGGCAAAAATAGAAAACGACTGTGGATGCTCTTATCTAAAACTGTTTTCTCATAATTTTCATTGGTACCACCATAGTTTACTTACCGTGTCGATTCTGCTTCGGTAAGGTCATGAGTTTTGTGATAGACCTATCTCATTCTGATTGCATTCAATCCATTCGGGATTTAGAAATCTCCAGAGCTTGTGTTAATCACGGTCATTATGATTAATGTTTCATGTATTTTGGGGCCTTGGTAGTTCCAATTTTCGTTCACCTGTCCGTCTCCTTATTTCTAACTCAATCCTATTCCTTCTACCCCCTATTCTTAATTCCTTTTCTTGCCTTCTTCGCTCTCGCTATCAGTGTTGATCTAATTTATTGTTTTCCTACTTGTGCACTTTTGGTGCTTATCTACCTAATATCGATTGGCATCGTTCCGGTGATGAACTCTACTTTTGATTAGTGTAGTTTTTTGGGTGCCTAGGAGCACTTTATTCATTTTTTTTTATGTACTGGTGATGATTTATGCTATGGGTTAGAGTTATTTTTTGGTGTGCTTGGATGTATTGTTTCCTTTTGTTATGTCTATCATATACCCCATTCTAATCCCCCACTTTGTTGTGTTTGCTGAATTATCGGCCTTTTGTGGCTTTTGAGCTGGTGTGTTTTTGTTTCGATGTTCAGTCAGATGCTTTGTGTCAGGATTGTTCTTCAATCATGTTGTTTTGCTTCTAATTTTTCTCCTTTATCCCATATTTAGTTTTTTCCCTCTTTTGTTGTTGCCCTCTATTATTTTTGAGTTTCCGCTTCTTAGGGCACCTATGATTTATATTGGATGCTGCTTGCTTCTTTTCATCTCTTTTCTATCAATATATAAATTGCTGACTTCACCATGTTTTCTTCATCTTCCTCATGTCGTGTTTTATCTCGACGCTTGCGTGAGTTACCCATGGCGACTGATTGTGCCTTACTTGTAGTCTGCTGATGTTTTTGAATGACCCCGTCGCTTTTCTTCTACTAATGATCATGCAGATTTGTTGTTTCGTTTCATCCGTCCTTATCCTGTGGTGGCGCTATCCTCATCTGCTGTGTTTTCTTTCCTTTTTAGAGGGTCTGATTGCTTATTAGCCACGATTACGGTGATCTTCTGCTGTTGTCTTAACTGCTTTCGAACATCTCAATTTCTTTATTGTTTTGTTTCTTTTCGATCTTACATCTTGTAAACGGATGTGTGATTTGTATATTGTACTCTTTTGATTATATATTATATGGCGGTCCTTGGACCCTATCCGTTTATTTAAATAAAATGAAAAATGAAAAATAATAATAAATTTTAAAAAAAAGTACAATACAGTTAGACACACAATAGTGCAAACTTCATACATATTGGGATGAAGAAAGTTTATAGAATTAGTTTGTTAGGTTGTTGTCTAGAGATCTTATCTTCACTATCCTTTGTTTTATTGATGAGCATTGTAGGCTAATGAATATATTTTGCAAATTCAGTCCCTACAATTGATAGCACATGATAATATAATTTACTAATGTTTAGTTTAACACTCAATGACATTCATTATATGGATTATCTAATTGAATCCTAATTATTCTGTGTGTGTAATTAGTACATGTATGTTTAAAAAAAACAAAGTACAGATACAGATATTATTGTTTTTACCCGCATAGGCCACACAATGAGACCCTCATATATTATATTTTTTCTTATTATTCATTTTGAGCCCTTGTCCAAATGAGATATTGTTTTTTTAGTTAATTAAAACAGGGAATTACTTATGGGTTGTGCCAAAGCCCCGCGAACAATATTGGGTTATCTGATATCAGGTTTCGGTTTTGAGAGCATCTGTAGTCGTTCACACTAAAAAAATTCATATTTGACTTTTAGAAATAGAAATTTTGAGATGAGCTTATAGTCGTTGAAACCCAGAATTTGATCCAACGGTGGATGATCGTTTTTATCTTGAATCTCAGCCATTGAAAAAAATAATAATCTAATTTTGTCTTAGTATTGCTTCACAATGGTAAAGAATCCATGTGATCTCTAATATTATAATGGGAGAAGGCCTTAGTGTCATTTGTAAATCTGCCACCTTACGTGCATTGCGACGCATCAGGTTGAGATCGTCGGCAAGGGTGCGAAGTCAGGGGCGGGTCGACTGAGATGGGTTATAACACCATGCAAAATTGAGTTATGACAATTTTTCCCACGTGTGTTATGCACATGTATTTCGTAATGTTACGGGTAATAGTAGTGACGTATTTTCCTACGTATTTCTGTAATTTGATTACTTATATGTTTTCCATCTTCTCAAAACTCATTTTTTATCCTATTTGAGTCGATTCAAATATTAAATTTTATCTTTGTATTTTACGTATATTGCACGTGCTTTCAATACACGTGTCAATTACGTATATTTTTCGTTACGTGAAATATCCGTAACATTATTAAATATACATGTTTTGTATTTTGACTTTTTTTGTTCTCTCAAATTAATTTTTAAATATTTGGCACGTGCATTGCACGTAAATTTTTATGTGCATTGTATGTCTAAAATTTTCTAAGATGTCATGTACACTTTTTTCTTCTCATTTTGTTTATCACATTTATATTATTTATTTTAAATAAAAGCCCATGGGCCCAAAATTCTATTTTCAAGCTCACTAGTAATACATTAAAAAGAAGAAGCTCATTAATTTATTCTACTTTAAATAAACACTTTTAAATCCTACACTTGTCGTGTAACAAGTATATACATTTAGGCTATAAACAAATAATTAAACAAATGAATGAGAGAGTGTGCACATGTGGGAAATCCAAGGGTTGGCCAACTCATGAAGGAATAAGAAGAGTTGGGAGTTTGTGGTAGTAATGGTGGTTGGTGTTTAATTTTGATAATGGACATTTATATTTTGGGTAATGGGTGTCTCTTCATTCACCCATATGACCCTATAAATAGCCTCTCTTATCTCATGAACAATTCACAAGAAGCAAAAGAGAAGAGAAGAAAGAAAAGAAAAGAAAGAAAGAAAAGAAAAGAAAGAGAAAAAAAAGAAAGATGGTGCTTGGATTTCTTCAAGGATGAGGGCTTGAGCTTTGCTTTGTTAGGAGGAGAAGGCTAGCATCTTGTTGGAGCTAGGAGCAACATCCAAGAAGTTTTTTCCACTTTTCTTTCTTCGAATAAGGTGGCTGACTTCTTGAATTTTCTAAAATATAGTATCATGCATGTGTAGGAAAATTGATATTTAAAATTGATTATACATATGAGTAGTGGTTAATTTGTGATGATGATATTTAAAATGAAAATGCATGCTAATTAAAAGATTATCATGGAGATAAGTTGAATGATGTTGCGTGGGTGCATGGTATTACATCATGATGATTTGGAAATAGAATTATACACAAAGTTGCTAATTTGTGCAAAGAAAAGTTACTATTATGAGCTTTATTTGTACTTCAGATAATCATGTTTAATAAAATAGTTGGAATCTAGAACTAAAATTTTTATGGAAGTATCTTTTATATGTCAGGAACATCCCTTTAAAATTCATAAGATTTGGAGGTAGTTTACTATTTTAATAAAATCTAAACTCAGAACTAGTTAGTAGTTGATTGGTTGCTAGAAATCTGTACACATTTCAGTTTTTGATCAATTCAGCACTGCAAATGAAATAATTTGAAAAAAGTCAGAAATAAGAAATTTTAGTAGACTCGTTAACCTTTCTGAAAAGTCTACGAAATCAAATTTTCACAAAGAATTGAATTTATAATGAATTTTTCAAGACTGTACAATTGACAGTATTTCAGTATTTCGACCCTACTGTATATTTTGAAGAATTCAGAGTTATAGATACAACATTTTGAGAAAACTTATAACTACAAAGTTATAGTAGACTTGTATACCTTTATTTTGGTATATAGAAGGCAAAATTGATATACTCAGATACCAAACGAAATCTTCCGTAAGTCAAAAACACATACATTGCGCATGCTTCAAAGCCAATACTATTTTAGCAAAAAACAACCAACTTGATGTGACCTGCTAGGTGAAATGCATGCCCGATAGAGTGGTGCATTAGCAATATGAATGACCCCCCCCCCCCCCCCCCAAAAAAAAAAAATTAATAATAATCTTTGAGGGAGATTTATGCATACCTATGACCTCTCGCCAACTTTATTTTGATTGCTCAACGTATAACAAAATCGGTATCATGTAATACACCACACATAATCAAAGTATGTTAAATCTCAACAAAGAGGCACCCTGACTACATGTCGTATAATACTTGCATAAGGTTAATTAGAATAGGTTTTGTTGCGGAAATAGGTCTTATCAACAGAAATGTATTTAGTTTTGATTAGCAAACAAAAAGTTTAAGCATAAAGTACCATCTTTCAGGATTGGTTGCAATTCACTAACCATTCTCTTTCACATACCAAAGTGGTTCTCAATCATAATAGCTTGTAAATGTCTGTAGATCTAAGTGTCAAAAATTCAATGTTAAGATAACATGTATCGTCATAAACTCATAATAGTCTAGTGATGGGGAAAACAACAATAATAAAACAAAACAAAACAAAACAAAACAAAACAAAAAAAGGAATCGTGGAATATCTTCAACAAAATACCCAGAGATAACACAATAATATCCAAATGCCTTGGATAACTAAAATGCAAGTTTAACCAAGTTTCTGTCACATAATCATCAACAATAAAATCCCATACCTTGAAGAATATCAAATGTGTTTACTGTTGCTAAAGGCTAATCGAGGATTACTGAGTCAAGCTTACCTAAACAGATTATGTCAAAGCCAAATACTAATCGTAATTCTGGAATACAGGAAGTACAAAATCTGAAGACAACACCTAACCTTGTAGACATTTGAATGAAACCAAGACCATTTCAAGATCATTTATTTCAAATATCCAAACGAAACTATCATCAGATTTCCCACTATATATACTCCTCATAACCTCCACTTCATACCCACATCAAGTTTCTCATCTCTCAAATAATTCCAAGACATTGTTCATAAGAAATGGCTGCTCCCGTCTTGTTCTTGCTCTCCTTGCTCTCACTTCCTCCCTCGCAATTGCTTCTGATCCAAGTCAGCTACAAGACTTCTGTATTGCTGATAATACTTCCTCTGGTAACTTCCTTGCATTTTGATACTTCATACAATTTCTATACTTTTTTTATTTTTTTGATCAGAACAGGTACAATTTCTATACTTCATGCATGCTATAAATGGAAATAACTGAAGATTGAATTCAACCTTGAAAGTTTATATAAGTATTTGGCTATTTGGACATATTCAGATACTTTGAATTGTTCAACACTAAATGTATCAATCTCGATTCATTAAGTGAAGGATCACAGATCCAATAAACAGACACAAACTCAAATTCAGATTGAATTGTTTATATATATTTGCACTCCTAATTGTGATACTGTGATAACTGCAGTGTTTGTAAATGGGTTCGTCTGCAAGGACCCAAAGCTCGCGACAGCTCATGATTTCTTCTTTTCTGGTCTCGACAAACCAGGCAACACTAGCAATCAACTAGGGTCTAAGGTAACTCTAGTCAGTGCAGCTAACCTACCAGGCCTCAACACTCTCGGTATCTCCTTAGCTCGACTCGACTTTGCCCCATACGGGCTGAACCCACTCCACACCCACCCACGAGCAACTGAGATCCTGACTGTGTTAGAAGGCACGCTATATGTAGGCTTTGTGACATCCAACCCGAACAAGCACTTCACCAAGGTCCTTTACAAGGGTGATGTGTTTGTGTTTCCTCAAGGACTCATCCACTTTCAGTTTAATGTTGGCCATACAAATGCGATCGCAGTTGCAGGTCTCAGTAGCCAGAACCCAGGTGTGATCACGATAGCTAATGCGGTGTTTGGATCAACACCGCCGATTTCTGATAATGTATTAGCTAAGGCATTCCAATTGGACAAGAAGTTAGTCGACTGGCTCCAGGCTCAGTTCTGGACGGACAACAACTAGAACATTGGCATACTTGATCATTTCTCTTTCACGGTCTAATAAGCAAACAGTGTGCTTTTGTTTGCATCTTTTTTTTTAATTATATTGGTTGCATGTTGTTGGTATAAAAGTCATTATGTATTAAAAACTTTGTTAGATGTTTGATTTGTATTACTATTTTTCTATTTCACAGAAACATCAACTTTTTAAATACGTATTCTTGTGACAATTCTTCTGTCCAAATAAAAACGACAAAATGTCCAACGTTTTAAAGCTGTAGCAGGCTTATGCTCTTTTAAAGCCATAATTCTGTATTGTGGCTTTTAAAGAGCATACAAAGTGCAGTTTTTGCTAATCAAAGCATGTTTTGGAACGTGACATTCCGGTTGATGTGCCATGCCCACGGTGCAATACAGGACAAGAAGATGTAAACCACAATTTCTTACATCATCCAAAGGCTAAACTTGCTTGGGAAATTATGGGTCTGGGGTTTGATATTATAGAAACACCTATCAATATTGATGATATTTGGGGAAGTTGGAGACTGAGGTACATTAGGAAGGACCATAAATTTATGTGGGATATGACGGTAGGGGCTATTATGTGGATTCTTCAGTTAGATAGAAATGATGCTTGCTTCCGTAACTTTAATAGTTTATTTCATAGTGCTACATAAAATCATGTTTCTAATAGACACTTGGTCAAGGGTGAGGAAGAGATTTCGTAGGGAGGGAGCAGTAGTACTTAGTTTCATGACTACAGTTACCTCCTTTCTATCAGAGTTTTGGGCGACTATTGGTGGAGGGTTCTAGTATTTTAGGCAATATGTATTATGTTGGATGATACTGATTATTGTAGTTGTTTCGATTAAGTAGACTAGGATATTGTTCATTTGTAATTTAGTGTACCCCTTTCATGTACACGCCATATCCCAATTGACTAGTGGGTAACCTTTCTCATCTGTCCCTGACCCGTGTCAAAGGAACCGACGCCTTAGTTTATCGATCCTTTTGATAACGCCTTAGTAAATGAATAGTACTACAAACAAAAGATACCAAATTGGTTTTTCCTTAGCTTGCTCAACTCATTCCCAAGGCTTGTTCAACTTGATAACTATGTAAAATATAGTTTAGTCAGTCAATTTGTATCCACCCACTTGATAAACAGGTCTGACTTATTTCCGTACGTACCTTGTAGCCTCGCTATAGCAGATTAAGACATGCATATGCATATGCATGTCGACACAAACAAAAAAAGATGGAAACAAAGAAAAAATAAAGAAAAACATAAGAACTATCCCTTTCAGTTTATCAAACTTCACTCAAACAAAAGGTATACATATGTGTTGATTTAGCTAGCTACTACAGTGAAACAAATGGAGACAGTTAAACTAGTAAGTTGCAAAGAATCTACCGACCCTTCCAACTCTGTCCGGCACCGGCCTCGTTCCATAAAAATTTAGTCAGTCATTTTGTGCTCACGAGACAGAAATAGTCAATTAAGAAAGCGGGGGGGGGGGGGGGGGGGGAAGCTACCAAATGTATTAGACCCTTTCAATTTCACTGAAAAACATTGCTACCATAACAAAAGTCAGATTACAACAATAAAAAGATATTCATTGGACCTGGATAAGACGAAGCTACAGCAGCTAACTATAAGCATTCCCCTCAACCCTTTCATATTTCATCGGACCAGAAGATTAGCTTCACCTTCAAAATATTAATAGCAACAATTAGAAAAGAATACGAAACTGAAATCATGAAGATAACACCGAGTGGTAGACTAACGTCATCTCTGAATACAGAGATGAGGTACGATAAGCAGAGGTAATTAAGATATCAATATTTAACTTTGGTTTGTTTTAAACAAAACCCAAAAGTTGACACGCATAGGGTTATAAGAAACATGTATTCTCTTTCACCCCAACTCTACTTTGCGTTCAAACACATGCATAAACATAACTATAGTCATTTCTATGTGAATCCCATATTTGTATACCATTACTGCTTCCATTCAAAGATTAACTCTATTCTCTCTAAATGCAATCAAGCCTGAATCATCAATTTACAAATTGTACAAATTTACGGCAAGGACAAACGGAGTAAAAGCAAGGGTATGAGAGAATGAGCTCAAATTGGCACGAGAAACTTGCTTTGGCGAGGTCGACCGACCAGTAGGATTATGTTTTATTGTATTTTTTGTTTGTTGGTTTGGGTGTATCAGTTCCAGGACCCATGTTGGGTATCCTGAACTGCATACAGGGGCGTAGCTGCCCTATGCCCAGGGGGTGCAGCTGCGCCCCCTGGGATTTTAAAAAAATTTCAAAAAATATATATATTTAGTAAAAAAAAATTTAATAAGGATTTATAAAATATATATTTAGTAAAAAGAAATTTAATAAGGATTTATGTGTAAAATTTCCAACCCATTTAGTCATTTACCGATTTACTTTATCTTTCTTCTTCCACTCTTTTGTTTCCACTCTACTGAACCCAAACCCACTTCATAATGAATTTGTAAGAGGGATTAAAATCTACAAGTTATTAGTTGGGTTTGTAGAGGAGGTCAAAAGAGAGAGAGAGAGAGCGAGGAGTCGATCGATTCCAAACCCTATTGTAAGTAAATTTTTTGTACATTTTGATAATTAGGGTTCATATTCTGAAATTTCGTGAATTCATATATGATAGGATAATTAGATTGCTAATTTCTATTTCAGTGTTACTGATTTGTTTGAGAATGGACTGAATTAGTATGATATGTAATCAAATTAGAACCCAAATGGATACAGATTATAGTGTTAATTTCTGTCCCAATTTTGAGCTAATTTTCGGAATTTTTCATATTTAAACACATGGAGTTTAGAGTTGAATTTTTTATATGCGTATCTTATATATGTGAGCAACATTTCCTCAAATTTTCATGATATTTGGAGAAAACCCAGGTTCAAGGCGCTATATTAAATTTGTACTTCACACTGTTCAATGCCCAATCTGGTTATTTGTACAAACATATACTATTATGATTCACCTTCATTCTCTTTCTCTTTTCCTCTTTTGAATTCAACTTACAAATCTCATCGCAAATTTAAAGGAGACCTGAGAGGAGTTCGAGAGGAGTAAGAAATAGATCAAACAACAAACACAAAGGGGGTAACTAATTCTAACCATTAGTTTTTACTCTTTTTATGCATATACTTATGAGATGAACATCTAATGCTTGATGCACTTAATTACTTTGAGGTAGGCTGATGATTGAAGTTGGAAATAGAGAAGGTTTAACTACTAGTTTATTTTAATGGCATTGCTATTACCCGTTGCAACCGCAACAGTAGAGATAGTATTTTCTGCAATGAAAATCATCAAGACTTCATTACGAAACTGATTAGGAGATGAGATGATGAATGATTGTTTGGTTACATATATTGAAAGAGATGTATTGGATGCATATATTGTTTGGTTGCATATATTGAAAGAGATGTATTGGATGCCATTGACAATGAAGATATCATTCAATATTTTCAGAATATGAAATCTCTAAGGGTTTTATTGCTAAAGAAAAATGCTATTTAGTGATTGTAATAGTTTGTGACATTTTATAGTAATATATGATATTTTATGGCTTGCAAATGTGTTTATTATAATTTTATTTAATAGTAAGTGTTGCGCCCCCTAGATGGAAATCCTGGCTACGCCACTGACTGCATAAGCCTTATTTTTTGTTGTATGTTTTGTTAAATTCTTTTTAATGAAACGCGGTGGCTTTCAACCCACCATTTAACGATAATATTAAAAAAAGCAATTTACAAATTTTTTTAGCCCCAAATTTTTGTTCTCGAATTCTACATCCAATTTCATAAAATTATTTGGGGGGGGGGGGGGGGGGGGGGGGGGTATTACAGTGTGGTGTAGTGTTGGGAGTATAAAAATCCGCTAAATTTCAAATTTATATGGAAAAAGATAGAATCGCAATCGAGATTAAAAATGTTGAAGAAATTCTAAGGTTGTGAACTTACAAAATTATCCCAATAATTCGGCGAGGTTTCAATTTGGGGATTGAAGAGATAGGGATGGAATCGAAACCCTAATCCTTCAAATATGGTTTCAAGAAAAGGAGATGGAACGGAAAATAGCGCGCTAAAAGTAAATTACAGGAGTAACCTTCCAGAATATTTCAGACTTTAAATTGTTTTCTGGGAACGGAAAATAGCGAAAAAGAAATTTGATTTTCTAAATTTTTGTGTATTATTTTTTTACTTTTATTTTTATTATACAGATAATCACATCACAAAAACTAATCTCAACTACTATAATGGGAGAAGGCTTTAGTGTAATTTGTCCTTAACCCAACCCGTGCAACGTACGTGCTGATAGTTTTTTTTTTTGCCCTTTTTATTCCCCCAATTTTCTTCACGTGCACAGCACGTGTATAATACTAGTAATAATAATTGATATGGCTAAAAATGGGGATAAATCGGAACCGTCCAAATCGGGCACGAATCTTGAAGTCCGGGGGTAAAACGGTAATTTCACCTACCGATGGGTCTGAAGCGGGTACTGGATCTCCTCCTCGAAGACCCACTAACCCACGAACGGATCCACCTCAACTGGGTGCGGGTTTCAACCCGCAGCAAACCCTGTCCAGAAAGGATAGGATTAGGGTTTCTGATTAAATCTTAATCAACAGCCTTGATTCATATCTATCCTTTCACTGGGGATTAGGGATTACATTCCTTATCTAACCACAGGGGGATTACATTCCTAATCTGATCCCAGCGGCGCCTATAAATACCCCCCCATCCATCTCCATTAAGAGGTAATCAATCTTTTCCCAGTTTTTGCGCTCTCTCATAATCGTCCCTGATTACTGACTTAAGCGTCGGAGGGTGCGTCGCCGGGAACAACCCCGGTGTCTTACACTTTTTGCAGGTGTACGGCGGGAGACAGCGTCAAACTCCGGCGGAACAGGTAACATGCTTGCTATTCAGTTTTCCTAAGAATCCATAAATACTATCTGTTTGCCCCCACACCAGATTTAGCGGCAACAGATTGGCGCCGTCTGTGGGAAACTAACGAATAGCAACCTCCCCTCTTCCCGTTGGTCAGATCTTCTCCAGCCATGCCTCCTAGGAAAGTCAGATCCATAGGGTCCAACTGAGGACCCAACCCCGATCAGCAACAGGAAGTTCCCCTTCAGCCCGCTCAACAGTAGGGGCAACTTCCTCCTCAAGCCGTGGACCCTCTTCAACAGGACCTACCTCCTCCTCAGAATCAACAACCTTCTAAGGGTCCCAACCCGCAGAAACAACCTCTCCATCCGGACCACGTCTTCATCCACAATGCCTCTTTGTATTCGATGGCCTCCCACAATCCCCAAGTTTCCGACCTTCGCAACACCGTCCTCAATCGGCAGAAGGATGAGGATCTTCGCCGCTGTCTAGATGAAAAGCGGGCCCGAGAGGGAGCCTCCCGCCAACACCGTCTGGATGAGCGATCTCCTCACCGCCGTGACAACAGAAGGTCCCCCGTCTGAAGGGGGTGGAGAGAGTCCCCTGAACATCACAGAAGAAGACCACACTCCCCTGTAGGTCGACAGCAGCCTAGGAACGATGAGGCACCCATCACCCGTGCCGAGTTCCAGCAGTTCCAAGCAACCGTCCTACAAGCGCTGAATCTCCGTCCCAATGCCAATGCTCCGAAGATCCCCTCCCCTCCTCCGGTCCGAAGTCCTCGCCGACGGTCCCCAACTCCTCCTCCAGCTCCTAGCAACTCCCGGCACATGCCAAGTCCTCGCCGCTCCAGGAGCTACCGTCGTCACAGCCCCCGCTCTCCATCGTACGAAGACGAGTCTAGAGGCTCGGCTGATTACCGTCGAAGGGATGACGCCGTCTACCGCCATCTCCACGAAATGGAGAGGCGCTTGGGTCGGTTAGACCGGGAAGAGGAGCTTAGAGGAAGGACCCTTCGTCCTAGTCGACCTCCTTTTTCCCGAACCATAATGGATACACCCGTACCAATCGGCTTCAAGCCTCCTCAATTTGAGACCTATTCCGGGGAGACTGACCCCGTCGATCACATCGAAAGCTTCAAGACCCTCATGCTCATCCATCAAGCTTCCGATGCCTTGCTCTGCAAAACCTTCCCCGCAACTCTCAAGGGCCCAGCTCGAGAATGGTACTCTCGCCTTGCCCCTTCCTCAATATTCTCTTTCGAGCAGTTTGAGACTCTCTTCGTCACCCACTTCGTGATTAGCCGCAGAACCGAGAAGACCAGCATCTCGCTACTCTACCTCCACCAGAAGAAGGGTGAGAAGCTGAGAGACTATGTGAAAAGGTTCACAGCTGAGGCCAGGTCCATAGCCTCCCTCGACCAGTCGGTCGCTGCAGCAGCATTTCAATCCAATGTCCTCAACTCCAGCCTCCGCTCCTTCCCTCGCCAAGAAGCCCCCACAAAACTTCTCAGACCTCCTCCTCCGTAGCGAAAAGTATATTCGGGCCGAAGAAGCTGAGCACCGCCCCAACTTGGAGGGGTCTTACTCCGGGTCTAAGAGAAAAGGAACAGAAGAGGAAGGAGCCAAGAAGCTCCAGAAGGATAATGGCGGCCAGCGTCGACCTCCCCCCAGATTCGAGAAATTTACTCCTCTCACCACCAATGTCTCCATGATCCTAATGGAAGTTGAGAAGGAAGGGATCATACCTCCCGTTCCGAGGATGAACACCCCCGCCAAGAAAGAGGGATAAAGAGAAGTGGTGCCGCTATCACCGGGACCACGGGCACGACACCAATGATTGTCGAGCCTTGAAAAATGAGATAGAAGCCCTCATCCAGAGGGGCCAGCTGACCAGGTTCGTGAGAAAGGACCGAGCCGACCTTCCTCCCCTGCCTCGGGGGGCTAATAAGCGTCCGGAACGCGATGAAACGCCCGACTTCGAAGAGGAACGTGTCCTCCACCTCATTCATGGGGGCCCAATGGGGGGCTCCTCAAACTCCTCTCGAAAGGCGTTCATTAGGGAAGTCAATTCGGTTCGCACCACCCCTCCTCCCAAAGGCCTCGGAGTGCCTGTCACATTCTCAGACGAAGATCTTGAAGGTGTCCGCACCCCCCATTGTGACGCACTCGTCATCAATCTCCATATGGCGAACTTCAAAGTGGAGAGGATCCTAGTGGACAATGGCAGCTCCGTTAACATCCTCTTCCCCACCGCTTTCAAAGGCCTCAAACTCTCCCGAGACAGACTCAAGCCCGCCGGCTACACGCTCCATGGGTTCACAGGAGTGCCAGTGACTATTGAAGGGGTGATCACCCTCGATGTAACCGCTGGCAAAACTCCTACTACCCGAACGGAGCCGATGGACTTCATGGTCGTAGATATTCCTGCAGCTTACAACGTCATTCTGGATCGGCCCGACCTAGCTGCCCTTAAAGCCGTCCCTTCCGCCTATCACCTCAAGATGAAGTTCCCCACCCGGGCAGGAGTAGGGAAAGTAAAAGGCAATCAGGAAACGACCCGCAAGTGCTACATGACCTCTACCCTCGGTCCAGTCCTCTCCCTAGAAACCCTAGAAATCCCCCAAGATGCTGTCCGACTGACGTCCGAGCCGGTGGATGAATTGGAGGAAGTGCTCTTCTCTGAGCAGGATCCAACTCGAAAGTTCTTTGTTAGCAAGACCCTCCCATCCGCCCTATGCTCGGACTTAGTCCAGCGCATCCGAAGGAACCGAGACCTCTTTGCTTGGTCAGCTACAGACATGCCCGGAATTTCCGAAGAGCTCTTGGTCCACCACCTCAGCGTTGTTCCGGGGTCCAAACCGGTTCAACAGAAGAGGCGCAAGTTCGCCCCTGAGCGCCAGCTAGCTATAAAAGAGGAGGTGGACAAGCTCTTGAAGTCCCGGTTCATACAAGAGGTGAACTATCCCGAGTGGTTGTCGAATGTAGTAATGGTGAAGAAGTCCAATGGGACTTGGAGGATTTGTATCAATTTTACCGATCTAAACAAGGCTTGCCCCAAGGATCCCTTCCCTCTTCCGAGTATTGACACTCTGATTGATGCCACCTCGGGTCATGAACTCCTCAGCTTCATGGACGCCTTCTCAAGCTACAACCAGATCCGGATGTTCCCTCCGGACATCCTGAAGACCTCATTCGTGACCGACCAGGGCCTCTACTGCTATAGGGTTATGCCCTTCGGTTTGAAGAATGCAGGCGCAACATATCAACGCCTCGTCAACAAGGTTTTCCAAGCTCAAATCGGCCGAAATATGGAGGTGTATGTTGACGACATGCTTGTAAAAAGCATCCGAGGAGCCGATCATGTGACTGACCTACAGGAGGCATTTGAAGTTCTGAGAAAGCACAACATGAGACTCAATCCGAACAAGTGTGCGTTCGGAGTCTCGTCAGGAAAGTTCCTCGGCTTCATGGTCAGCCAACGGAGAATTGAAGCAAACTCTGAGAAAATCAAGGCCATATTAGACATGGCCCCTCCCAAGAATGTTAAGGAAGTTCAGAGGCTAACAGGCCGCCTAGCCGCCATAGGGCGTTTTCTCTCGAAGTCCGGGGAGAAATGCCTCCCCTTCTTCAAGGCCCTCAGGGGTGCTAAAGGTTTCGAATGGGGTCAGCAGCAACAGGAGTCGTTCGAACAACTCAAGGCTTACCTCGTCAACCCTCCTCTCCTCAGCAAACCCATTCCTGGTGAACCCCTTTACCTCTACCTGGCAGCCCCCGAGCAGGCCGACTACGCCCTACAAGAACTTCACGAGGGCATCGGCGGGGCACATTCGGGATCCAGATCCTTAGCCCGCAAAGTGTTGAATAACGGATATTTCTGGCCCACTTTCCTACGAGACGCCGAACGACACGTTCGGCAATGCAGCTCTTGTCAGAAGTACTCTGACATCCGACACCTCCCACAAGCTCCACTCACTTCCCTATCAAGTCCAATCCCTTTCACAATGTGGGGGATGGATTTACTAGGGCCATTTCCACCGGCTCCCGGTCAGTTCAAATTCTTAGTCGTGGCAATCGACTACTTCTCAAAATGGATAGAGGCTGAGCCCTTGGCCACGATCACTGAGAACAAAGTCATTCAGTTCTTTTGGAAGAATGTCATCTGCCGATTCGGGTTCCCTCGGGTCCTCATAACAGACAACGGAACCCAGTTCACGGGGGCCACCTTCCAAGCTCTATGTGAAGACCTCGCCATCCAACACCGATTCTCCTCCGTTTCCCATCCCCAGTCGAATGGCCAAGTCGAGAATGCTAACCGACAGATCCTCTCCGGCATTAAGAAGAGGTTGGATAAATGTTCCAAAGGCTTGTGGGTCGATCAGCTCCCCAACGTGCTGTGGAACTACCGCACCACAAAACTGACCCCCACAGGCGAGTCCCCATTCAACCTCACCTATGGGTCCGAAGCTATGATCCCCCTGGAGGTTGGAATACCTTCTCCCCGGCTAATGGCTTATGAAGAAGAACAGAATGCCAGAGAGCTCCGAGCAAATTTAGACCTTATTGACGAGATCCGAGAAAGAGTTGCCATTCGACAACAAAGCTACCGAAGAAGGATCGAGTTGGCATACAATAAGAAAGTCCGTCCTACCGACCTCAAAGAAGGGGACCTGGTCCTCAGAAAGCTAGCCATCTCTTTCCCTGGTCAGAAGAGCAAACTAGCTCCAAATTGGGAGGGACCCTACAAGATCGCCAAAGTCATTCGGCCCGGCACATACAGACTAGAAGACCTCGAAGGCAGGGAGATCCCCAGGACCTGGAATGCCGGCCATCTCCTGAAATACCAAGAGAGAGAACCAACGCCTCTCTAAGTATTCTGGGATGTCGAACCGTTCCTCTCCTATTACTTGTTTTGCTTTTCTTTTATTTTCTCTCTTGTAATAACGGCTCGCAACTTTAGAAGCAGCCAACTATTAGTCATTAATAAAGAAAGCTTTTTCATATTTTACTATTGTCTACATCTCTCTGCTTTTAACTCTTCACTCTAACGATGGTTCGGAGTCCAACACTTGGCTCGATTCTACTTCGCAAGTTCGCTCCTAAGCGAGCTAGGAGTAGTTCGCCATTCGGAATTTCTCCCACAACCGTTGAACAACTCTAACGATGGTTCGGAGTCCAACACTTGGCTCGATTCTACTTCACAAGTTCGCTCTTAAGCGAGCTAGAAGTAGTTCACCATTCGGAATTGCTCCCACAACCGTTGAACAACTCTAACGACGGTTCGAAGTCCAACACTTGGCTCGATTCTACTTCGCAAGTTCGTTCCTAAGCGAGCTAGAAGTAGTTCGCCATTCGGAATTGCTCCCACAACCGTTGAACAACTCTAACGATGGTTCGGAGTCCAACACTTGGCTCGATTCTACTTCGCAAGTTCGCTCCTAAGCGAGCTAGGAGTAGTTCGCCATTCGGAATTGCTCTCACAACCGTTGAACAACTCTAACGATGGTTCGGAGTCCAACACTTGGCTCGATTCTACTTTGCAAGTTCGCTCCTAAGCGAGCTAGAAGTAGTTCGCCATTCGGAATTGCTCCCACAACCATTGAACAACTCTAACGATGGTTCGGAGTCCAACACTTGGCTCGATTCTACTTCGTAAGTTCGCTCCTAAGCGAGCTAGAAGTAGTTCGCCATTCGGAATTGCTCCAACAACCGTTGAACAACTCTAACGATGGTTCGGAGTCCAACACTTGGCTCGATTCTACTTCGTAAGTTCGCTCCCAAGCGAGCTAGAAGTAGTTCGCCATTCGGAATTGCTCCCACAACCGTTGAACAACTCTAACGATGGTTCGGCGGTCGGTGCCCCTGGCCAAACGCTCGCAGCGCCGACCCCCAAACGAGCAGAAGTCCCGCTCTATGACCTCGGCACAATAGACACCGTCACAAACAAAGTAACCACACAGAGCAACGAAAAACGTACAAGTCCAAGAAAGAAATATTATTAAGAGTTGGGACGCAGTACAAGGCGGCTCTTCTATACAACAAGATTACAAGGCGTCAAATAGCAAAAGTTACAATGCCGACCTGTTACACTTAGGCTAAATACAAAGACTTCAAAAAAAAAAAAAAAAAAAAACTCTTCAACGCCTCCGTGGCGCAGGGATGTTCCGCTTCAAGGACACTCGAGGGCGGCAACGTTTACCTCCGGAACTTGACCCCAAACCAACGAATTGAGACATGTCCTCGGCGCTGCTCCTAACAGCCGCTCCGACGGACGCTCTGCTCGATGAAATGGCGACAGCACTTTGTGCGTCCCCGGGACTAGGTTTGCCGATGGGCGAACGAGTCGCGAGCTCATAAAATGAAATGCCACGCTCGCTTTCCGCGCGAGTACACGAAGTGCTCCTGACATTGATTGGCCCCGAATGCGGTTTGAGGCGAGCCACCTCTGCCTCCAGCTCTGAGATCCGCTCCCTCAAAGAGTCGTCTTTTACATTGACCTCGAAGCGAGGGGGTATTGCGGAGTTCGGCACCCCAGAGTGACTGGCAATAAGACGGCGGAGATGAGTGACTTCGATGCTCTTGTCCACCGTGGCTCTCTTCAGCGCGTCGACCTCGGCCGTCAGTTCGTCACGCTCGGTCGTCAGTTTGGCCACCTCGGCCGTCAATCCCTCTCCCTCTGTCTGAAACTCCGTCTCTACCGTCTGCAGGTGACGAATCTCAGAAAGCAGATCGTCCCTCTCCGCTGTTATTTTTGATAAAGTGTGGCGGATGCACTTGATCCGAAGCCCATAGCTAAAGGCGGTCGATGAACCATCATCCTCTCCTAAGGGGGCCATCTCGGCGATCCAGCTCTCCAGTCACCGGATCTCGATGTCTCGCCGACCCAGGATGAGTTGAAGGTGGTTCCGCTCGCTTTCGGCTCTGCGCAATCCCAGCTCGACTTCATAGAGCCACTCTCGGCACCTCGCCAAGCACAGCCTCGTCGCCCCTAAGCCAACCTCGGCAAGTCTTGGACCTCGGCACCAGCTGCCGAGCGTTCTTGACACCGACCATGTTACATGGAAAGTTGGGGTTCGGCACCAGCTGCCGAGTGCTCTTGACACCGACCATGTTACATGGAAAGTTGGGGTTCGGCACCAGCTGCCGAGTGCTCTTGACACCGACCATGTTACATGGAAAGTTGGGGTTCGGCACCAGCTGCCGAGCGCTCTTGACACCGACCATGTTACATGGAAAGTTGGGGTTCGGCACCAGCTGCCGAGCGCTTTTGACACCGACCATGTTATATGGAAAGTTGGGGTTCGACACCAGCTGCCGAGCGCTCTTGACACCGACCATCTTACATGGAAAGTTGGACCTCGGCACCAGCTACCGAGCGTTCTTGACACCGACCAAGTTATATAGAAAGTTGGGGTTCGGCACCAGCTGCCGAGCGCTCTTTGACACCGACCATGTTACATGGAAAAGTTGAGGTTCGGCACCAGCTGCCGAGCGTTCTTGACACCGATCATGTTACATGGAAAGTTGGACCTCGGCACCAGCTGCCGAGCGTTCTTGACACCGACCATGTTACATGAAAAGTTGGGGTTCGGCACCAGCTGCCGAGCGTTCTTGACACCGACCATGTTACATGGAAAGTTGGACCTCGGCACCAGCTGTCGAGCGTTCTTGACACCGACCATGTTACATGGAAAGTTGGACCTCGGCACCAGCTTCCGAGCGTTCTTGACACCGACCATGTTACATGGAAAGTTAGGGTTCGGCACCAGCTGCCGAGTGCTCTCGACACCGACCATGTTACATGGAAAGTTGGGGTTCGGCACCAGCTGCCGAGCGCTCTCGACACCGACCATGTTACATGGAAAGTTGGACCTCGGCACCAGCTGCCGAGCATTCTTGACACCGACCATGTTACATGGAAAGTTGGGGTTCGGCACCAGCTGCCGAGCGTTCTTGACACCGACCATGTTACATGGAAAGTTGGACCTCGACACCAGCTGCCGAGCGTTCTTGACACCGACCATGTTACATGGAAAGTTGGACCTCGGCACCAGCTGCCGAGCGTTCTTGACACCGACCATGTTACATGGAAAGTTGGGGTTCGGCACCAGCTGCCGAGCGCTCTCGACACCGACCATGTTACATGGAAAGTTGGTGTTCGGCACCAGCTGCCGAGCGCTCTTGACACCGACCATGTTACATGGAAAAGTTGGGGTTCGGCACCAGCTGCCGAGCGTTCTTGACACCGACCATTTTACATGGAAAGTTGGGGTTCGGCACCAGCTGCCGAGCGTTCTTGACACCGACCATGTTACATGGAAAGTTGGACCTCGGCACCAGCTGCCGAGCGTTCTTGACACCGACCATATTACATGGAAAGTTGGACCTCGGCACCAGCTGCCGAGCGTTCTTGACACCGACCATGTTACATGGAAAAGTGGGGTTCGGCACCAGCTGCCGAGCGCTCTCGACACCGACCATGTTACATGGAAAGTTGGTGTTCGGCACCAGCTGCCGAGCGCTCTTGACATCGACCATGTTACATGGAAAAATTGGGGTTCGACACCAGCAGCCGAGCGCTCTTGACACCGACCATGTTACATGGAAAAGTTGGGGTTCGGCACCAGCTGCCGAGCGCTCTTGACACCGACCATGTTACATGGAAAAAGCTACCTCGGACCTCACCGAACTCCCTCTCAGCACTCACAACCTGGCCGAGGTGCCTCTCTTCTTCGAAAAAAGGTGCCGAACCACCCACGGACTTCGGCGTCCTGGGCAGCGAGCGCTGGAAGGGGTCGGTGATGTGATACAAGCATGTAGGCCGCACAACGAAGGAAAACGACCGAGCCATTCGCCAAAAAATTGCGAAAAAAAACAATTAAAAATTCGGGAGGTTAAGGAAGAACTCCTGGAAAATAATTATAAAGTTGGGGAAACGTTTCCTAATCCCCAAACAAGTAATTATTGCCAAGAACAAACTTTTAAGACCCTCGAACGACGAATTGACACTTCGCAAAGATAAACGAAAACAACGCATGGTCCGAAGAACTCGGGAGCAACTCAAAGAGCAACCAACTTGAAAAATCACCGCACTACCTCCTTCAAAGATTCAAAACCTTCCATTTGGACTCCGATACAACTCCACTAGCCATTAAAACAGTAAAACTACTCCTCAAAGGCTGATTAAACTCAGTCTTCGAGAGTGGGGGGGGTCGTGATATGGCTAAAAATGGGGATAAATCGGAACCGTCCAAATCGGGCACGAATCTTGAAGTCTGGGGGTAAAACGGTAATTTCACCTACCGATGGGTCTGAAGCGGGTACTGGATCTCCTCCTCAAAGACCCACTAACCCGCGAACGGATCCACCTCAACTGGGTACGGGTTTCAACCCGCAGCAAACCCGGTCCAGAAAGGATAGAATTAGGGTTTCTGATTAAATCTTAATCAACGGCCCTGATTCATATCTATTCTTTCACTGGGGATTAGGGATTACATTCCTTATCTAACCACAGGGGGATTACATTCCTAATCTGATCCCAGCGGCGCCTATAAATACCCCCCATCCATCTCCATTAAGAGGTAATCAATCTTTTCCCAGTTTTTGTGCTTTCTCATAATCGTCCCTGATTACTGACTTGAGCGTCGGAGGGTGCGTCGTCGGGAACAACCCCGGTGTCTCGCACTTTTTGCAGGTGTACGGCGGGAGACATCGTCAAACTCCGGCGGAACAGGTAACAGGCTTGCTATTCAGTTTTCCTAAGAATCCACAAATACTATCAGTTTGCCCCCACACCAGATTTAGCGACAATAATAATAATAATAATAATAATAATAATAATAATAATAATTCACAGTTGCAAATACTACTGTAACGTGCAAATGCGTGCAAACCATCTCGGCTGTTATTTTAAACAACGGCATATGTTATAATGAAGATGTTAGAAACAATGGCTTAGATGGTTTGCACACGTTTGCATGCTACAGTAGTATATAATCACATCACAAATCTCAAACCGGACTACTTGTGTTCGCCCGCACTTTCTGCGGACACAAATGCCGGACAGACATGAACCCCACCCCGTGCGGAGCCTCACCGTTATATTGGTGCATTCAAGATTCTGTCTGCCGTTATAGCCGGTGCATTAAAGAAGTTGTCTGCCGTTATAGTGGATACAGTCAATAAGTTGTTTGTCGTTACGATTTCAAACGTTGTCCAGTTCGATAGCGTGACGTGGTGCCTGCGTCAACTCTTCTGTCGTTACATCCTGGAAGACAAATGCCTACGCAAGTTCCAACACCCGGACGATGAGAAATCTGTTTAAGGAGATTGTGTGGTACACAAGTCTCGACACAAATTGTTTGGTTTGTAATTTTGTTATATCTTTTCTTTTCTTTTTATATGTTGGTTTTCTCCACCTCCTTCTTCTCCGATTTTTTGCCTCTCAATTATACTTGGTTTTATTGCAAACGATATTTGTAAATATAACGTTGTAACAATCATAACTAGTTCTAGAATTTGTTGTTAGAATTTCTTCTTTCTACCAATGTTATTCTCTTTTTGAAATGCTGCTCTTCAAAAGACTTGATCATTAGTTGAGCCATACTGTACTCCCAAGGGTGTAGG